>JAPDOI010000267.1:620000-1003910 GCA_029168955.1 Aplectana chamaeleonis | reverse complement strand
TCCTGCACTCTCCCACTGCGGTCCTGCATACTCCCACTGCGATTCTGCAGACTTTCCAAGGTGTCCTGCGCATTTCCACAGGGGTCCTGCACACCTCCAACTGGGCTCCTGCACACTTTCTGTGACGTCATGCGCGCACTCCCACTGAGGGTCCTGCTCACTTTTTTAAGGCGAGCCTGACCTTATTCCCACTGGGGTCTGCACTTTCTATGACGTCCTGCGCACACCCACCGGGGTTCTGGAGCTGTCTCAGGCGTCTTGCCTCCCTGGCGATTGGTCCTCTGAACACTCCCACTGGGGTCCCTGCACACTTTCTATGACGTCCTGCGCACTCCCACTGGGGTTCTGCAGACTTATCCACCGGCAGTCTTGCACACTCTCTGTGACGTTCTGCGCACTCCCACTGCGGTCCTGCATACTCCCACTGCGTGATCTCTGCAGACTTTCCAAGGTGGTCCTGCGCATTTTCCACTGGGGCATCCTGCACCTCCCACCGGGGATTCTCTGCTCACTTTCAAGGTGACGTTCTGCGCACTTCCTGTGACAGGGTCCTGCGCACCCCAACTGGGGTCCTGGGCACACTTTCCTAAGACGTCCTGCTGCACTCCCGCCGCGGTCTCTGCAGGATTTCCCAAGGCGTCCTGCGCACTCTCCACTGCGGTCCTGCAGACTTTCCAAGGCGTCTGCGCACTCTCACTGCGGTTCTGCAGACTTATCCAAGGCGTCCTGCGCCACTTCCACTGCGGTCCTGTATACTCTCCACTGCGATTCCTGCAGACCCTTTCCAAGGTGTCCTGCGCATTTCCACTGGGGCCCTGCACACTCCCACCGGGGTCCCTTGCACACTTTCTGTGACGTCCTGCGCACTCCCACTGCGGTTCTGCAGATTTTCCAAGGACGTCCCTGCACTCTCCCACTGCGGGTCTCTGCAGACTTTTTCCAAGGACGTCCTGCGCACTCTCCCACTGCGGTCCTGCATACTCCCACTGCGATTCTGCAGACTCTTCCAAGGTGTCCCTGCGCATTTCCACTGGGGCCCTGCACACCTCCCCAGCTGGGGTCCTGCACACTTTCTGTGACACGTCCTGCACTCACTGGGGTCCTGCTCACTTTTTAAGGCGAGGCCTGAACACTCCACTGCGGTTCTGCAGATTTTCCAAGGCGTCCTGCACTCTCCCACCGCGGTCTGCATACTTATCCAAGGCGTCCTGCGCACTCCCACTGCGGTCCTGCATACTCCCGCCTGCGATTCTGCAGACTTTCCAAGGTGTCCTGCGCACATTTCCACTGGGGCCCTGCACACTCCCACCGGGGTCCTGCACACTTTCTGTGACGTCATGCGCACTCCACTGACCGGGGTCCTGCTCACTTTTAAGGCGAGCCTGAACACTCCCACTGGGCATCCTGCACACTCCCACCGGGGTTCTGTTTCAGACTCTCCTATGGCGAGCCTGAACACTCCCACTGGGGGTCCTGCACATCCCTTTCTATGATCGTTCACGCACTCCTCCCACTGGGGTTCTGCAGACTTATCCCAGAAGCGTCTTGCGCACTCCCACTGCGGTCCTGCATACTCCCACTGCGATTCTGCAGACTTTCCAAGGTGTCCTGCGCATTTCCACTGGGGGCCCTGCACACTCCCACTGGGGTCCTGCACACTTTCTTATGACGTCCTGCTCACTTCCTGTGACGTCCTGCGCACTCCCACTGGGGTCCTGCACACTTTCTATGACGTCCTGCTCACTCCCTGCCGGCGGTTCTACTGCAGACTTCCACAGCGCGTCCTGCACTCTCCCACTGCGGTCCTGCATACCCTGCGGTCCTGTACTCCTGCGATTCTGCAGACTTTCCAAGGTGTCCTGCGCATTTCCACAGGGTCCTGATGCACACTCCAACTGGGTTCCTGCACACTTTCTGTGACGTCATGCGCACTCCCACTGGGGTCCTGCTTTCACTTTTTTAAGGCGTCCTGCACTCTCCCTGCGGTCCTGCATGCTCTGGCTGATTCTGCAGACTTACCAAGGTGTCCTGCGCATTTCCACTGAGACCCTGAACACTCCCACTGGGGTCCTGCACACTTTCTATGACGTCCTGCGCACTCCCACTGGGGTTCTGCAGACTTATCCAAGGCGTCTTGCGCACTCCCCACTGCGGTCCTGCATACTCCCACTGCGATTCTGCAGACTTTTCCAAGGTGTCCTGCGCATTTCCACTACAGGGCCCTGCACACTCCCCATCACCGAGGGTCCTGCACACTTTCTGTGACGTTCTGCGCACTCCCACTGCGGTACTGCCCAGATTTTCCAAAGGCATCCTTGCGCACTCCCACACCGCGGCCCTGCTTCTGCAGACTTTCCAAGGCGTCCTGCGCACTCCCACTGCGGTCCTGCATACTCCGACTGCGATTCTGCAGACTTTCCAAGGTGTCCTGCGCATTTCCACTGAAGGGCCCTGCACACTCCCACTGGGGTCCTGCACACTTCTCTTGTGACGTCCTGCGCACTCCCCACTGGGGTCCTGCACTAATTTTTCCAAGGCGTCCTGAACACTCTCCTGTGACGTCCTGCCTACTTTCCAAGGCGTCCTGCACACTCCCACTGCAAGTCCTGCATACTCGCCTTGTATTCTGCAGACTTTCGAAGGTGTCCTCCGCATTTCCACTGGGGCCTGCACACTCACTGGGGTCCTGCACACTTTCTCTATGACGTTCCTGCACCTCCCACTGGGGTTCTGCAGAACTGGCGTCCTGCACTCTCCCAGGCGGTCCTGCGCACTCCCACTGCGGTCCTCTGGCATACTCCGCTGCGATTCTGCAGATTCTCTCCAAGGTGTCCTGCGCATTTCCACTGGGGTCCTGCACACTCCAACTGGGTTCCTGCACACTTTCTGTGACGTCCTGCAGCACTCCCACTGGGGTCCTGCTCACTTTTTACAAGGCGAGCCTGACCACTCCCACCGGGGTCCTGCACACTTTCTATGACGTCCTGCGCACTCCCACTGGGGTTCTGGCCAGACTTTCCTGGCGTCTTGCCTCCCACTGCGGTCCTGCATACTCCCACTGCGATTCTGCAGACTTTCCAAGGTGTCCTGCGCATTTCCACAGGGGCCCTGCACACTCCCACTGGGGTCCTGCACACTTTCTGTGCAGACGTCCTGCGCACTCCCACCGGGGTCCTGCTCACTTTTGCTATGAGCCTGCACACCACTGGGTCCTGCTCACTCTCTATGACGTCCTGCTCACTTCCCAGACGTCCTGCGCACCCACTGGGGTCCTGCACACTTTCTGGCGACGTCCTGCTCACTCCTGCCGCGGTTCTGCAGACTTCCCAAGGCGTCCTGCACCTCTCCCACTGCGGTCCTGCATACTCCCACTGCGATTCTGCAGACTTTCCAAGCGTGTCCTGCGCATTTCCACACTGGGGTCCTGCACACTCCAACTGAGGCTCCTGCACACTTTCTGTGACGTTCATGCGCACTCCCACTGGGGTCCTGCTCACATACTTTTAAGGCGAGCCTGAACACTCCCACTGGGGTCCTGCACACTTTCTATGACGTCCTGCGCACTCTCCCACTGGGGTTCTGCAGACTTTCCCAGGCGTCTTGCGCACTCCCTGCGGTCCTGCATACTCCCGCTGCGATTCTGCAGACTTTCCAAGGTGTCCTGCGCATTTCCACTGGGGCCCTGCACTCCCACCGGGGTCCTGCACACTTTCTGTGACGTCTCTGCGCACTCCCACTGCGGTTCTGCAGATTTTCCAAGGCGTCCTGCACACTCCCACTGCGGTCCCGCATACCCCTTTCCAAGGCTGTCCTGCGCACCTCCACTGGGATGTCTGCATACTCCGACTGCGATTCACGGGCAGCACTTTCCAAGGTGTCCTTGCGCATTTCCACTGCAGGGCCCCCTGCACACTCCCACTGGGGTCCTGCACACTTTCTATGACGTCCTGCTCACTCCCGCCGCGGTTCTGCAGACTTTCCGAGCGTCTGCGCACTCCCACTGCGGTCCTGTATACTCCCACTGCGATTCTGCAGACTTTCCAAGGTGTCCTGCGCATTTCCACTGGGGCCCTGCACCTCACCGGGGTCCTGCACACTTTCTGTGACGTTCTGCACACTCCCACTGCGGTACTACCCAGATTTTCCAAGGCATCCTGCGCACTCCCACTGCGGTTCTGCGCACTTTCCAAGGCGTCCTGCGCACTCCCACTGCGGTCCTGCACACTCCCACTGCGGTTCTGCAGACTTTCTAGGTGTCCTGCGCATTTCCACTGGGGTCCTGCACACTCCCACTGGGTCCTGCACACTTCCTGTGACGTCCTGCGCACTCCCACTGGGGTCCTGCACACTTTCTATGACGTCTGCTCACTTCCTGTGACGTTTAAGGCAGGCCTGAACACTCCCACTGGGGTCCTGCACACTTTCTATGACGTCCTGCTCACTCCCACTGGGGTTCTGCAGACTTCCCAAGGCGTCTTGCGCACTCTCCACTGCGGTCCTGCATATACTGTCTCCTGCGGTCCTGTATACTCCCACTGCGATTCTGCAGACTTTCCAAGGTGTCCTGCGCATTTCTACTGGGGCCCTGCACACTCCCACCGGGGTCCTGCACACTTTCTGTGACGTCCTGCGCACTCCCACTGCGGTTCTGCAGATTTTCCAAGGCGTCCTGCGCACTCTCCACTGCGGTTCTGCAGACTCTCCAGCAGGCGTCCTGCGCACTCCCACTGCGGTCCTGCATACTCCGACTGCGATTCTGCAGACTTACCAAGGTGTCCTGCGCATTTCCACTGGGGCCCTGCACACCTGTGACGTCCTGCGCACCTCACTGGGGTCCTGCACACTTTCTATGACGTCCTGCTCACTCCCGCCGCGGTTCTGCAGACTTTCCAGGCGTCCTGCACCTCCCACTGCGGTCCTGCATACTCCGACTGCGATTCTGCAGACTTTCCAAGGTGTCCTGCGCATTTCCACTGGGGCCCTGCACACTCCAACTGGGTTCCTGCACACTTTCTGTGACGTCATGCGCACTCCCACTGGGGTCCTGCTCACTTTTTAGGTGAGCGTCCTGAACACTCCCCACTGGGGTCCTGCACACTTTATATGACGTCCCGCACCGGGAGTCTCCTGCTCGCTTCCTATGGCGAGCCTGAAAACTCCACTGGGGTCTTGCTCACTTTCTATGACGTCCTGCGCACTCCCACTGGGGTTCTGCAGACTTTCCCAGGCGTCTTGCGCACTCCCACTGCGGTCCTGCATACTCTCACTGCGATTCTGCAGACTTTCCAAGGTGTCCTGCGCATTTCCACTGGGGCCCTGCACACTCCCACCGGGGTCCTGCACACTTTCTGTGACGTTCTGCGCACTCCCACTGCGGTTCTGCAGATTTTCCAAGGCGTCCTGCGCACTCCCACTGCGGTTCTGCAGACTTTCCAAGGCGTCCTGCACTCTCCCACTGCGGTCCTGCATACTTTCCAAGGCGTCCTGCACTCCACTGCGGTCACCATACTCCCACTGCGATTCTGCAGACTTTTCAAGGTGTCCTGCGCATTTCCACTGGGGCCCTGCACACTCCCACCGGGGTCCTGCACACTTTCTGTGACGTTCTGCGCACTCCCACTGCGGTACTGCAGATTTTCCAAGGCATCCTGCGCACTCCCACTGCGGTTCTGCAGACTCTCCAAGGCGTCCTGCGCACTCCCACTGCGGTCCTGCACACTCCCACTGCGGTTCTGCAGACTTTCCTAGGTGTCCTGCGCATTTTCCACAGGGCCTGCACACTCCACTGGGTTCCTGCACACTTTCCTGTGACGTCCTGCGCACTCCCACTGGGGTCCTGCACACTTTCTATAACGTCCTGCTCGCTTCCTGTGACGTCCTGCACACTCCCACTGAGGTCCTGCACACTTTCTATGACGTCCTGCACTCCTCCCACTGGGGTTCTGCAGACTTTCCAAGGCGTCCTGCGCACTCTCCACTGCGGTCCTGCATACTCCCACTGCGATTCTGCAGACTTTCCAAGGTGTCCTGCGCATTTCCACAGGGTCCCTGCACACTCCAACTGGGCTCCTGCACACTTTCTGTGACGTCATGCGCACTCCCACTGGGGTCCTGCTCACTTTTAAGGCGAGCCTGAACACTCCCACTGGGGTTCTGCACACTTTCCAAGGCGTCCTGCGCACTCCCACTGGGGTTCTGCAGACTTATCCAAGCGTCTTGCGCACTCCCACTGCGGTCCTGCATACTCCCGCTGCGATTCTGCAGACTTTCCAAGGTGTCCTGCGCATTTTCCACTGGGGCCCTGCACACTCCACCGGGTCCTGTCACTCTGTGACGTTCTGCGCACTCCCACTGCGGTTCTGCAGATTTTCCAAGGCGTCCTGCACACTTTCTGTGACGTCCTGCGCACTCCCACTGCGGTCCTACAGACTTTCCAAGGCGTCCTGCACTCTCCCACTGCGGACCTGCATACTTTCCAAGGCGTCCTGCGCACTCCCACTGCGGTCCTCCATACTCCCACTGCGATTCTGCAGACTTTCCAAGGTGTCCTGCGCATTTCCACTCGGGCCCTGCACCCTCCCACCGGGTGGGGTCCTGCACACTTTCTATGACGTCCTGCTCACTCCCACTGCGGTTCTGCAGACTTTTCCAAGACGTCCTGCACTCCCACTGCGGTCCTGCATACTTTCCAAGGCGTCCTGCGCACTCCCACTGCGGTCCTGCATACTCCGACTGCGATTCTGCAGACTTTCCAAGGTGTCCTGCGCATTTCCACTGGGGCCCTGCACACTCAACTGGGGTCCTGCACACTTTCTGTGACGTCATGCGCACTCCCACTGGGGTCACTGCTCACTTTTTAAGGCGAGCCTGAACACTCCCACTGGGGTCCTGCACACTTCCTATGACGTCCTGCGCACTCCCACTGGGGTTCTGCAGACTTTCCCAGACGTCCTGCGTGCACTCCCACTGGGGTCCTGCACACTTTCTATCGCGTCCTGCTCCCTCCCGCCGCGGCTCTGCAGACTTTGCAAGGCGTCCTGCGCACTCCCACTGCGGTCCTGTATACTCCCACTGCGATTCTGCAGACTTTCCAAGGTGTCCTGCGCATTTCCACTGGGGCCCTGCACACTCCAACTGGGTTCCTGCACACTTTCTGTGACGTCATGCGCACTCCCACTGCGGTCCTGCAGATTTTCACAAGGCGTCCTGCGCACTCCCACTGCGGTCCTGCACACTCCCACCGGAGATCTTGCTCGCTTCTTGAGCCTGAACACTCCCACTGGGGTCCTGCACACTTTCTATGACGTCCTGCACTCCACTCACCGCGGTTCTGCAGACTTTCCAAGGCGTCCTGCGCACTCCCACTGCGGTCCTGCATGCTCCCACTGCGATTCTGCAGACTTTCCAAGGTGTCCTGCGCATTTCCACTGGGGCCCTGCACACTCCCACTGGGTTCCTGCACACTTTCTGTGACGTTCTGCTGCACTCCCACTGCGGTTCTGCAGATTTTCCAAGGCGTCCTGCGCACTCCCACTGCGGTCCTGTCAGACTTTCCAAGGCGTCCTGCACACTCCCACTGCGGTCCTGTATACTCCCACTGCGGTTCTGCAGACTTTCCAAGGTGTGCTGCGCATTTCCACTGGGGTCCTGCACACTTTCTATGACGTCCTACTCACTCCCACCGCGGTTCTGCAGATTTTCCAAGGCGTCCTGCACTCTCCCCACTGCGGTCCCGCATACTTTCCAAGGCGTCCTGCGCACTCCCACTGCGGTCCTGCATACCCTGACTGCGATTCTGCAGACTTTCCAAGGTGTCCTGCGCATTTCCACTGGGGCCCTGCGCACTCCCACTGGGGTCCTGTCTCACACTTTCTATGACACGTCCTGCTCACTCCCGCCGCGGTTCTGCAGACTTTCCAAGGCGTCCTGCCTCCCACTGCGGTCCTGCATACTCCGACTGCGATTCTGCAGACTTTCAAGGTGTCCTGCGCATTTCCACTGGGGCCCTGCGCACTCCCACTGGGGTCCTGCACACTTTCGGCGACGTCCTGCACTCCCACTGGCGGTTCTGCAGACTTTGCTGACGTCCTGCACTCTCCCACTGCGGTTCTGCAGACTTTCCAAGGCGTCCTGCACACTGCGGTCCTGCATGCCCCACTGCGCCCTGCAGACTTTCCAAGGTGTCCTGCGCATTTCCACAGGGGTCCTGCCCACTCCAACTGGGTTCCTGCACACTTTCTGTGACGTCATGCGCACTCCCACTGGGGTCCTGCTCACTTTTTAAGGCGAGCCTGAACACTCCCACTGGAGTCCTGCACACTTTCTGTGACGTCCTGCGCACTCCCACTGCGGTTCTGCAGATTTTCCAAGGCGTCCTGCGCACTCCCACTGCGGTTCTGCAGACTCTCCAAGGCGTCCTGCGCACTCCCACTGCGGTCCTGTATACTCCCGCTGCGATTCTGCAGACTTTCCAAGGTGTCCTGCGCATTTCTACTGGGGCCCTGCACACTCCCACCGGGGTCCTGCACACTTTCTGTGACGTCCTGCGCACTCCCACTGCGGTTCTGCAGATTTTCCAAGGCATCCTGCGCACTCCCACTGCGGTTCTGCAGACTCTCCAAGGCGTCCTGCGCACTCCCACTGCGGTCCTGCACACTCCCACTGCGGTTCTGCAGACTTTCCTAGGTGTCCTGCGCATTTTCACTAGGGCCCTGCACACTCCCACTGGGTCCTGCTCACTTCCTGTGACGTCCTGCGCACTCCCACTGGGGTCCTGCACACTTTCTATAACGTCCTGCTCACTTCCTGTGACGTCCTGCACTCCTACTGCGGTTCTGCAGACTTTCCAAGGCGTCCTGCACTCCCACTGCGGTCCTGCATACCCCACTGCGATTCTGCAGACTTTCCCAGGTGTCCTGCGCATTTCCACAGGGTCCTGCACTCCCAACTGGGTTCCTGCACACTTTCTGTGACGTCATGCGCACTCCCACTGGGTCCTGCTCACTTTAAGGCGAGCCTGAACACTCCCACTGGGGTCCTGCACACTTTCTATGACGTCCTGCGCACTCCCCACTGGGGTTCTGCAGACTTTCCAAGGCGTCCTGCGCACTCCCACTGCGGTCCTGCATACTCCCGCTGCGATTCTGCAGACTTTCCAAGGTGTCCTGCGCATTTCCACTGGGGCCCTGCACACTCCCACCGGGGTCCTGCACACTTTCTGTGACGTCCTGCGCACTCCCACTGCGGTTCTGCAGATTTTCCAAGGCATCCTGCGCACTCCCACTGCGGTTCTGCATACTCTCCAAGGCGTCCTGCGCACTCCCACTGCGGTCCTGCACTCCCACTGCGGTTCTGCAGACTTTCCAAGGTGTCCTGCGCATTTCCACTGGGGCCCTGCACACTCCCACTGGGTCCTGCTCACTTCCTGTGACGTCCTGCGCACTCCACTGGGGTCCTGCACACTTTCTATGACGTCCTGCTCACTTCCTGTGACGTCCTGCGCACTCTCACTGCGTCCTGCACTCGGTTCTGCAGACTTTCCAAGGCGTCCTGCACTCTCCCACTGCGGTCCTGCATACTTTCCAAGGCGTCCTGCCTCCCTGCGGTCCTGCATACTCCCACTGCGATTCTGCAGACTTTCCAAGGTGTCCTGCGCATTTCTACTGGGGTCCTGCACACTCCAACTGGGTTCCTGCACACTTTCTGTGACGTCATGCACTCCCACTGGGGTCCTGCTCACTTTTTAAGGCGAGCCTGAACACCTCCCACTGGGGTCCTGCACACTTTCTATGACGTCCTGCGCACTCCCACTGGGGTTCTGCAGACTTTCCCAGGCGTCTTGCGCACTCCCACTGCGGTCCTGCATACTCCACTGCGATTCTGCAGACTTTCCAAGGTGTCCTGCGCATTTCTACTGGGGCCCTGCACACTCCCACCGGGGTCCTGCACACTTTCTGTGACGTCCTGCGCACTCCCACTGCGGTTCTGCAGATTTTCCAAGGCGTCCTGCGCCACTCCCCACTGCGGTTCTGCAGACTTTCCAAGGCGTCCTGCACTCTCCCACTGCGGTCCTGCATACTTTCCAAGGTGTCCTGCGCATTTCCACTGGGGCCCTGCACACTCCCACTGGGGTCCTGCACACTTTCTGTGACGTCATGCACACTCCACTTCGGTCCTGAACACTCCCACTGGGGTCCTGCACACTTTCTATGACGTCCTGCGCACTCCTGGGGTTCTGCAGACTTTCCCAGACGTCTTGCCTCCCACTGCGGTCCTGCATACTCCCGCTGCGATTCTGCAGACTTTCCAAAGCGTCCTGCGCAGTCCTGCACACTCCCACTGCGGTTCTGCAGACTTTCTGTGACGTCCTGCGCACTCCCTCTGCGGTTCTGCAGACTTTCCAAGGCGTCCTGCACTCTCCCACTGCGTTCCTGCATACTTTCCAAGGCGTCCTGCGCGCACTCCCACTGCGGTCCTGTATACTCCCACTGCGATTCTGCAGACTTTCCAAGGTGTCCTGCGCATTTCCACTGGGGCCCTGCACACTCTCCAACTGGAGTCCTGCACACTTTCTGTGACGTCATGCGCACTCCCACTGGGGTCCTGCAGATTTTCCAAGGCGTCCTGCACTCCCACTGGGGTCCTGCACACTTTCTATGACGTCCTGCACTCTCCCACTGCGGTTCTACATACTTTCCCAGGCGTCCTGCGCACTCCCACTGCGGTCCTGTATACTCCCACTGCGATTCTGCAGACTTTCCAAGGTGTCCTGCGCATTTCCACTGGGGCCCTGCACACTCCCACCGGGGTCCTGCACACTTTCTGTGACGTCCTGCGCACTCCCACTGCGGTTCTGCAGATTTTCCAAGGCGTCCTGCACTCTCCCACTGCGGTCCTGCATACTTTCCAAGGCGTCCTGCGCACTCCCACTGCGGTCCTGTATACTCCCGCTGCGATTCTGCAGACTTTCCAAGGTGTCCTGCGCATTTTCACTAGGGCCCTGCACACTCCCACTGGGTCCTGCTCACTTCCTGTGACGTCCTGCGCACTCCCACTGGGGTCCTGCGCACTTTCTATGACGTCCTGCTCACTCCCGCCGCGGTTCTGCAGACTTTCCAAGGCGTACTGCACACTCCCACTGCGGTCCTGCATACTTTCCAAGGCGTCCTGCGCTTTCCCACTGCGGTCCTGCATACTCCCACTGCGATTCTGCAGACTTTCCAAGGTGTCCTGCGCATTTCCACTGGGGCCCTGCACACTCCCACCGGGGTCCTGCACACTTTCTGTGACGTCATGCGCACTCCCACTTCAGTCCTGAACACTCCCACTGGGGTCCTGCACACTTTCTGACGTCCTGCGCACTCCCACTGGGGTTCTGCAGACTTTCCCAGGCGTCTTGCGCACTCCCACTGCGGTCCTGCACACTCTGTGTCCTGCATACTCCCGCTGCGATTCTGCAGACTTTCCAAGGCGTCCTGCACACTCCCACTGCGGTTCTGCAGACTTTCCAAGGCGTCCTGCACTCTCCACTGCGGTTCTGCAGACTTTCCAAGGCGTCCTGCACTCTCCCACTGCGGTCCTGCATACTTTCCAAGGCGTCCTGCGCCTCCCTGCGGTCCTGTATCTCCTGCGATTCTGCAGACTTTCCAAGGTGTCCTGCGCATTTCCACTGGCCCTGCACACTCCCACCGGGGTCCTGCACACTTTCTATGACGTCCTGCACACTCCCCACTGCGGTTCTGCAGACTTTCCAAGGCGTCCTGCGCACTCCCACTGCGGTCCTGCAGACTTCTGCAGACTTTCCAAGGCGTCCTGCACTCTCCACTGGGTCCTGCGCACTCCCACTGGCGTCCTGCACACTTTCTGGTGACGTCATGCGCACTCCCACTGCATTCTGCAGACTTTCCAAGGTGTCCTGCGCATTTCTACTGGGGCCCTGCACACTCCCACCGGGGTCCTGCACACTTTCTGTGACGTCCTGCGCACTCCCACTGCGGTTCTGCAGATTTTCCAAAACGTCCTGCACTCTCCCACTGCGGTTCTGCATACTTTCCAGGCGTCCCTGCGCACTCCCACTGCGGTCCTGCATACTCCCACTGCGATTCTGCAGACTTTCCAAGGTGTCCTGTGCATTTCCACTGGGGCCCTGCACACCCCCACTGGGGTCCTGCTCACTTCCTGTGACGTCCTGCGCACTCCACTGCGGTCCTGCGCACTTTCCAAGGCGTCCTGCGCACTCCGCCGCGGTTCTGCAGACTTTCCAAGGCGTCCTGCACTCTCCCACTGCGGTCCTGCATACTTTCCAAGGCGTCCTGCGCCTTCCCACTGCGGTCCTGCATACTCCCACTGCGATTCTGCAGACTTTCCAAGGTGTCCTGCGCATTTCCACAGGGTCCTGCACACTTTCTGTGACGTCATGTACGCATTCCCACTGGGTCCTGCTCAGCTTTCTGACGTTCTGCGGCCTGAACACTCCCACTGGGGTCCTGCACATTTTCTATGACATCCTGCGCACTCCCACTACGGTTCTGCAGACTTTCCAAGGCGTCCTGCGCACTCCCACTGCAGTCCTGCACAGTCCCACTACGGTTCTGCAGACTTTCCAAGGTGTCCTGAGCATTTCCACTGGGGCCCTGCACACTCTCCTCGGGGTCCTGCTCACTTCCTATGACGTCCTTGCGCACACTCCCACTGGGGTCCTGCACACTTTCTATGACGTCCTGCTCACTCCCACCGCGGTTCTGCAGACTTTCCAAGGCGTCACTGCACACTGCTCCTGCGGTCCTGCAGACTTTCCAAGGCGTCACAGGGTCCTGCACACTCCCACTGCGGTCCTGCACACTTTCTGTGACGTCCTGCTCACTCCCACCGTGGTTCTGCAGACTTTCCAAGGCGTACTGCCCTGCACTCCCCACTGGGGTGCTCTCACTTTCAGGCGTACCTGAAATTACTCCCACTGGGGTCCTGCACACTTTCTGTGACGTCCTGCACCTTCTCCACTGCGGTTCTGCAGACTTTCCAAGGTGTCCTGCGCATTTCCACTGGGGCCCTGCACACTCCCACTGGGGTCCTGCACACTTTCTATGACGTCCTGCTCACTCCCGCCGCGGTTCTGCAGACTTCCCAAGGCGTCCTGCACTCTCCCACTGCGGTCCTGCATACTCCCACTGCGGTCCTGTATACTCCCACTGCGATTCTGCAGACTTTCCAAGGTGTCCTGCGCATTTCCACAGTGGTCCTGCACACTCCAACTGGGGTCCTGCACACTTACTGTGACGTCATGCGCACTCCCACTGGGGTCCTGCTCACTTTTTAAGGCGAGCCTGAACACTCCCACTGGGGTCCTGCACACTTTCTATGACGTCCTGCGCACTCCCACTGGGGTTCTGCAGACTTTCCCAGGCGTCTTGCGCACTCCCACTGCGGTCCTGCATACTCCCACTGCGATTCTGCAGACTTTCCAAGGTGTCCTGCGCATTTCCACTGGGGCCCTGCACACTCCCACCGGGGTCCTGCACACTTTCTGTGACGTCCTGCGCACTCCCACTGCGGTTCTGCAGATTTTCCAAGGCGTCCTGCACTCTCCCACTGCGGTCCTGCATACTCCGACTGCGATTCTGCAGACTTACCAAGGTGTCCTGCGCATTTCCACTGGGGCCCTGCACACTCCCACTGGGGTCCTGCACACTTTCTATGACGTCCTGCTCACTCTCCACCGCGGTTCTGCAGACTTTCCAGGCGAGCCTGAACACTCCCACTGCGGTCCTGCAGACTTTCTCTGCCGGTGTCTCCGCGCATTTCCACCGGGTGTACCCTGAACACTCCCACTGGGGTCCTGCACACTTTCTGTGACGTCTTGCTCACTCCCACTGCGGTCCTGCATACTTTCCCAGTGCCTGCACTCTGCGGTCCTGCACACTTTCCAAGGTGTCCTGCACGCTTTCTACAGGCGCTGACCTGCACCTCCCACTGGGGTCCTGCACACTTTCTGTGACGTCCTGTGCACTCCCACTGCGGTTCTGCAGACTTTCCAAGGCGTCCTGCGCACTCCCACTGCGGTTCTGCAGTTTTTCCAAGACGTCCTGCGCACTCCCCACTGCGGTCCTGCACACTCCCACAGCGGTTCTGCAGACTTTCCAAGGTGTCCTGCGCACCCCCACTGGGGTCCTGCACACTCCCACTGGGTTGCTGCTCACTTCCTACGGCGTCCTGCGCACTCCCACTGGGGTCCTGCACGCTCACTTCCTGTGACGTCCTGCGCACTCCCACTGGGGTTCTGCGCACTTTCTATGACGTCCTGCACTCCCACTGGGGTCCTGCACACTTTCCAAGGCGTCCTGCACTCTCCCACTGCGGTCCTGCATACTTTCCACGGCGTCCTGCGCACTCCCACTGCGGTCCTGCATACTCCCACTGCGATTCTGCAGACTTTCCAAGGTGTCCTGCGCATTTCCACAGGGGTCCTGCACACTCCAACTGGGGTCCTGCACACTTTCTGTGACGTCATGCGCACTCCCACTGGGGTCCTGCTCACTTTTTAAGGCGAGCCTGAACACTCCCACTGGGGTCCTGCACACTTTCTATGACATCCTGCGCACTCCCACTGGGGTTCTGCAGACTTTCCCAGGCGTCTTGCGCACTCCCACTGCGGTCCTGCACACTCCCGCTGCGATTCTGCAGACTTTCCAAGGTGTCCTGAGCATTTCCACTGGGGCCCTGCACACTCCACTGGGGTCCTGCTCACTTCCTGTGACGTCCTGCACACTCCCACTGGGGTCCTGCACACTTTCTATGACGTCCTGCTCACTCCCACTGCGGTTCTGCAGACTTTCTAAGGCGTCCTGCACTCTCCCACTGCGGTCCTGCAGGCTTTCCAAGGCGTCCTGCACTCTCCCTGCGCACCTCCACTGGGGTCCTGCACACTTTCTGTGACGTCCTGCTCACTGGTTCTGCAGACTTTCAAGGCGTCCTGCTGCACTCCCACTGCGGTCCTGCGCACGCTCCACTGGTCCTGCACACTTTTTAGGACGTACCTGAACACTCCCACTGGGAGTCCTGCACACTTTCTGTGACGTCATGCACCTCCCTAATGGGGTTCTGCAGCTTTCCAGAGTGTCCTGCGCATTTCTACTGGGGTCTGCACACTTTCTATGACGTGACGTCCTGCACTCCCACTGCGGCTCTGCACACTTTCCAGGCGTACTGCGCACTCCCACTGCGGTCCTGCATACTCCCGCTGCGATTCTGCAGACTTTCCGAAGGCGTCCTGCACACTTTCCACTGGGGTCCTGCGCACTCCCACTGCGGTCCTGCACACTTTCTATGACGTCCAGCGCACTCCCACTGCGGTTCTGCAGATTTTCCAAGGCGTCCTGCGCACTCCCACTGCGGTCCTGCACACTTTCTATGACGTCCAGCGCACTCCCACTGCGGTTCTGCAGATTTTCCAAGGCGTCCTGCGCACTCCCACTGCGGTCCTGCATACTCCCACTGCGATTCTGCAGACTTTCCAAGGTGTCCTGCGCATTTCCACTGGGGCCCTGCACACTCCCACCGGGGTCCTGCACACTTTCTGTGACGTCCTGCGCTCTCCCACTGCGGTTCTGCAGATTTTCCAAGGCGTCCTGCGCACTCCCACTGCGGTTCTGCAGACTCTCCAAGGCGTCCTGCACTCTCCACTGCGGTCACCTGCATTTCCACTGCGGTCCCTGCACACTTTCCGGGGTCCTGACGTCACTTCTCCACTGCGGTCCTGCACACTCCCACTGGGGTCCTGCACACTTTCTATGACGTCCTGCTCACTCCTACCATACTTTCCAAGGCGTCCTGCGCACTCCCACTGCGGTCCTGTATACTCCCACTGCGATTCTGCAGACTTTCCAAGGTGTCCTGCGCATTTCCACTGGGGCCCTGCACACTCCCACCGGGGTCCTGCACACTTTCTGTGGCGTCTGTGCACACTCCCACTGGGGTCCTGCACACTTTATGACGTCCTGCGCACTCCCACTGCGGTTCTGCAGGACTTTCAATGCGTCCTGCACACTCCCACTGCGGTCCTGCAGACTTTCAAGGCGTCCTGCGCACTCCCACTGCGGTCCTGCACACTCCACTGCGGTTCTGCAGACTTTCCTAGGTGTCCTGCGCATTTCCACTGGCGTCCTGCACACCCCACCGGGTCCTGCTCACTTTCTGTGACGTCCTGCGCACTCCACTGCGGTTCTGCAGATTTTCAAGGCGTCCTGCGCACTCCCCACTGCGGTCCTGCACACTTTCTATGACGTGTCTGCACACTCCCAATTGCGTCCTGCGCACTCCCACTGGGGTCCTGCACACTTTCTATGACGTCCTGCTCACTCCCGACCGCGGTTCTGCAGAGACTTTCCCAAGGCGTCCTGCACATCTGCCACTGCGGTTCTGCAGACTTTCCAAGGTGTCCTGCGCATTCCCACTGGGGTCCTGCACCTCCCACTGAGGTCCTGCACACTTTCTGTGACGTCCTGCGCACTCCCACCGCGGTTCTGAGATTTTCCAAGGCGTCCTGCGCACTCCCCACTGCGGTCCTGCACTACCCCGACTGCGTGATTCTGCCAGACTCCAAGGTGTCCTGCGCATTTCCACTGGGACCCTGCACACTCCCACTGGGGTCCTGCACACTTTCTATGACGTCCTGCGCACTCCCTGCGGTTCTGCAGACTTTCCCGAGCGTCCTGCGCACTCCCACTGCGGTCCTGCATACTCAAACTGCGATTCTGCAGACTTTCCAAGGTGTCCTGCGCATTTCCACTGGGGCCCTGCACACTCCCACTGGGTCCTGCTCACTTCCTGTGACGTCCTGCGCACTCACACTGGGGTCCTGCGCACTTTCTATGACGTCCTGCACACTCCGACTGCGGTTCTGCAGACTTTACAAGGCGTCCTGTGCACTCCCACTGCGGTTCTGCAGACTTTCCAAAGGCGTCCTGCGCACTCCTGCGGTCCTGCATACTCCCACTGCGGTTCTGCAGACTTTCCAAGGTGTCCTGCGCATTTCCACAGGGTCCTGCACACTCCTGTGACGTCATGCGCACTCCCACTGGGAGTCCTGCTCACTTTTTAAGGCAGGCCTGAACACTCCCACTGGGGTCCTGCACACTTTCTATGCGTCCTGCGCACTCCCACTGGGGTTCTGCAGACTTTCCCAGGCGTCTTGCGCACTCCCACTGCGGTCCTGCATACTCCACTGCTGCGATTCTGCAGACTTTCCAAGGTGTCCTGCGCATTTCTACTGAGGGCCCTGCACACTCCCACCGAGGTCTGCTCACTTTCTGTGACGTCCTGCGCACTCCCACTGGGGTCCTGCACACTTTCTATGACGTCCTGCTCACTCCCACCGCGGTTCTGCAGACTTTCCAAGGCGTCCTGCACACTCCCACTGCGGTTCTGCAGACTTTCAAGGCGTCCTGCACTCATTTCCACTGGGGTCCTGCACACTCCCACCGTGGGTCCTGCACACTTTCTGTGACGTCATGCACACTTCCTACTGCAAGTTCTGCGCATTGCCACAGTGGGCCCACTTTCAGCCGTCCTGCGCGCTCCCACTGGGGTCCTGCACACTTTCTATGACGTCCTGCGCACTCCCACTGCGGTTCTGCAGACTTTCCAAGGCGTCCTGCGCACTCCCACTGCGGTCCTGCACACTTTCTATGACGTCCAGCGCACTCCCACTGCGGTTCTGCAGATTTTCCAAGGCGTCCTGCGCACTCCCACTGCGGTCTTGCACTCCCACTGCGGTTCTGCAGACTTTCCAAGGCGTCCTGCACTCTTCCCTCTGCGGTTCTGCAGACTTCCCAAGGCGTCCTGCACTCTCCCACTGCGGTCCTGCATACTCCCACTGCGGTCCTGTATACTCCCACTGCGATTCTGCAGACTTTCCAAGGTGTCCTGCGCATTTCCACTGGGGCCCTGCACACTCCCACCGGGGTCCTGCACACTTTCTGTGACGTCCTGCGCACTCCCACTGCGGTTCTGCAGATTTTCCAAGGCGTCCTGCGCACTCCCACTGCGGTTCTGCAGACTTTCCAAGGCGTCCTGCACTCTCCCACTGCGGTCCTGCATACTTTCCAAGGCGTCCTGCGCACTCCCACTGCGGTCCTGTATACTCCCACTGCGATTCTGCAGACTTTCCAAGGTGTCCTGCGCATTTCCACTGGGGCCCTGCACACTCCCACCGGGGTCCTGCACACTTTCTGTGACGTCCTGCGCACTCCCACTGCGGTTCTGCAGATTTTCCAAGGCGTCCTGCACTCTCCCACTGCGGTCCTGCATACTTTCCAAGGCGTCCTGCGCACTCCCACTGCGGTCCTGCATACTCCGACTGCGATTCTGCAGACTTTCCAAGGTGTCCTGTGCATTCCCACAGGGTCCTGCACACCCCCACTGGAGTCCTGCTCACTTCCTGTGACGTCCTGCGCACTTCCCACTGGGGTCCTGCACACTTTCTATGACGTCCTGCTCACTCCGCCGCGGTTCTGCAGACTTTCTATGACGTCCTGCACCTCTCCCACTGCGGTGCTGCATACTTTCCAAGGCGTCCTGCGCTTTCCCACTGCGGTCCTGCATACTCCCACTGCGATTCTGCAGACTTTCCAAGGTGTCCTGCGCATTTCCACAGGGGTCCTGCACACTCCAACTGGGGTCCTGCACACTTTCTGTGACGTCATGCGCATTCCCACTGGGGTCCTGCTCACTTTTTAAGGCGAGCCTGAACACTCCCACTGGGGTCCTGCACACTTTCTATGACATCCCGCGCACTCCCACTGGGAGTTCTGCAGACTTTCCCAGGCGTCCTGCGCACTCCCACTGCGGTCCTGCATACTCCCACTGCGATTCTGCAGACTTTCCAAGGTGTCCTGCATTTCCACTGGGGTCCTGCGCACTCCCACTGGGGTCCTGCACACACTTTCTGTGACGTCCTGCGCACTCCCACCGCGGTTCTGCAGACTTTCCAAGGCGTCCTGCACACTCCCACTGCGGTCCTGCACACTTTCTGCGGTCCTGCACTCTTCACTCCCACTGGGGTCCTGCACACTTTCTATGACGTCCTGCGCACTCCCACTGCGGTTCTGCAGACTTTCCAAGGCGTCCTGCGCACTCCCACTGCGGTCCTGTATACTCCACTGCGATTCTGCAGACTTTCCAAGGTGTCCTGCGCATTTCCACTGGGGCCCTGCACACTCCCCACCGGGGTCCTGCACACTTTCTGTGACGTCCTGCGCACTCCCACTGCGGTTCTGCAGATTTTCCAAGGCGTCCTGCGCACTCCCTGCGGTTCTGCAGACTTTCCAAGGCGTCCTGCACTCTCCCTGCGGTCCTTCATACTTTCCAAGGCGTCCTGCACTCCCACTGCGGTCCTGTATACTCCCACTGCGATTCTGCAGACTTTCCAAGGTGTCTGCGCATTTCCACTGGGGCCCTGCACACTCCCACCGGGAGTCCTGCACACTTTCTGTGACGTCCTGCGCACTCCCACTGCGGTTCTGCAGATTTTCCAAGGCGTCCTGTGCACTCCCACTGCGGTCCTGCATACTTTCCAAGGCGTCCTGCGCACTCCCACTGCGGTCCTGCATACTCCCACTGCGATTCTGCCAGACTTTCCAAGGTGTCCTGCGCATTCCCACTGGGGCCCTGCACACTCCCACTGGGTCCTGCTCACTTCCTGTGACGTCCTGCGCTCCACTTCCTGGGTCCTGCACACTTTCCATGACGTCCTGCAGCACTCCGCTGGGGTTCTGCAGACTTTCCAAGGCGTCCTGCACTCTCCCACTGCGGTGCTGCATACTTTCCAAGGCGTCCTGCACTCCCACTGCAGTCCTGCATACTCCACTGCGATTCTGCAGACTTTCCAAGGTGTCCTGCGCATTTCCACAGGGGTCCTGCACACTCCAACTGGGGTCCTGCACACTTTCTGTGACGTCATGCGCACCCACTGGGGTCCTGCTCACTTTTAAGGCGACGTCCTGAACACTCCCACACTGGGGTCCTGCACACTTTCTGTGACGTCCTGCGCACTCCCACTGCGGTTCTGCAGACTTTCCCAGGCGCACTCTCCCTGCGGTCCTTCCCTCCTGCACTCCCACTGCGGTCCTGCATACTCCCCGCTGCGATTCTGCAGACTTTCCAAGGTGTCCTGCGCATTTCCACTGGGGCCCTGCGCACTCCCACTGCGGTCCTGCACACTTTATATGACGTCCTGCGCACTCCCACTGCGGTTCTGCAGACTTTCCAAGGCGTCCTGCGCACTCCCACTGCGGTCCTGCACACTTTATATGACGTCCTGCGCACTCCCACTGCGGTTCTGCAGACTTTCCAAGGCGTCCTGCGCACTCCCACTGCGGTCCTGCACACTCCCACAGGGGTCCTGCACACTTTCCAAGGTGTCCTGAGCATTTCCACTGGTCCTGCACACTCCTCCGGGGTCCTGCTCACTTCCTATGGCGTCCTGCACACTCCCACTGGGGTCCTGCACACTTTCTATGACGTCCTGCTCACTCCCACCGCGGTTCTGCAGACTTTCCAAGGCGTCCTGCACACTCCCACTGCGGTCCTGCAGACTTTCCAAGGCGTCCTGCACACTCCCACAGGGTCCTGCACTCCCTGCACTCCACTGGGGTCCTGCACACTTTCTGTGACGTCCTGCTCACTCCCACCGTGGTTCTGCAGACTTTCCAAGGCGTCCTGCGCACTCCCACTGCGGTCCTGCGCACTCCAACTGGGTGTCCTGCTCACTTTCCACTAGGCGTACCTGAACACTCCCACTGGGGTCCTGCACACTTTCTGTGACGTCATGCTCACTCCCACTGCGGTTCTGCAGATTTTCCAAGGCGTCCTGCGCACTCCCACTGCGGTCCTGCACACTTTCTATGACGTCCAGCGCACTCCCACTGCGGTTCTGCAGATTTTCCAAGGCGTCCTGCGCACTCCCACTGCGGTTCTGCAGACTTTCCAAGGCGTCCTGCGCACTCCCACTGCGGTTCTGCATGCTCCGACTGCGATTCTGCAGACTTTCCAAGGTGTCCTGCGCATTTCCACTGGGGCCCTGCACACCCCACTGGGTCCTGCTCACTTCCTGTGACGTCCTGCGCACTCCCACTGCGGTCCTGGCCGCGGTTCTGCAGACTTTCCAAGGCGTCCTGCACTCTCCACTGCGGTCCTGCATGCTTTCCAAGGCGTCCTGCGCTTTCCCACTGCGGTCCTGCATACTCCCACTGCGATTCTGCAGACCTTCCAAGGTGTCCTGCGCATTTCCACTGGGGCCCTGCACACTTTCTGTGACGTCATGCGCATTCCCTGGGGTCCTGCTCACTTTCCTGTGACGTCCTGCACTTTCTATGACACTCCCCACTGGGGTTCTGCAGACTTTCCCAGGCGTCTTGCACTCCTGCGGTCCTGCACACTCCCACTGCGGTTCTGCAGACTTTCCAAGGTGTCCTGAGCATTTCCACTGGTCCTGCACACTCCTCTGGGGTCCTGCTCACTTCCTATGTGTCCCGCGCATTTCCACTCCTGCACACTCCCACTGGGGTCCTGCACACTTTCTATGACGTCCTGCTCACTCCCACCGCGGTTCTGCAGACTTTCCAAGGCGTACTGCACACTCCCACTGCGGTCCTGCACACTCCCACGGGGGTCCTGCGCACTCCCACTGCGGTCCTGCACACTCCCACTGGGGTCCTGCTCACTTTCTATGACGTCCTGCGCACTCCCACTGTGGTTCTGCAGACTTTCCAAGGCGTCCTGCGCACTCCCACTGCGGTCTTGCACACTCCCACTGGGGTCCTGCGCACTCCCCACTGGGGTCCTGCTCATTTTTAGGCATGCCTGAACACTCCCACTGGGGTCCTGCACACTTTCTGTGACGTCCTGCACACTCCTACTGCGGTTCTGCAGACTTTCCAAGGCGTCCTGCGCACTCCTACTGCGGTCCTGCACACTTTCTGCAGACTTTCCAAGGTGTCCTGCGCATTTCTACTGGGGTCCTGCACACTTTCTGTGACGTCCTGCGCACTCCCGCTGCGGCTCTGCAGATTTTCCAAGGCGTACTGCGCACTCCCACTGCGGTCCTGCACACTTTCTGTGACGTCATGCACACTCACACTGCGGTCCTGCGCACTCCCACTGAGGTCCTGCACACTTTCTGTGACGTCATGCACACTCCTACTGCGGTTCTGCAGACTTTCCAAGGTGTCCTGCGCATTTCTACTGGGGTCCTGCACACTTTCTGTGACGTCCTGCGCACTCCCGCTGCGGCTCTGCAGACTTTCCAAGGCGTCCTGTGCACTCCCACTGCGACCCTGCACGCTCCCACTGCGTGTCTGCAGACTTTCAAGGCGTCCTGTGCACTCCACTGCGACCCTGCACGCTCCCACTGCGTGTCTGCAGACTTTTCCAATGCGTCCCGCACACTCCCACTGAGGTCCTGCACACTTTCTGTGACGTCATGCACACTCTCCCTGCGGTCCTGCGCACTCCCACTGAGGTCCTGCACACTTTCTGTGACGTCCTGCACACTCCCAGTGGGGTCCTGCACACTTTCTATGGCGTTCTGCGCACCATCACTGCACTCCTGCGCACTCCCACTGCGGTTCTGGAGATTTTCCAAGGCGTCCTGCGCACTCCTACTGCGGTCCTGCACACTCCGACTGCGGTTCTGCAGACTTTCCAAGGCGTCCTGTGCACTCCCACTGCGGTCCTGCACGCTCCGACTGCGTGTCTGCAGACTTTCCAATGCGTCCTGCACACTCCCGCTGGGGTCCTGCTCACTTTCTTAGTCGTCCTGCACACTCCCAATGGGGTCCTGCACACTCCCACAGGGGTCCTGCACAGTTTTCAAGACGTCCTGCACCTTCGCACAGGGATCCTGCCCACTTTCTAAGACGTCCCGCCCACTCCGAATAGGGTCCTGCTTAATTTCTATGACGTCCCGCACATTCCCACTGAGGTCCTGCACATTGCCACAGTGGTTCTGCACACTTTTCAATACGTCCTGCACACTCCCATTGGACTCCTGCACACTACCTACGACGTCCTGCACACTCCCAGTGGTTCTTGCTCACTTCCTGTGACGTCCTGCGCACCCCCACTGGGGTCCTGCACACTTTCTATGACGTCCTGCTCACTCCCGCCGCGGCTCTGCAGACTTTCCAAGGCGTCCTGCGCACTCCCACTGCGGTCCTGTATACTCCCACTGCGATTCTGCAGACTTTCCAAGGTGTCCTGCACTTTCCGACGTCACTCCCACTTCGGTCCTGCGCACTCCCACTGGGGTCCTGCACACTTTCTGTGACGTCCTGCGCATTCCCACTGGGGTTCTGCAGACTTTCCCAGGCGTCCTGCGCACTCCCACTGCGGTCCTGCATACTTTCTGTGGCGTCCCGCGCACTCCCACTGCGGTCCTGCATACTCTCGACTGCGATTCTGCAGACTTTCCAAGGTGTCCTGCGCATTTCCACTGAGGGCCCTGCACACTCCCACCGGGGTCCTGCACCCTTTCTATGCCGTCCTGCTCACTCCCGCCGCGGCTCTGCAGACTTTCCAAGGCGTCCTGCGCACTCCCACTGCGGTCCTGTATACTCCCACTGCGATTCTGCAGACTTTCCAAGGTGTCCTGCGCATTTCCACTGGGGCCCTGCACGCACTCCAACTGGGTTCCTGCACACTTTCTGTGACGTCATGCGCACTCCCACTGGGGTCCTGCTCACTTTTTAAGGCGAGCCTGAACACTCCCACTGGGGTCCTGCACACTTTCTATGACGTCCTGCGCACTCCCACTGGGGTTCCTGCAGACTTTCCCAGCCGTCTTGCACTCCCACTGCAGTTCTGCAGACTTTCCAAGGCGTCCTGCGCACTCCCACTGCGGTCCTGCATACTCCCGCTGCGATTCTGCAGACTTTCCAAGGTGTCCTGCGCATTTTCACTGGGGCCCTGCACACTCCCACCGGGGTCCTGCACACTTTCCGTGACGTCCTGCACCTCCCACTGCGGTTCTGCAGATTTTCCAAGGCGTCCTGCACTCTCCCACTGCGGTCCTGCATACTTTCCAAGGCGTCCTGCGCCTCCCACTGCGGTCCTGCTCACTCCCACTGCGATTCTGCAGACTTTCCAAGGTGTCCTGCGCATTTCCACTGCGGACCTGCGCACTCCCACTGAGGTTCTGCACACTTTCTGTGACGTCCTGCGCACTCCCACTGGGGTCCTGCATTTCTATGACGTCCTGCTCACTTCCTGTGACGTCCTGCACTCCCACTGCGGTTCTGCAGACTTTCCAAGGCGTCCTGCACTCTCCCACTGCGGTCCTTCATACTTTCCAAGGCGTCCTGCGCACTCCCACTGCGGTCCTTCATACTTTCCAAGGCGTCCTGCGCACTCCCACTGCGGTCCTGTATACTCCCACTGCGATTCTGCAGACTTTCCAAGGTGTCCTGCGCATTTCCACAGGGTCCCTGCACACACTCCAACTGGGTTCCTGCACACTTTCTGTGACGTCATGCGCACTCCCACTGGGGTCCTGCTCACTTTTTAAGGCGAGCCTGAACACTCCCACTGGGGTCCTGCACACTTTCCAAGGCGTCCTGCACTCTCCCACTGCGGTCCTGCATACTTTCCAAGGCGTCCTGCGCACTCCCACTGCGGTCCTGCATACTCCCGCTGCGATTCTGCAGACTTTCCAAGGTGTCCTGCGCACACTCCCACTGGGGCCCTGCACACTCCCACCGGGGTCCTGCACACTTTCTGTGACGTCCTGCACACTCCCACTGCGGTTCTGCAGATTTTCCAAGGCGTCCTGCGCACTCCCACTGCAGTTCTGCAGACTTTCCAAGGCGTCCTGCGCACTCCCACTGCGGTCCTGCACACTCCCACTGCGGTTCTGCAGACTTTCCAGGTGTCCTGCGCATTTCCTACTGGGGTCCTGCACACTCCCACCGGGGTCCTGCACACTTTCTGTGACGTCATGCACTCTCACTGCGGTCCTGCACGCTGAACACTCCCACTGGGGGTCCTGCACACTTTCTATGACGTCCTGCGCACTCCCACTGGGGTTCTGCAGACTTTCCCAGACGTCTTGCCTCCCACTGCGGTCCTGCACACTTTCTGTGACGTCCTGCATACTCCGCTGCGATTCTGCAGACTTTCCAAGGCGTCCTGCGCACTCCCACTGGGGTCCTGCAGACTTTCCAAGGCGTCCCTGCACTCTCCCTCTGCGGTTCTGCAGACTTTCTATGACGTCCTGCACTCTCCCACTGCGGTCCTGCATACTTTCCAAGGCGTCCTGCACACTCCCACTGCGGTCCTGCATACTCCCTGCGATTCTGCAGACTTTCCAAGAGTGTCCTGCGCATTTCCACTGGGGCCCTGCACACTCCCACCGAGGTCCTGCACACTTTCTGTGACGTCCTGCGCACACTCCCACTGGGGTCCTGCAGATTTTCTATGACGTCCTGCTCACTCCACTGCGGTTCTGCAGACTTTCCAAGGCGTCCTGCACTCGCACTCCCACTGGGGTCCTGCAGACTTTCCAAGGCGTCCTGCACTCCCACTGCAGTCCTGCATACTCCCACTGCGATTCTGCAGACTTTTCCAAGGTGTCCTGCGCATTTCCACTGGGGCCTGCCTCCCACCGAGGTCCTGCACACTTTCTGTGACGTCCTGCGCACTCCCACTGCGGTTCTGCAGATTTTCCAGGCGTCACTCCCACTGCGGTCCTGCAGACTTTCCAAGGCGTCCTGCGCACTCCCACTGCGGTCCTGCACACTCCACTGCGGTTCTGCAGACTTTCCAAGGTGTCCTGCGCATTTCCACTGGGGCCCTGCACACTCCCACTGGGTCCTGCTCACTTCCTGTGACGTCCTGCGCACTTCCACTGGGGTCCTGCACACTTTCTATGACGTCCTGCTCACTCCCACTGCGGTTCTGCAGACTTTCCAAGGCGTCCTGCACTCTCCCACTGCGGTCCTGCATACTTTCCAAGGCGTCCTGCGCACTCCCACTGCGGTCCTGCATACTCCGACTGCGATTCTGCAGACTTTCCAAGGTGTCCTGCGCCCCCCCACTGGGGTCCTGCACACTCCCACTGGGGTCCTGCACACTTTCTGTGACGTCATGCACACTCCCACTGGGGTCCTGCGCACTTTCTATGACGTCCTGCTCACTCCCGCCGCGGTTCTGCAGACTTTCCAAGGCGTCCTGCACTCTCCACTGCGGTCCTGCAGACTTTCCAAGGCGTCCTGCGCTTTCCCACTGCGGTCCTGCATACTCCACTGCGATTCTGCAGACCTTCCAAGGTGTCCTGCGCATTTCCACAGGGGTCCTGCACACTTTCTGTGACGTCATGCGCATTCCCCACTGGGGTCCTGCTCACTTTTAAGGCGAGCCTGAACACTCCCACTGCGGTCCTGCACACTTTCTATGACGTCCTGCTCACTCCCACCGCGGTTCTGCAGACTTTCCAAGGCGTCTTGCGCACTCCCACTGCGGTCCTGCACACTCCCACTGCGGTTCTGCAGACTTTCCAAGGTGTCCTGAGCATTTCCACTGGTCCTGCACACTCCCTCCGGGGTCCTGCTCACTTCCTATGGCGTACCCGCACACTCCCACTGGGGTCCTGCACACTTTCTATGACGTCCTGCTCACTCCCACCGCGGTTCTGCAGACTTTCCAAGGCGTACTGCACACTCCCACTGCGGTCCTGCAGACTTTCCAAGGCGTCCTGCACTCTCCCACAGGGGTCCTGCACACTCCCACTGGGGTCCTGCACACTTTCTGTGACGTCCTGCTCACTCCCACCGTGGTTCTGCAGACTTTCCAAGGCGTACTGCCCACTCCTACTGCGGTCCTGCGCACTCCCACTGGGGTGCTCCTCACTTTTTTAGGCGTACCTGAACACTCCCACTGGGGTCCTGCACACTTTCTGTGACGTCATGCACACTCCTACTGCGGTTCTGCAGACTTTCCAAGGTGTCCTGCGCATTTCTACTGGGGTCCTGCACACTTTCTGTGACGTCCTGCGCACTCCCGCTGCGGCTCTGCAGATTTTCCAAGGCGTACTGCGCACTCCCACTGGGGTCTTGCACACTCCCACTGCGGTTCTGCAGACTTTCCAAGGCGTCCTGCGCACTCCCACTGCGGTCCTGCACACTTTCTGTGACGTCATGCACACTCACACTGCGGTCCTGCGCACTTCCACTGAGGTCCTGCACACTTTCTGTGACGTCATGCACACTCCTACTGCGGTTCTGCAGACTTTCCAAGGTGTCCTGCGCATTTCTACTGGGGTCCTGCACACTTTCTGTGACGTCCTGCGCACTCCCGCTGCGGCTCTGCAGATTTTCCAAGGCGTACTGCGCACTCCCACTGCGGTCCTGCACACTCCGACTGCGGTTCTGCAGACTTTCCAAGGCGTCCTGTGCACTCCCACTGCGACCCTGCACGCTCCCACTGCGTGTCTGCAGACTTTCCAATGCGTCCCGCACACTCCCACTGGGGTCCTGCACACTTTCTGTGACGTCATGCACACTCTCACTGCGGTCCTGCGCACTCCCACTGAGGTCCTGCACACTTTCTGTGACGTCCTGCACACTCCCAGTGGGGTCCTGCACACTTTCTATGGCGTTCTGCGCACCATCACTGCACTCCTGCGCACTCCCACTGCGGTTCTGGAGATTTTCAAGGCGTCCTGCGCACTCCGACTGCGGTCCTGCACACTCCGACTGCGGTTCTGCAGACTTTCCAAGGCGTCCTGTGCACTCCCACTGCGGTCCTGCACGCTCCGACTGCGTGTCTGCAGACTTTCCAATGCGTCCTGCACACTCCCGCTGGGGTCCTGCTCACTTTCTTAGTCGTCCTGCACACTCCCAATGGGGTCCTGCACACTCCCACAGGGTCCTGCACAGTTTTCAAGACGTCCTGCACCTTCGCACAGGGATCCTGCCCACTTTCTAAGACGTCCTGCCCACTCCGAATAGGGTCCTGCTTAATTTTAATGACGTCCCGCACATTTCCCACTGAGGTCCTGCACATTGCCACAGTGGTTCTGCACACTTTTCAATACGTCCTGCACACTCCCATTGGACTCCTGCACACTACCTACGACGTCTTGCACACTCCCAGTGGGTCTTGCTCACTTCCTGTGACGTCCTGCGCACTCCCACTGGGGTCCTGCACACTTTCTGTGACGTCATGCACACTCCTACTGCGGTTCTGCAGACTTTCCATGGTTTCCTGCGCATTTCTACTGGGGTCCTGCACACTTTCTGTGACGTCCTGCGCACTCCCGCTGCGGCTCTGCAGATTTTCCAAGGCGTACTGCGCACTCCCACTGGGGTCTTGCACACTCCCACTGCGGTTCTGCAGACTTTCCAAGGCGTCCTGCGTCCGACTGCGATTCTGCAGACTTTCCAAGGTGTCCTGCGCATTTCCACTGGGGCCCTGCACACTCCCACTGGGTCCTGCTTTTTTCCTGTGACGTCCTGCGCACTCCCACTGAGGTCCTGCACACTTTCTGTGACTTCCTGCACACTACCACTGCGGTTCTGCAGACTTTCCAAGGTGTCCTGCGCATTTCTACTGGGGTCCTGCACACTTTCTGTGACGTCATGCACACTCTCACTGCGGTCCTGCGCACTCCCACTGAGGTCCTGCACACTTTCTGTGACGTCCTGCACACTCCCAGTGGGGTCCTGCACACTTTCTATGGCGTTCTGCGCACCATCACTGCACTCCTGCGCACTCCCACTGCGGTTCTGGAGATTTTCCAAGGCGTCCTGCGCACTCCCACTGCGGTCCTGCACACTCCGACTGCGGTTCTGCAGACTTTCCAAGGCGTCCTGTGCACTCCCACTGCGACCCTGCACGCTCCCACTGCGTGTCTGCAGACTTTCCAATGCGTCCCGCACACTCCCACTGGGGTCCTGCACACTTTCTGTGACGTCATGCACACTCTCACTGCGGTCCTGCGCACTCCCACTGAGGTCCTGCACACTTTCTGTGACGTCCTGCACACTCCCAGTGGGGTCCTGCACACTTTCTATGGCGTTCTGCGCACCATCACTGCACTCCTGCGCACTCCCACTGCGGTTCTGGAGATTTTCCAAGGCGTCCTGCGCACTCCCACTGCGGTCCTGCACACTCCGACTGCGGTTCTGCAGACTTTCCAAGGCGTCCTGTGCACTCCCACTGCGGTCCTGCACGCTCCCACTGCGTGTCTGCAGACTTTCCAATGCGTCCTGCACACTCCCGCTGGGGTCCTGCTCACTTTCTTAGTCGTCCTGCACACTCCCGATGGGGTCCTGCACACTCCCACAGGGGTCCTGCACAGTTTTCAAGACGTTCTGCACCTTCGCACAGAGATCCTGCCCACTTTCTAAGACGTCCTGCCCACTCCGAATAGGGTCCTGCTTAATTTCTATGACGTCCCGCACATTCCCACTGAGGTCCTGCACACTCCCACAGGGGTCCTGCACACTTTCTATGACGTCCTGCTCACTCCCGCCGCGGTTCTGCAGACTTTCCAAGGCGTCCTGCACACTCCAACTGGGGTCCTGCACACTTTCTGTGACGTCATGCACACTCCCACTTCGGTCCTGCGCACTCCCACTGGGGTCCTGCTCACTTTTTAAGGCGAGCCTGAACACTCCCACTGGAGTCCTGCACACTTTCTATGACGTCCTGCGCACTCCCACGGGGGTTCTGCAGACTTTCCCAGGCGTCTTGCGCACTCCCACTGCGGTCCTGCATACTCTCACTGCGATTCTGCAGACTTTCCAAGGTATCCTGCGCATTTCCACTGGGGCCCTGCACACTCCCACCGGGGTCCTGCACACTTTCTGTGACGTCCTGCGCACTCCCACTGCGGTTCTGCAGATTTTCCAAGGCGTCCTGCGCACTCCCACTGCGGTTCTGCAGACTTTCCGAGGCGTCCTGCACTCTCCCACTGCGGTCCTGCATACTTTCCAAGGCGTCCTGCGCACTCCCACTGCGGTCCTGCATACTCCCACTGCGATTCTGCAGACTTTCCAAGGTGTCCTGCGCATTTTCACTGGGGCCCTGCACACTCCCACTGGGTCCTGCTTTTTCCTGTGACGTCCTGCGCACTCCCACTGGGGTCCTGCACACTTTCTGTGACGTCCTGCACACTACCACTGCGGTTCTGCAGACTTTCCAAGGTGTCCTGCGCATTTCTACTGGGGTCCTGCACACTTTCTGTGACGTCATGCACACTCTCACTGTGGTCCTGCGCACTCCCACTGAGGTCCTGCATTATTTCTGTGACGTCCTGCACACTCCCAGTGGGCTCCTGCACACTTTCTATGGCGTTCTGCGCACCATCACTGCACTCCTACGCACTCCCACTGCGGTTCTGGAGATTTTCCAAGGCGTCCTGCGCACTCCCACTGCGGTCCTGCACACTCCGACTGCGGTTCTGCAGACTTTCCAAGGCGTCCTATGCACTCCCACTGCGGTCCTGCACGCTCCCACTGCGTGTCTGCAGACTTTCCAATGCGTCCCGCACACTCCCGCTGGGGTCCTGCTCTTTTTCTTAGTCGTCCTGCACACTCCCAATGGGGTCCTGCACACTCCCACAGGGGTCCTGCACAGTTTTCAAGACGTCCTGCACCTTCGCACAGGAATCCTGTCCACTTTCTAAGACGTCCTGCCCACTCCGAATAGGGTCCTGCTTAATTTCTATGACGTCCCGCACAATCCCACTGAGGTCCTGCACACTCCCACAGGGGTCCTGCACATTGCCACAGTGGTTCTGCACACTTTTCAATACGTCCTGCACTCTCCCATTGGAGTCCTGCACACTACCTACGACGTCCTGCACACTCCCAGTGGGTCTTGCTCACTTCCTGTGACGTCCTGCGCACTCTCATTGGGGTCCTGCACACTTTCTATGACGTCCTGCTCACTCCCGCCGCGGTTCTGCAGACTTTCCAAGGCGTCCTGCACTCTCCCACAGGGGTCCTGCACACTCCAACTGGGGTCCTGCACACTTTCTGTGACGTCATGCACACTCCCACTTCGGTCCTGCGCACTCCCACTGGGGTCCTGCTCATTTTTAAGGCGAGCCTGAACACTCCCACTGGGGTCCTGCACACTTTCTATGACGTCCTGCGCACTCCCACTGGGGTTCTGCAGACTTTCCCAGGCGTCCTGCGCACTCCCACTGCGGTCCTGCATACTCCCACTGCGATTCTGCAGACTTTCCAAGGTGTCCTGCGCATTTCCACTAGGGCCCTGCACACTCCCACCGGGGTCCTGCACCCTTTCTGTGATGTCATGCACACTCCCACTTCGGTCCTGCGCACTCCCACTGGGGTCCTGCACACTTTCTATGACGTCCTGCGCACTCCCACTGGGGTTCTGCAGACTTTCCCAGGCGTCCTGCGCACTCCCATTGCGGTCCTGCATACTCCCACTGCGGTTCTGCAGATTTTCCAAGGCGTCCTGCGCACTCCCACTGCGGTTCTGCAGACTCTCCAAGGCGTCCTGTTCACTCCCCACTGCGGTCCTGCACACTCCCACTGCGGTTCTGCAGACTTTCCAAGGTGTCCTGCGCATTTCCACTGGGGTCCTGCACACTCCCTCCGCGGTCCTGCTCACTTTCTATGGCGTACCTGCACACTCCAGCTGGGGTCCTGCACACTTTCTATGACGTCCTGCTCACTCCCACCGCGGTTCTGCAGACTTTCCAAGGCGTACTGCACACTCCCACTGCGGTCCTGCACACTCCGACTGCGGTTCTGCAGACTTTCCAAGGCGTCCTGTGCACTCCCACTGCGACCCTGCACGCTCCCACTGCGTGTCTGCAGACTTTCCAATGCGTCCCGCACACTCCCACTGGGGTCCTGCACACTTTCTGTGACGTCATGCACACTCTCACTGCGGTCCTGCGCACTCCCACTGAGGTCCTGCACACTTTCTGTGACGTCCTGCACACTCCCAGTGGGGTCCTGCACACTTTCTATGGCGTTCTGCGCACCATCACTGCACTCCTGCGCACTCCCACTGCGGTTCTGGAGATTTTCCAAGGCGTCCTGCGCACTCCGACTGCGGTCCTGCACACTCCGACTGCGGTTCTGCAGACTTTCCAAGGCGTCCTGTGCACTCCCACTGCGGTCCTGCACGCTCCGACTGCGTGTCTGCAGACTTTCCAATGCGTCCTGCACACTCCCGCTGGGGTCCTGCTCACTTTCTTAGTCGTCCTGCACACTCCCAATGGGGTCCTGCACACTCCCACAGGGGTCCTGCACAGTTTTCAAGACGTCCTGCACCTTCGCACAGGGATCCTGCCCACTTTCTAAGACGTCCTGCCCACTCCGAATAGGGTCCTGCTTAATTTTAATGACGTCCCGCACATTCCCACTGAGGTCCTGCACATTGCCACAGTGGTTCTGCACACTTTTCAATACGTCCTGCACACTCCCATTGGACTCCTGCACACTACCTACGACGTCTTGCACACTCCCAGTGGGTCTTGCTCACTTCCTGTGACGTCCTGCGCACTCCCACTGGGGTCCTGCACACTTTCTGTGACGTCATGCACACTCCTACTGCGGTTCTGCAGACTTTCCATGGTTTCCTGCGCATTTCTACTGGGGTCCTGCACACTTTCTGTGACGTCCTGCGCACTCCCGCTGCGGCTCTGCAGATTTTCCAAGGCGTACTGCGCACTCCCACTGGGGTCTTGCACACTCCCACTGCGGTTCTGCAGACTTTCCAAGGCGTCCTGCGTCCGACTGCGATTCTGCAGACTTTCCAAGGTGTCCTGCGCATTTCCACTGGGGCCCTGCACACTCCCACTGGGTCCTGCTTTTTTCCTGTGACGTCCTGCGCACTCCCACTGAGGTCCTGCACACTTTCTGTGACTTCCTGCACACTACCACTGCGGTTCTGCAGACTTTCCAAGGTGTCCTGCGCATTTCTACTGGGGTCCTGCACACTTTCTGTGACGTCATGCACACTCTCACTGCGGTCCTGCGCACTCCCACTGAGGTCCTGCACACTTTCTGTGACGTCCTGCACACTCCCAGTGGGGTCCTGCACACTTTCTATGGCGTTCTGCGCACCATCACTGCACTCCTGCGCACTCCCACTGCGGTTCTGGAGATTTTCCAAGGCGTCCTGCGCACTCCCACTGCGGTCCTGCACACTCCGACTGCGGTTCTGCAGACTTTCCAAGGCGTCCTGTGCACTCCCGCTGCGACCCTGCACGCTCCCACTGCGTGTCTGCAGACTTTCAATGCGTCCCACACACTCCCACTGGGGTCCTGCACACTTTCTGTGACGTCATGCACACTCTCACTGCGGTCCTGCGCACTCCCACTGAGGTCCTGCACACTTTCTGTGACGTCCTGCACACTCCCAGTGGGGTCCTGCACACTTTCTATGGCGTTCTGCGCACCATCACTGCACTCCTGCACTCCCTGCGGTTCTGGAGATTTTCCAAGGCGTCCTGCGCACTCCCACTGCGGTCCTGCAAACTCCGACTGTGGTTCTGCAGACTTTCCATGGCGTCCTGTGCACTCCCACTGCGGTCCTGCACGCTCCCACTGCGTGTCTGCAGACTTTCCAATGCGTCCTGCACACTCCCGCTGGGGTCCTGCTCACTTTCTTAGTCGTCCTGCACACTCCCGATGGGGTCCTGCACACTCCCACAGGGGTCCTGCACAGTTTTCAAGACGTTCTGCACCTTCGCACAGAGATCCTGCCCACTTTCTAAGACGTCCTGCCCACTCCGAATAGGGTCCTGCTTAATTTCTATGACGTCCCGCACATTCCCACTGAGGTCCTGCACACTCCCACAGGGGTCCTGCACACTTTCTATGACGTCCTGCTCACTCCCGCCGCGGTTCTGCAGACTTTCCAAGGCGTCCTGCACACTCCAACTGGGGTCCTGCACACTTTCTGTGACGTCATGCACACTCCCACTTCGGTCCTGCGCACTCCCACTGGGGTCCTGCTCACTTTTTAAGGCGAGCCTGAACACTCCCACTGGAGTCCTGCACACTTTCTATGACGTCCTGCGCACTCCCACGGGGGTTCTGCAGACTTTCCCAGGCGTCTTGCGCACTCCCACTGCGGTCCTGCATACTCTCACTGCGATTCTGCAGACTTTCCAAGGTATCCTGCGCATTTCCACTGGGGCCCTGCACACTCCCACCGGGGTCCTGCACACTTTCTGTGACGTCCTGCGCACTCCCACTGCGGTTCTGCAGATTTTCCAAGGCGTCCTGCGCACTCCCACTGCGGTTCTGCAGACTTTCCAAGGCGTCCTGCACTCTCCCACTGCGGTCCTGCATACTTTCCAAGGCGTCCTGCGCACTCCCACTGCGGTCCTGCATACTCCCACTGCGATTCTGCAGACTTTCCAAGGTGTCCTGCGCATTTTCACTGGGGCCCTGCACACTCCCACCGGGGTCCTGCACACTTTCTGTGACGTCCTGCGCACTCCCACTGCGGTTCTGCAGATTTTCCAAGGCGTCCTGCACTCTCCCACTGCAGTCCTGCATACTTTCCAAGGCGTCCTGCGCACTCCCACTGCGGTCCTGCATACTCCGACTGCGATTCTGCAGACTTTCCAAGGTGTCCTGCGCATTTCCACTGGGGCCCTGCACACTCCCACTGGGTCCTGCTTTTTCCTGTGACGTCCTGCGCACTCCCACTGGGGTCCTGCACACTTTCTGTGACGTCCTGCACACTACCACTGCGGTTCTGCAGACTTTCCAAGGTGTCCTGCGCATTTCTACTGGGGTCCTGCACACTTTCTGTGACGTCATGCACACTCTCACTGTGGTCCTGCGCACTCCCACTGAGGTCCTGCATTATTTCTGTGACGTCCTGCACACTCCCAGTGGGCTCCTGCACACTTTCTATGGCGTTCTGCGCACCATCACTGCACTCCTACGCACTCCCACTGCGGTTCTGGAGATTTTCCAAGGCGTCCTGCGCACTCCCACTGCGGTCCTGCACACTCCGACTGCGGTTCTGCAGACTTTCCAAGGCGTCCTATGCACTCCCACTGCGGTCCTGCACGCTCCCACTGCGTGTCTGCAGACTTTCCAATGCGTCCCGCACACTCCCGCTGGGGTCCTGCTCTTTTTCTTAGTCGTCCTGCACACTCCCAATGGGGTCCTGCACACTCCCACAGGGGTCCTGCACAGTTTTCAAGACGTCCTGCACCTTCGCACAGGGATCCTGTCCACTTTCTAAGACGTCCTGCCCACTCCGAATAGGGTCCTGCTTGATTTCTATGACGTCCCGCACATTCCCACTGAGGTCCTGCACACTCCCACAGGGGTCCTGCACATTGCCACAGTGGTTCTGCACACTTTTCAATACGTCCTGCACTCTCCCATTGGAGTCCTGCACACTACCTACGACGTCCTGCACACTCCCAGTGGGTCTTGCTCACTTCCTGTGACGTCCTGCGCACTCTCATTGGGGTCCTGCACACTTTCTATGACGTCCTGCTCACTCCCGCCGCGGTTCTGCAGACTTTCCAAGGCGTCCTGCACTCTCCCTCAGGGGTCCTGCACACTCCAACTGGGGTCCTGCACACTTTCTGTGACGTCATGCACACTCCCACTTCGGTCCTGCGCACTCCCACTGGGGTCCTGCTCATTTTTAAGGCGAGCCTGAACACTCCCACTGGGGTCCTGCACACTTTCTATGACGTCCTGCGCACTCCCACTGGGGTTCTGCAGACTTTCCCAGGCGTCCTGCGCACTCCCACTGCGGTCCTGCATACTCCCACTGCGATTCTGCAGACTTTCCAAGGTGTCCTGCGCATTTCCACTAGGGCCCTGCACACTCCCACCGGGGTCCTGCACCCTTTCTGTGATGTCATGCACACTCCCACTTCGGTCCTGCGCACTCCCACTGGGGTCCTGCACACTTTCTATGACGTCCTGCGCACTCCCACTGGGGTTCTGCAGACTTTCCCAGGCGTCCTGCGCACTCCCATTGCGGTCCTGCATACTCCCACTGCGGTTCTGCAGATTTTCCAAGGCGTCCTGCGCACTCCCACTGCGGTTCTGCAGACTCTCCAAGGCGTCCTGTTCACTCCCACTGCGGTCCTGCACACTCCCACTGCGGTTCTGCAGACTTTCCAAGGTGTCCTGCGCATTTCCACTGGGGTCCTGCACACTCCCTCCGCGGTCCTGCTCACTTTCTATGGCGTACCTGCACACTCCCGCTGGGGTCCTGCACACTTTCTATGACGTCCTGCTCACTCCCACCGCGGTTCTGCAGACTTTCCAAGGCGTACTGCACACTCCCACTGCGGTCCTGCAGACTTTCCAAGGCGTCCTGCACTCTCCCACAGGCGTCCTGCGCACTCCCACTGCGGTCCTGCACACTTTCTGTGAGGTCATGCACACTCTCACTGCGGTCCTGCGCACTCCCACTGAGGTCCTGCACACTTTCTGTGACATTCTGCACACTCCCACTGCGGTTCTGCAGACTTTCCAAGGTGTCCTGCGCATTTCTACTGGGGTCCTGCACACTTTCTGTGACGTCATGCACACTCTCACTGCGGTTCTGCGCACTCCCACTGAGGTCCTGCACACTTTCTGTGACGTCCTGCACACTCCCACTGCGGTTCTGCAGACTTTCCAAGGTGTCCTGCGCATTTCCACTGGGGTCCTGCACACTCCCACCGGGGTCCTGCTCACTTCCTATGGCGTATCTGCACACTCCCACTGGGGTCCTGCACATTTTCTGTGACGTCATGCGCACTCCTACTGCGGTCCTGCGCAACCCACTGGGGTCCTGCTCACTTTTTAAGGCGTATCTGAACACTCCCACTGGGGTCCTGCACATTTTCTATGACGTCCTGCGCACCCCCACTGGGGTTCTGCGGACTTTCCAAGGCGTCCTGCGCACTCCCACTGCGGTCCTGCACACTCCCGCTGCGGTTCTGCAGACTTTCCAAGGTGTCCTGCGCATTTCTACTGGGGTCCTGCACACTCCCACCGGGGTCCTGCTCACTTTCTATGGCGTACCTGCACACTCCTACTGGGGTCCTGCACACTTTCTGTGACGTCCTGCGCACTCCCACTGCGGTCCTGCACAATCCCACTGCGGTTCTGCAGACTTTCCAAGCCGTCCTGCGCACTCCCACTGCGGTCCTGCACGCTCCCACTGCGTGTCTGCAGACTTTCCAATGCGTCCTGCACACTCCCACTGGGGTCCTGCACACTTTCTGTGGCGTCATGCACACTCTCACTGCGGTCCTGCGCACTCCCACTGAGGTCCTGCTCACTTTCTATGGCGTACCTGCACACTACCAGTGGGGTCCTGCACACTCCCACAGGGGTCCTGCACAGTTTTCAAGACGCCCTGCACATTCGCACAGGGATCCTGCCCACTTTCTAAGACGTCCTGCCCACTCCGAATAGGGATCTGCTTAATTTCTATGACTTTCCGCACTTTCCCACTGAGGTCCTGCACACTCAAACAGGGGTCCTGCACATTGCCACAGTGGTTCTGCACACTTTTCAATACGTCCTGCACACTCCCATTGGGGGCCTGCACACCTCCTACGCCGTCCTGCTCGCTCCCACTGGCTCCTGCTCCCTTCCTGTGCCGTCCTGCCCAGTCCCACTGGGGTCCTGCCCACTTTCTATGACGTCCTGCTCACTCCCCCCGCCGTTCTGCAGGCTTTCCAAGGCGTCCTGCACACTCCCACTGCGGTCCTGCATACTTTCCAAGGCGTCCTGCACTCTCCCACAGGGTCCTGCACACTCCAACTGGGAGGTGCTGCACACTTTCTGTGACGTCATGCACACTCCACTTCGGTCCTGCGCACTCCCACTGGGGTCCTGCTCACTTTTAAGGCGTGTCTGAACACTCGCACTGGGGTCCTGCACACTTTCTATGACGTCCTGCGCACTCCCACTGGGGTTCTGCAGACTTTCCCAGGCGTCCTGCGCAGGCGTCCTGCGCACTCCCACTGCGATTCTGCAGGCTTTCCAAGGTGTCCTGCGCATTTCCACTGGGGCCCTGCACGCTCCCACCGGGGTCCTGCACACTTTCTGTGACGTCCTGCGCACTCCCACTGCGGTTCTGCAGATTTTCCAAGGCGTCTACGCACTCCCACTGCGGTTCTGGAGATTTTCCAAGGCGTCCTGCGCACTCCCACTGCGGTCCTGCACACTCCCACTGCGGTTCTGCAGACTTTCCAAGGCGTCCTGCGCACTCCCACTGCGGTCCTGCATACTTTCCAAGGCGTCCTGCACTCTCCCACAGGGGTCCTGCACACTCCAACTGAGGTCCTGCACACTTTCTGTGACGTCATGCACACTCCCACTTCGGTCCTGCGCACTCCACCGCTGCGGTTCTGGAGATTTTCCAGGGCGTCCTGCGCACTCCCACTGCGGTCCTGCACAATCCCACTGCGGTTCTGCAGACTTTCCAAGCCGTCCTGCGCACTCCCACTGCGGTCCTGCACGCTCCCACTGCGTGTCTGCAGACTTTCCAATGCGTCCTGCACACTCCCACTGGGGTCCTGCACACTTTCTGTGGCGTCATGCACACTCTCACTGCGGTCCTGCGCACTCCCACTGAGGTCCTGCTCACTTTCTATGGCGTACCTGCACACTACCAGTGGGGTCCTGCACACTCCCACAGGGGTCCTGCACAGTTTTCAAGACGCCCTGCACATTCGCACAGGGATCCTGCCCACTTTCTAAGACGTCCTGCCCACTCCGAATAGGGATCTGCTTAATTTCTATGACTTTCCGCACTTTCCCACTGAGGTCCTGCACACTCAAACAGGGGTCCTGCACATTGCCACAGTGGTTCTGCACACTTTTCAATACGTCCTGCACACTCCCATTGGGGTCCTGCACACCTCCTACGACGTCCTGCACACTCCCACTGGGTCCTGATCACTTCCTGTGACGTCCTGCGCACTCCCACTGGGGTCCTGCACACTTTCTATGACGTCCTGCTCACTCCGCCGCGGTTCTGCAGGCTTTCCAAGGCGTCCTGCATACTCTCACTGCGGTCCTGCAGACTTCCCAAGGCGTCCTGCACTCTCCCACAGGGGTCCTGCACACTCCCACTGGGGTCCTGCACACTTTCTGTGACGTCATGCACACTCCCACTTCGGTCCTGCGCACTCTTACTGGGGTCCTGCTCATTTTTAAGGCGTGTCTGAACACTCGCACTGGGGTCCTGCACACTTTCTATGACGTCCTGCGCACTCCCACTGGGGTTCTGCAGACTTTCCCAGGCGTCCTGCACTCCCACTGCAGTCCTGCACACTCCACTGCGATTCTGCAGGCTTTCCAAGGTGTCCTGCGCATTTCCACTGGGGCCCTGCACGCTCCCACCGGGGTCCTGCACACTTTCTGTGACGTCCTGCGCACTCCCACTGCGGTTCTGCAGATTTTCCAAGGCGTCTACGCACTCCCACTGCGGTTCTGGAGATTTTCAAGGCGTCCTGCGCACTCCCACTGCGGTCCTGCACACTCCCACTGCGGTTCTGCAGACTTTCCAAGGCGTCCTGCGCACTCCCACTGCGGTCCTGCATACTTTCCAAGGCGTCCTGCACTTTCCCAGGGGTCCGCAACACTCCTGAGGTCCTGCACACTTTCTGTGACGTCCTGCACACCCCACTTCGGTCCACCCCACTGCGGTTCTGCAGACTTTCCAGGCGTCTGCACACTCCCACTGCGGTTCCTGCAGACTTTCCAAGGCGTCCTGCACTCCTGCGCATTTCTACTGGGGTCCTGCACACTTTCTGTGACGTCATGCACACTCTCACTGCGGTTCTGCACACACTCCACTGGGGTTCTGCTCCAGACTTTCCAAGGTGTCCTGCGCATTTCTACTGGGGTCCTGCACACTTTCTGTGACGTCATGCACACTCTCACTGCGGTTCTGCGCACTCCCACTGAGGTCCTGCACACTTTCTGTGACGTCCTGCACACTCCCACTGCGGTTCTGCAGACTTTCCAAGGTGTCCTGCGCATTTCCACTGGGGTCCTGCACACTCCCACCGGGTCCTGCTCACTTCCTATGGCGTATCTGCACACTCCCACTGGGGTCCTGCACATTTTCTGTGACGTCCTGCGCACTCCCACTGCGGGGTTCTGCAGACTTTCCCAGGCGTCCTGCGCACTCCCACTGCGGTCTGCACACTCCCACTGCGATTCTGCAGGCTTTCCAAGGTGTCCTGCGCATTTCCACTGGGGCCCTGCACGCTCCCACCGGGGTCCTGCACATTTTCTGTGACGTCCTGCGCACTCCCACTGCGGTTCTGCAGATTTTCCAAGGCGTCTACGCACTCCCACTGCGGTTCTGGAGATTTTCAAGGCGTCCTGCGCACCTCCACTGCGGTCCTGCACACTCCCACTGAGGTTCTGCAGACTTTCTGTGACGTCCTGCACACTCCACTGCGGTCTGCAGACTTTCCAAGGTGTCCTGCGCATTTCTACTGGGGTCCTGCACACTTTCTGTGACGTCATGCACACTCCCACTTCGGTCCTGCGCACTCCCACTGAGGTCCTGCACACTTTCTGTGACGTCCTGCACACTCCACTGCGGTTCTGCAGACTTTCCCAAGGCGTCCTGCGCATTTCTACTGGGGTCCTGCACACTTTCTGTGACGTCATGCACTTTGCGGTTCTGCGCACTCCCGCGGTCCTGCACACTCCACTCCTGCGGTTCTGCAGACTTTCCAGGTGTCCTGCGCATTTCCGCTGGGGTCCTGCACTCCCACCGGGGTCCTGCTCACTTTCCTATGGCGTATCTGCACACTCTCACTGCGGTCCTGCACTCCCACTGGGTCCTGCGCACACTTTCTAAGGCGTCCTGCAACACTCCCACTGCGGTCCTGCACATATCCTGGCGTCCTGCGCATTTCACTGGGGTCCTGCAGACTTTCCAAGGCGTCCTGCGCACTCCCACTGCGGTCCTGCACACTCCCACTGCGGTTCTGCAGACTTTCCAAGGTGTCCTGCGCATTCCACTGCAGGTCCTGCACACTCCCACCGGGGTCCTGCTCACTTTCTATGGCGTACCTGCACACTCTACTGGGGTCCTGCACACTTTCTGTGACGTCCTGCGCACTCCCTGCGGTTCTGGAGATTTTCCAGGGCGTTCTGCGCACTCCCACTGCGGTCCTGCACAATCCCACTGCGGTTCTGCAGACTTTCCAAGCCGTCCTGCGCACTCCCACTGCGGTCCTGCACGCTCCTGCGTGTCTGCAGACTTTCCAATGCGTCCTGCACACTCCCACTGGTCCTGCACACTTTCTGTGGCGTCATGCACACTCTCACTGCGGTCCTGCGCACTCCCACTGAGGTCCTGCTCACTTTCTATGGCGTACCTGCACACTCCAGTGGGGTCCTGCACACTCCCACAGGGTCCTGCACAGTTTCAAGACGCCCTGCACATTCGCACAGTGATCCTGCCCACTTTCTAAGACGTCCTGCCCACTCCGAATAGGGATCTGCTTAATTTCTATGACTTTCCGCACTTTCCCACTGAGGTCCTGCACACTCAAACAGGGGTCCTGCACATTGCCACAGTGGTTCTGCACACTTTTCAATACGTCCTGCACACTCCCATTGGGGTCCTGCACACCTCCTACGACGTGCTGCACACTCCCACTGGGTCTGATCACTTCCTGTGACGTCCTGCGCACTCCACTGGGGTCCTGCACACTTTCTATGACGTCCTGCTCACTCCCGCCGCGGTTCTGCAGGCTTTCCAAGGCGTCCTGCACACTCCCACTGCGGTCCTGCATACTTTCCAAGGCGTCCTGCACTCTCCCACGGGTCCTGCACACTCCAACTGAGGTGCTGCACACTTTCTGTGACGTCACACACTCCGGCTTCGGTCCTGCGCACTCCCACTGGGGTCCTGCTCACTTTTGGCAAGTGTCCTGAACACTCGCACTGGGGTCCTGCACACTTTCTATGACGTCCTGCGCACTCCCACTGGGGTTCTGCAGACTTTCCCAGGCGTCCTGCACACTCCCACTGCGATTCTGCAGGCTTTCCAAGGTGTCCTGCGCATTTCCACTGGGGCCACTGCACGTCATGCCACCACCGGGGTCCTGCACACTTCCTGAGACGTCCTGCACACTCCCACTGCGGTCCTGCACATTTTCTATGGCGTTCTGCGCACCATCACTGCCTCCTGCACTCCACTGCGGTTCTGGAGATTTTCCAAGGCGTCTGCGCACTCCACTGCGGTCCTGCACACTCCGCGCACTGCGGTTCTGCAGACTTTCCAAGGCGTCCTGTGCACTCCCACTGCGGTCCCTGCACACTCCCGCTGCGTGTCTGCAGACTTTCAAGGCGTCCTGCACTCCCACTGGGGTCCTGCACACCCACCTGTGAGTCCTGCACACTTCTCACTGCAGACGTCCTGCGCACTCCTACTGGGGTCCTGCACTTTCTGTGACGTCCTGCACACTCACTGCGGTTCTGGAGATTTTCCAGGGCGTCCTGCGCACCATCACTGCGGTCCTGCACAATCCCACTGCGGTTCTGCAGACTTTCCAAGGCGTCCTGCGCACTCCCACTGCGGTCCTGCAAGCTCCGACTGCGGTTCTGCAGACTTTCCAAGGCGTCCTGTGCACTCCACTGCGGTCCTGCACGCTCCACTGCGTGTCTGCAGCACTTTCACTGCGTCCTGCACACTCCCGCTGGGGTCCTGCTCACTTTCTTAGTCGTACCTGCACACTCCCAATGGGGTCCTGCACACTCCCACAGGGGTCCTGCACAGTTTTCAAGACGCCCTGCACATTCGCACAGGGATCCTGCCCACTTTCTAAGACGTCCTGCCCACTCCGAATAGGGATCTGCTTAATTTCTATGACTTTCCGCACTTTCCCACTGAGGTCCTGCACACTCAAACAGGGGTCCTGCACATTGCCACAGTGGTTCTGCACACTTTTCAATACGTCCTGCACACTCCCATTGGGGTCCTGCACACCTCCTACGACGTCCTGCACACTCCCACTGGGTCCTGATCACTTCCTGTGACGTCCTGCGCACTCCCACTGGGGTCCTGCACACTTTCTATGACGTCCTGCTCACTCCCGCCGCGGTTCTGCAGGCTTTCCAAGGCGTCCTGCACACTCCCACTGCGGTCCTGCATACTTTCCAAGGCGTCCTGCACTCTCCCACAGGGGTCCTGCACACTCCAACTGAGGTGCTGCACACTTTCTGTGACGTCATGCACACTCCCACTTCGGTCCTGCGCACTCCCACTGGGGTCCTGCTCACTTTTTAAGGCGTGTCTGAACACTCGCACTGGGGTCCTGCACACTTTCTATGACGTCCTGCGCACTCCCACTGGGGTTCTGCAGACTTTCCCAGGCGTCCTGCGCACTCCCACTGCGATTCTGCAGGCTTTCCAAGGTGTCCTGCGCATTTCCACTGGGGCCCTGCACGCTCCCACCGGGGTCCTGCACACTTTCTGTGACGTCCTGCGCACTCCCACTGCGGTTCTGCAGATTTTCCAAGGCGTCTACGCACTCCCACTGCGGTTCTGGAGATTTTCCAAGGCGTCCTGCGCACTCCCACTGCGGTCCTGCACACTCCCACTGCGGTTCTGCAGACTTTCCAAGGCGTCCTGCGCACTCCCACTGCGGTCCTGCATACCTTCCAAGGCGGCCTGCACCCCCCCACAGGGGTCCTGCACACTCCAACTGAGGTCCTGCACACTTTCTGTGACGTCATGCACACTCTCACTGCGGTTCTGCACACTTCCACTGCGGTTCTGCAGACTTTCCAAGGTGTCCTGCGCATTTCTACTGGGGTCCTGCACACTTTCTGTGACGTCATGCACACTCTCACTGCGGTTCTGCGCACTCCCACTGAGGTCCTGCACACTTTCTGTGACGTCCTGCACACTCCCACTGCGGTTCTGCAGACTTTCCAAGGTGTCCTGCGCATTTCCACTGGGGTCCTGCACACTCCCACCGGGGTCCTGCTCACTTCCTATGGCGTATCTGCACACTCCCACTGGGGTCCTGCACATTTTCTGTGACGTCATGCGCACTCCTACTGGGGTTCTGCAGACTTTCCCAGGCGTCCTGCGCACTCCCACTGCGGTCCTGCACACTCCCACTGCGATTCTGCAGGCTTTCCAAGGTGTCCTGCGCATTTCCACTGGGGCCCTGCACGCTCCCACCGGGGTCCTGCACATTTTCTGTGACGTCCTGCGCACTCCCACTGCGGTTCTGCAGATTTTCCAAGGCGTCTACGCACTCCCACTGCGGTTCTGGAGATTTTCCAAGGCGTCCTGCGCACTCCCACTGCGGTCCTGCACACTCCCACTGCGGTTCTGCAGACTTTCCAAGGCGTCCTGCGCACTCCCACTGCGGTCCTGCATACTTTCCAAGGCGTCCTGCACTCTCCCACAGGGGTCCTGCACACTCCAACTGAGGTCCTGCACACTTTCTGTGACGTCATGCACACTCCCACTTCGGTCCTGCGCACTCCCACTGCGGTTCTGCAGATTTTCCAAGGCGTCTACGCACTCCCACTGCGGTTCTGGAGATTTTCCAAGGCGTCCTGCGCATTTCTACTGGGGTCCTGCACACTTTCTGTGACGTCATGCACACTCTCACTGCGGTTCTGCACACTCCCACTGCGGTTCTGCAGACTTTCCAAGGTGTCCTGCGCATTTCTACTGGGGTCCTGCACACTTTCTGTGACGTCATGCACACTCTCACTGCGGTTCTGCGCACTCCCACTGAGGTCCTGCACACTTTCTGTGACGTCCTGCACACTCCCACTGCGGTTCTGCAGACTTTCCAAGGTGTCCTGCGCATTTCCGCTGGGGTCCTGCACACTCCCACCGGGGTCCTGCTCACTTCCTATGGCGTATCTGCACACTCCCACTGGGGTCCTGCACATTTTCTGTGACGTCATGCGCACTCCTACTGCGGTCCTGCGCAACCCACTGGGGTCCTGCTCACTTTTTAAGGCGTATCTGAACACTCCCACTGGGGTCCTGCACATTTTCTATGACGTCCTGCGCACCCCCACTGGGGTTCTGCGGACTTTCCAAGGCGTCCTGCGCACTCCCACTGCGGTCCTGCACACTCCCGCTGCGGTTCTGCAGACTTTCCAAGGTGTCCTGCGCATTTCTACTGGGGTCCTGCACACTCCCACCGGGGTCCTGCTCACTTTCTATGGCGTACCTGCACACTCCTACTGGGGTCCTGCACACTTTCTGTGACGTCCTGCGCACTCCCACTGCGGTTCTGGAGATTTTCCAGGGCGTCCTGCGCACTCCCACTGCGGTCCTGCACAATCCCACTGCGGTTCTGCAGACTTTCCAAGCCGTCCTGCGCACTCCCACTGCGGTCCTGCACGCTCCCACTGCGTGTCTGCAGACTTTCCAATGCGTCCTGCACACTCCCACTGGGGTCCTGCACACTTTCTGTGGCGTCATGCACACTCTCACTGCGGTCCTGCGCACTCCCACTGAGGTCCTGCTCACTTTCTATGGCGTACCTGCACACTACCAGTGGGGTCCTGCACACTCCCACAGGGGTCCTGCACAGTTTTCAAGACGCCCTGCACATTCGCACAGTGATCCTGCCCACTTTCTAAGACGTCCTGCCCACTCCGAATAGGATCTGCTTAATTTCTATGACTTTCTGCACTTTCCCACTGAGGTCCTGCACACTCAAACAGGGTCCTGCACATTGCCACAGTGGTTCTGCACACTTTTCAATACGTCCTGCACACTCCCATTGGGGTCCTGCACACCTCCTACGACGTCCAGCACACTCCCACTGGAGTACTGCTCACTTTCTCTGACGTCCTCCACACTCCCACTGGGGTCCTGCACACTTTGTATGACGTCCTGCTCTCTCCCATTGCAGTTCTGCAGACTTCCCGAGGCGTCCTGCACACTCCCACTGCGGTCCTGCATACTTTCCAAGGCGTCCTGCACTCTCCCACAGGGGTCCTGCACACTCCAACTGAGGTGCTGCACACTTTCTGTGACGTCATGCACACTCCCACTTCGGTCCTGCGCACCCCACTGGGGTCCTGCTCACTTTTTAAGGCGTGTCTGAACACTCGCACTGGGGTCCTGCACACTTTCTATGACGTCCTGCGCACTCCCACTGGGGTTCTGCAGACTTTCCCAGGCGTCCTGCGCACTCCCACTGCGATTCTGCAGGCTTTCCAAGGTGTCCTGCGCATTTCCACTGGGGCCCTGCACGCTCCCACCGGGGTCCTGCACACTTTCTGTGACGTCCTGCGCACTCCCACTGCGGTTCTGCAGATTTTCCAAGGCGTCTACGCACTCCCACTGCGGTTCTGGAGATTTTCCAAGGCGTCCTGCGCACTCCCACTGCGGTCCTGCACACTCCCACTGCGGTTCTGCAGACTTTCCAAGGCGTCCTGCGCACTCCCACTGCGGTCCTGCATACTTTCCAAGGCGTCCTGCACTCTCCCACAGGGGTCCTGCACACTCCAACTGAGGTCCTGCACACTTTCTGTGACGTCATGCACACTCCCACTTCGGTCCTGCGCACTCCCACTGCGGTTCTGCAGATTTTCTAAGGCGTCCTGCGCACTCCCACTGCGGTCCTGCACACTCCCACTGCGGTTCTACAGACTTTCCAAGGCGTCCTGCGCACTCCCGCTGCGGTCCTGCACGCTCCCACTGCGTGTCTGCAGACTATCCAATGCGTCCTGCACACTCCCACTGGGGTCCTGCACACTTTCTGTGGCGTCATGCACACTCTCACTGCGGTCCTGCGCACTCCCACTGAGGTCCTGCTCACTTTCTATGGCGTACCTGCACACTACCAGTGGGGTCCTGCACACTCCCACAGGGGTCCTGCACAGTTTTCAAGACGCCCTGCACATTCGCACAGGGATCCTGCCCACTTTCTAAGACGTCCTGCCCACTCCGAATAGGGATCTGCTTAATTTCTATGACTTTCCGCCCTTTCCCACTGAGGTCCTGCACACTCAAACAGGGGTCCTGCACATTGCGACAGTGGTTCTGCACACTTTTCAATACGTCCTGCACACTCCCATTGGGGTCCTGCACACTTCCTACGACGTCCTGCACACTCCCACTGGGTCCTGATCACTTCCTGTGACGTCCTGCGCACTCCCACTGGGGTCCTGCACACTTTCTATGACGTCCTGCTCACTCCCGCCGCGGTTCTGCAGGCTTTCCAAGGCGTCCTGCACACTCCCACTGCGGTCCTGCATACTTTCCAAGGCGTCCTGCACTCTCCCACAGGGGTCCTGCACACTCCAACTGAGGTCCTGCACACTTTCTGTGACGTCATGCACACTCCCACTTCGGTCCTGCGCACTCCCACTGGGGTCCTGCTCACTTTTTAAGGCGTGTCTGAACACTCGCACTGGGGTCCTGCACACTTTCTATGACGTCCTGCGCACTCCCACTGGGGTTCTGCAGACTTTCCCAGGCGTCCTGCGCACTCCCACTGCGGTCCTGCACACTCCCACTGCGATTCTGCAGGCTTTCCAAGGTGTCCTGCGCATTTCCACTGGGGCCCTGCACGCTCCCACCGGGGTCCTGCACACTTTCTGTGACGTCCTGCGCACTCCCACTGCGGTTCTGCAGATTTTCCAAGGCGTCTACGCACTCCCACTGCGGTTCTGGAGATTTTCCAAGGCGTCCTGCGCACTCCCACTGCGGTCCTGCACACTCCCACTGCGGTTCTGCAGACTTTCCAAGGCGTCCTGCGCACTCCCACTGCGGTCCTGCACGCTCCAACTGCGTGTCTGCAGACTTTCCAATGCGTCCTGCACACTCCCACTGGGGTCCTGCACACTTTCTGTGACGTCATGCACACTCTCACTGCGGTCCTGCGCACTCCCACTGAGGTCCTGCTCACTTTCTATGGCGTACCTGCACACTCCCAGTGGGGTCCTGCACACTTTCTACGGCGTTCTGCGCACCATCACTGCGTTCCTGCGCACTCCCGCTGGGGTCCTGCTCACTTTCTTGGTCGTCCTGCACACTCCCAATGGGGTCCTGCACACTACCACAGGGGTCCTTCACAGTTTTCAAGACGTCCTGCACATTCGCACAGGGATCCTGCCCTTTTTCTAAGACCTCCTGCCCACTGCGAATAGGGTCCTGCTTACTTTCTGTGACGTCCCGCACATTCCCACTGAGGTCCTGCACACTCCCACAGGGGTCCTGCACATCGTCACAGTGGTTCTGCACACTTTTCAATACGTCCTGCACACTCCCACTGGGTCCTGCTCACTTCCTATGACGTCCTACGCTCTCCGCGAACCCTAACGATTCAGTACGGCGCCCCGCCAACCAATGAAGACCTTTCGCTCTGATTAGAGGGTAACCCTTCTAGCGCAAGATTCCTCATTGAGGTTTCCATGACCCACGGCTAAAAGTGCGCCCCACGGACAAACTCGGTTGCCCTGAGGCGCGGGATCGGAGATTCAGGCTGGTTTTTGGAAATCGATGAGCGTCCCACCTACCCGAATGTTGGTACCCATTTCATCCGTTTTGATCGGCCATTCCTGAGATCCGCGGAAAACACACACACACACACACACACACACACACACACACACACACACACACACACACACACACACACACACACACACACACACACACACACACACACACACACACACACACACACACACACACACACACACACACACACACACACACACACACACACACACACACACACACACACACACACACACACACACACACACACACACACACACACACACACACACACACACACACACACACACACACACACACATATACATACAAACATCGGGACATGACTGCTTTAAGTATAAGGATTCCTCCTTCTACCTCTTGTCCATCAACATACAATCCTATCCCCCTTCTCAAGCAGCTGTATGACTGCTCTCAATCTCCCTCAATTGTCTTTGCGGGTGACTTCAATGCGCACACGTTCTGCTCGTCGCTTGATTCTGATGCTAGAGGAAGTGATGTCGAAGAATGGGCGGCGGAGTGCGATCTGGTTATCTTAAACGATGGCCAGCCCACTCGTCTCCCTGCCAACGGCCGATCATCTAGCCCAGACATCTCCCTCGTCTCTTCCAATCTCTCTAATGCTTGCTCTTGGTCGACATCCACAACTCTTTCCAGCGATCACATCCCTGTCTTTGTCGATATTGATCTCTCTAACTCTCTTACGCCCTATTCAGGTGTTCGTCATCGTTCTTATCTTAATTTAGGCCATGCAGACTGGAGCCTCTTCAGGGAGGTTGCGCTCCGTCAAGCGGCTGATTATCTGTGGAATGGCGATGCACATCAGAAAGAGCGCCACCTATGTGATGCTATCCTGAAGGCTTTGAAAGCCGCAATCCCTGAAGGCCGCGTCAAGACCTTCTTTTCCATTGTCACCTGGTAAACATTGCAGAAGTTAAGGACAAGGGACGCAAAGTAAGCCGCAGATCATCTTGACCCAGACATCGCTGCGCTGGATGATGAGATCAGGAAGAACATTGACAGGCACAAGAAGGAAACTTGGGAAAAGTTCACTGAGAAGCTGAACTTCAGAATTGATGCAGCAGCAACGTGGAAGGCTTTGAAAAGTATCTCCGGAAAGTTCACCTCCGCCAACAATTCCACGATTGAATTTGAAGGTGGAGTCTTCAAATCAGGGAAGGAGGTCGCAAATGTTTGTGGGAAGCATTTTTTTTTATCACTAGAACCAAACGAGAGAAACAGAATAGAATAATTGTACGGGAACTCTATAAATTGCCACTAATGGGTGTAGATGAAGCAGTCACGCCTGCACTGGTCGAGAAGGTGATAAAGGAGATGAGCAACTCGGAGGCAATAGGGCCAGACGGTTTGACCCCTGCAGTCCTGAAGAGACTGCCCAGTGAACTACCTCCCCTTCTTGCTGACGTCATAAATACATCGTTTCGTACATGCATTTTTACTAAAATTGGAAAGTGGCTCGTGTTATTCCACTGCCGAAGCCGGGAGAAGTCACCATCCACGGCTTCAAAAAGGGTACCGGCCGATCAGTCTGCTCCTCACCATCGCCTTAAAATTGCCGAAAAACTGGTTGTGGAGGAGCTTGCCGAGCATAACAGCCAACAGCAGCACCAACATGGTTTCCGTAAATTACATTCCACCACTACGGCCTTGTTGCTTGGAAATTGTGAACTATGTGCTGGACGGCTTCAATGCCATCAAACCCCAACGTACTGTTGGTGTGGCCTCGACTTAACAAAGGCATTTGACACTGTCAATCTAGGCCTACTATCAGAGAGTCTGTTGAAGTCCACACCATCAAGCCATGGCAGAAGCGGTTGGATAACTGCCTTCCTGCACTAAAGGACGTCGAGGCCAATATGTGCTATTCCAGGGACATGTTTCCAATAAGCATCCATCCATCGCCGCTGGTGTCCCTCAAGGAGGAGTTTTATCGCCTGCACTTTTCAGTTTATATCTAGAAGATCTGCCCGTTCCCACTCAAGACATCAAGGTCGTTGCATATACGCGGATGATCATTACTATTCTGTGCCCAAGAGATCGCGACATTAAGGTAGCCACCAGTAAGATCAATGACTACTTGATCGAGTTGAAATGTTTCTTCGATCACTGCAAAATGCTCACAGTCTCTGCCTCCAAATCGTCGCGTCACCGTCTTTTCCACTGATAATGCAGAGCACAGTGCCCATCCTATGGTTAAATGGGACGAAACTCAATTGCAGGCCACCCGATTCCCCAAGCTGCTTGGACTCGTGTTGGATCGCTTCCAGATTGAAGTTTCACTTAAGAACACTGAGCAGAAGCAAGCCACAGTGAAAACAAGACTCAACGTCCTGCGTGCTCTCGGTGGAACGTCCTGGGGATGCAATAAAGAAACGATCCTGACCACGTATAAGGCTATTGTGCAACCCGCCTTGGGTATGCTGCGCCAGTCTGGCAGCACATCGTGTCGGACACCTCTTGGTCCAAGCTGCAGCGCGTCCAAAATTGTGCTCTCCTGCGAATTGCAACAGGCTGTTCTAAAAGCTCTCCAAATAAGAGCACTTACATGCTGGAAGCTCGCATATTGCCAGTTAGAGACCACTGCCAACTCCAGGCGCAACAAAATGTACATTAACATCGTTGGAAGCAGCCGAATCACCTTCGCGAGGTACTAAACCCGGTGAGAGAGGATGTAATCAGAAAGCCTTTCGCTGATGCTCCGTCGAAAGTAGATGTGCAAGAGATGGACCGAAGCACAACGAGAACGCCTCCGTCTCTTTGCGCGCAGGAGCATACCCGATTCGTGAACGAACACTTGAGCAGGATTGCCATAAACCCCATCCTGCAAGTCAACACCTCCAAAGGTCTCCGAGACAGAGATGGAACTTGCTTGGAGAGCGTGCCAGGTGCACCCTTGCATCGTTACGCTGTGGACCTCCCCATGCTTATGTCTAATACTTGCATAGGATTGACAACAGCAAACCTGACAGCGAGTGTCCTGATTGCGGTAGTCAAGACATACTACCACTGCACCTGTTCAAATTGCCCGAAAAGAATGTGACTACATTGACGACAAGCTGGATCTGTGGACAGAACCCAGTGCTAGTAGGCCGAGTTTCTGAACCTGCCATGACAGGGCCCCTCTCTGTGGCTTGCAAGAAGAAGAAGAAGAAAGAACAGATGTATTTCCCGCCAAATCAACTAGAAGTATTCAAACTACGGGCGTCACTCCAAATTACGGGCATCCTCATGAGGTGATTCACATGCCTCTGCCAATTAATTCTTCTGCAACTCTACTGCCTGATTTCCACTCATTCGGCTAAAGAAACCCTGGGCTCCGAATTACCGGAAGAAAATCAAGCGTTTGCAGAAAACTCAAGAAAGAAAATGCTTAATTCAAAAAAAGATTATTTCATTCAAATATCAACACTATCGAAAAGTCGTATGTCAAATAAATCGAAGAGCATTGTAGTGTTGACTGCAGTTTGAAAACTTGAAATAAAAAGAAGCTTCTCAAGGAATATTGGAGTAGTAAACCTCTTCATCTAAAAACTCTTCCAGCCCAGATCAGAGATGCTGTTCCATATTCTCCGAGAAATTCTTTGAAACCCTCCTGCAGCTCAGTGGTGATGGAGGGGTTAGAAAGCTAATCGATATATAACGAAAGGTGAGTGAGTGCAAACGGCCAATCTAAAACAGCCTTACGCCCATGCCGATCACACCACTTTTTTCCGCAGGGCTACCGTACCCATTCTTAGAACAAAACATGATAACGAATGTAAACACATACGCTCATAACATGCGGGGTATAAAAAGCGGAGGAGCAGTAGCATTCATTCACACACCCACTCTCCTCGAGAAACCACTGGGGAGTAGCTGAGGAGGTCGAAATTGAATAGCACACACATGTTTGTTGGCTATTAAGATGTGCTGACACTTGGAAAGAAAATTTAAAGGAGAGAGTTAGCGGTAGCCTGCGGAACTTGGAAAAATGATCAGCATGGCGACATGAGCGTGCTTGTCAATCTGAATAGAGGGATCCTGAAGCGATTGCCCGGATTACGGTAGCCAATAATACGTCGAGATCCACTACCATCAGCCGTGGCTTTAACAGTGTTGCCCCTCCTTGGCTCCCATTATTGAGCAGTGCTTGGTGAAGCGGTGATTCGCTATATTTTTCGAATTTTAAAGTTCACCAGAAAAACATAGAAGTTTGTTTGGGTTATTTGTTCGCTCCAGAGCAGACTGATTTCAATGTCTATCTATTGAAGCCGTTTATATCCCGCGTGATGTATCACCTTGATTTAGTTTTTTCATATGCTGCTCAAAACAATAACTATTTTGCGAAATTTCACAATCTCAAGCCTTCGCCGATGTGGAAACACCCATCTGGAATGCTTGGGGTGTTTACACATCGAATGAGGTTTGGGTTATGCCGTGGGATACTACTTATCAGTAACCGAATTACGAGGAATGTTGGAAAATTACGATTACGAAATTTTACAAAAATTACAAGTTACGGTTGCACAGCCTGGTGTATACCGACCGATAGTCAGTATCCTCTCACCTGTCCCCAAAAATAGCCGAAAAAGCTGGTTGTGGAGGAGCTCGCCGGCAGAACATAACAGCCAACAACAGCACCAACATGGTTTCCGTAAATTACCATTTTCCACCACTACGGCCTTGTTGCTACAACTTGGCCCGAACAAAGCGCCTTTACCACCACAATAATGTAAATCGCAGGTGCCGATCACACAAAAAAATTAGAAACAAATCACCTTTCTCCAAACTCCAATTCCTGAATGGAGGGCCCAAATTACAAAGAAACTGCACAGCGCTGAACCAGACAGAAAAGAGGCAACGGTACAAAATATATTTTTAAATAGTTGAAAAAGTACAATGAATAACCACAAAATACTAAATAATTTGGAAAAAGATGTATCAACCAAAGGTGACCTGTTACAGCGCTGCTTCCACATATCGTTCCCTTAATAGTTCAAATGGCGTCTAGAGAATTAAACTCCTGCCCCTGTCGTGGGCACGGTGAGCAGACGCAGAAAAAAACATTTGCGCGTAATTTAGTTCGTTTTTTCGAAGAAATGCACCTGCTTATCAACACGATGAAAATTACATCGAGGTCAGAGTCTAGGAAACGTATAATTAGTCTCCGCGGAAGACCTAAGAATGATTTCAAATTTTCTGGAGGACCAAGCAAATGGTTAAAGCTGCAACATCAGTTCATGCAAGGTAACGACGAAGTATTGAGGTTGGCTGATGGATCGTTGAGTTCCAAATTGCAGAATTGGTATTTCAGACAGACAATTCTGAAATGGAGCAACTTTTGACGTATCAAGCGTGCACTCGACAGTACTAAATACGCGTAAATGCTAACTTACGCGTCAAAAATTTGTGCGTCAGCTCCTATCCCACGTAATGCGTATAGCGCACTAAATTCAAAACGCTTCCAGTATTCAGTTAAATCATAGAAGCATAATAGAGCGATTAGTTCGTAAAATGCTGACGTTCAATTCAGTTAAACAATATTTTCCTTATACTATCGATTTTGAGTTTTAAAATCGTTGTTTAGAACTGCAGTTCCAAGAGGACCCACCGTGCGATTCGAGAACAGAAAAAATAGGGGGAATGTATATTGTCATACCATCTATGCGATGAAAAGAGAAAGGGATGTTTTTAGGGGGTTGGATTGGAAGGGTACTCCGAGAATATCGTCTTCTTATTCTTTTACAGCCCACATAGAGGACCTGTCATATGCATAGGTGGAGGAACTGGGCGACCATGATAGTGGATTCGTCCGATAGGTCCATTGTAGTCATCATGGTAGGTCTCTTCGGACAGTTATCGTCTGGTTCCGAAGCATGATTTTTGACGGTTACTTCTGTTCCCTCGCGCGCTTGTGCGGGCGAGCAGGGGTATTAGAGACAACGAGAAATTATTCTTGGGGAGAAGAGGAGACGCAGCGTACGCACGCGACAAACGGAAATAAATCACACGCGGAAACAGGATAAATAAATGTACGGTTTATGGCCGATGGAACCGCAGTCCGGACAAACAGCATCAGATTTGCTGTTTGTCAATCTTGCTGGCATAAGACGTAACATTACATTGCAGTAGCCACCAGCATAACCTGATATAGCCTACACCTGGCCCTTCTTCCGAGTTGAGACTTTGAGGAGGTGCAGACGGGGGCGGTAGCTTCTACAAGTACATTAGGAAAGTCAGTTCTGCCCGCCTTCTACAAGAGATGACACCATGCGAGGCCAGGGTGTCACTCCTCGCGCAAAAGACTGAGTCGTTTTTGCTGTAGGTCAATTGCCATCTTTGCAGAAGTTAACCTTTGCTTGGAGCACATCGGCAAATAGCATGTGGCTATTCTTTTGGCTCTCTAACAGAGGTTAAGCACTCTCCAAGAAAGGATGATTTGCTGCCGAGATGTCGTACCTTCGTGCCGTAAGCGGTGTGGAGGAAACAACATCACCTTCGTACCATTCCGATAGCATCATTCCCTCCACCAGAAGGTTTTGTCATGGGAGAATAGCCATGATGACTAGGGCCCCAACTCTCCTGGAGATTCTACTACAAAGAGGCTGGCGTCGAGAGGAATCCTGGACCTGTGCAGAAACATCAATGTACACCACCTGCAGCAAGAAAGTCACCTGGGAGATGGAACTAAGCGTCAATGCTTTGGATGCAAAGGTGGATCACGCCTTCTCATATTATTCAGAATCTTAATTCTGGTCGAAACGTCTAAACTCATCCGCTACCAATGTGTTCCTGTGCTCTTGTGTATCACCTGGTAAATCAACTCTGATTCCTAAGTTATCATTCTTATAACGCCCCTCTCTATTGTACACTTATAAATCTTATAGCGGCCTTCGTTTGCCAAATGGTCTGAACTCTCACTCTTCGCACGTACTCATCATGTCCGGATGACTTATTATGGTTCAAGAAACCAAACTCTCTCCCTCTACCACTTATCCCCCAACCAAACATTCCAGGCTACTACTGCCTAGCACATTCCCAAGGACAGCTCTTGGAGGCCGGAGTTTCTGCATTTGTGCTTTCTAACACAGTCCTCTCATCTAATTCCAAGTGTTCCTAGGGACGGTGCTCTCCGAGTGCGTTCCCGTTCACCCCTTCCTCTTAAAACTCCATTCATCTCTGGTGATCCTCATTTACATCCCCTTCCACCCTCACTTCCTATTGCTTGACCACAACTTCTTCTACCCCCATACACTCTCCTTCTTAAGCAGTTGACTTGCATGACTGCTCTCTCCTCTACCATCAAGCTGTCTTTTGGGCAGGTGATCCTTCTGTATCACTCACGTTCTGTTCTGTCAGCTTGAAGCAGGTCCGACGCCCAGAGGGGAAGACGTCCGGCTTGGTCGAGATGTGGGCTGAGGGTAGTGTGATCTGGTTATCCTCAACATGATGATCAGCCACCGCTCGTCTCATACATCTCCCTTCACGGCAAACCTTCTAAGCCCAGACCATCCCTCCTCGATCGTTCATCCCAAATCTTTCTAATTATTGCCGTGTAGATCCACTTCCACCGCTGCTTTCAGCAGCGACCACGATTCCCGTCTTTTTTCCCATAACTTCGCTCTCTCGACTATCCTCTTGCCCATACGCTGATCATTAGCATCAACGTTCTTTTCTCTCAATTTAGCCTTATGCTGACTGGGTCCTGTTCAGAGAGGTAGCGTTGGATCGCTCCGCCAGGCAGCTGATGATTGTATCCATGGAATGGCGATGTGCACCAGAAAGAGCGTCACATATCTGACGCCATCCGGGGAAGGCTACAAAAGCGGCCATACCTGAAGGACGTGTGAAAGTTTTACGCTTCTTCTTCTTCTTCTTCGCCCAGCCTCAAAGTGGTTTTTGTCATAGGTTGAGGAACTGGGCGACTTCACAGGATTCGTCAGAGGTCCATTGTTGTCCATCAAGGAGGTAGGTCTCTTCGGGGCTCGTGAACCAAAGTGCGCCGTGTCGTGTCGGGAGCACTTCCGTTCAGGCATGCGTCTGGTCAGTCTTCGCTGCTGTCAGATCTTGTTGGCGTAAGACGTTACGTAGCAGAATCAAAGTGACACAGCGCAGCGGAGGCGCCGGCTTATCTGCATCCGCCTGCGCCTGCCGGGTTACGAGACTCAAGTCCTGGAACATCATCCGAAGGCTGGCTAAGCTGCGCATACTAAAATAGGGTTCACATGCGCCGCCTTTCCAGATATCACTCTGAACCAGCTGGGTGACTATCGCTCTCATGCAGAGACGAAGTCACTTTCCATTATTTGAGTGATCGCCATCATCTCATGTACATCAACTTTACGAGGAACGTCTGCAGCGACGACGGCGTCTATGCTTCGACCTCTCTCTAAGTCTGGGCTTCATAATTTCTCTTTGCCGGATAGATTTTGGCTGTCTCAGAACGACATTAATATACATCTGCTGTGCCTGGGTTCACAATGATCCTTAACTCAGCAATGCATACACTCGAGCGCGACTGCGAAGATGCATGTCTCTTGGAGGCTCAAGCTCTTGCACAGTAACCAGTAGCGATTCTAAAGCCTAGTTTTGACTGCAGGTGGTCGCTGCGACCATGCGGTGGATAACTGGGCTTTCAACACCTTTTTCATATGCTAATTGACCTCCGCTCCAATTGTGATCGCTTCATGGCAAACGTCCTACACACGTGGCTCGCTGGGTCGTGTGACAGCGAAATCCTATATATTTGCCTACCTTACTGCTTTGCTGCTGGAGGAGCGATTCTAGATGATCGTCGCTGAATTATAATCGCGTCTCATCGCTGCCATTCATAGTGCACGGCGATGGGGCGATGCCAGCAGGCGAATGACGCATTTCGTCCAGTGAACGTCCACCTTTTCACATGACAACATCAGTGTTTCCGAGTCGGAAACGCGTTATTTATGAACACCAGCCATTAATTTCACTGATGCTCGCTGCCGAGATGTCGTACGTTCGTGCCGTGGGCAGTGTGGAGGAAACAACATCACCTTTCGCTGCAAACCGACATCACTCCTCCACCGAGAGGGTTTTCGTCATGGGAGAGTCGCTGGCTGGCCCCAGCTCTCCTGGAAGATTCTACTACAAAGGGCTGGCGTCGAGAGGAATCCTGGACCTGTGCAGAAGTATCAATGTGCCACCTGCAGCAAGAAAGTCAACTGGAATGGAACAAGCCTCCAATGCTTTGGATGCCAAAGGTGGGTGCACTTCTCCTGTTCAGGTCTTAGTTCTGTGAGGCATCACAACTCATCTTTCCGTTGTGTTCTGTGCTCCGCCCCAGCAAACTCTGATTTCTCATTCACCAACCGCCCCTCTCTATTGTACATATAAATCTTAACGGCCTTCGCACCAAATTGTCTGAACTCTCGGTCTTCGCACGTACTCATCATCCGGATGTTATTATGGTTCAAGAAACCAAACTCTCTCCCTCTACCACTTATCCCCAACCAAACATTCCAGGCTACACTGCCTATCACATCCCAAGGACAGCTCTTGGAGGCGGAGTTTCTACGTTTGTGCTTTCTAACTTACCTTCTCATCTAATTCCAAATGTTCCTAAGGACGGTACTCTCGAGTGCGTTCCAGTTCACCTCACTCTTAAAACTCCACTATCTCTATTTAATATTTACATCCCTCCTACCACTTCTTGTCCCCCAACCTACAACCCCATACCTCTTCTTAAGCAGTTGCATGACTGCTCTCTCTCCCCATCAGCTGTCTTTGCAGGTGACTTCAATGCTCACACGTTCTGTTCTGCGCTTGAGTCCGACGCCAGAGGGGAAGACGTCGAGGAATGGGCTGAGGAGTGTGATCTGGTTATCCTCAACGATGATCAGCCTACTCGTCTCCCTTCCTACGGCCGACCTTCTAGCCCAGATATCTCTCTTGTGTCATCCAATCTTTTTCTAATGCTTGCACGTGGTCCACATCCACAACTCTTCCAGTGATCACATTCCCGTCTTTCTCCATATTGATCTCTCTGACTCTCTTGCCCCTTACTCTGGTTTTCGTCATCGTACTTATCTTAATTTAGGCCCAGCAGACTGGACCCTGTTCAGAGATGTTGCACTCCGCCATGCGGTCGACTATCCATGGAATGGTGATGTTCATCAGAAAGAGCGCCACATATCTAACAAGTGCCATCCGCAAGGCCATGAAAGCTGCAATTCCTGAGGGTCGTGTCAAGACCTTTTTTTCCAAATGTCAGCAGGGAAATACTGCAGAAGATAAGAACCAGAGATGAGAAGAGAGCCGCAGACCATCTAGACCCGGACATAGCTGTGCTGGATAACGAGATCAAAAAAGGATCTGGATAAGAACAAGAAGGAATGCTGGGAGAAGTTCACTGAAAGGTTGGAATTTCAAGGCTGACGGAACTACTGACGTGGAAAGTGTTGAGGAAAATTTCCGGCAAGTCCGCTCCCCCGATGAGCGCGGGTATTGAGTTCGAGGAGAACGTCTTCAAATCAGGGAACGCGGCTGCTTATGCGCTCGGCAAGAACTTCTTCATCACGCGTGCCAAGGGAGGCGTGCAGAACAGAGTCACGGTTAGAGAACTGAGCCGTCTGCCGCTCATGAACGCTTCTGAGGCCTTTACTCACGCAAATAGAGAAGGCTATCAAAGAAATGCGGAATTCGAAGGCTATCGGACCTGACGGTATCTCCCAGCCATCCTGAAGAAGCTTCCCACGGAACTTCTACCGATGCTTGCAGATATCATTAACACTTCTTTCCGAACCTGCACTCTACCCCAAGCTTGGAAGACAGCCAATGTGATACCCCTGCCTAAGCCAGGCAAATCGCAAAGCACGGCGAAGGGCTATCGCCCTATTAGCCTGTTATCACCAATCGCGAAACTAGCCGAAAAGCTAATCGTAAGGGACCTGGCAGAGCAGAATGAGGCACAGCAACATCAACATGGGTTTAGAAAGTTTCACTCTACCACCACTGCCCTTCTGGAGATTTTCAGCTATGCGGTCGATGGGTTCAATTTCAGAAAGCCTCTTAGAACAGTGGCCGTTGCCCTCGATCTAACCAAAGCATTTGATTCTGTTAACCTAGGACTTTTGTCCGAGAAACTATTGAAGTCCTCGCTGCAACCGTGGCAGAAGCGTTGGATAGCAGCGTTTACGAAAGGTCGTCGGGCCAAAGTGCTATTCCAGAATCACGTCTCCGATAGTATACCTGTAGCAGCCGGTGTGCCGCAGGGTGGAGTTTTGTCACCTGCCCTCTTCAGCCTGTATATTGAAGACCTACCTGGAGCCTCCTGAAGACATAAAAATTGTTGCGTATGCCGACGATATCACCATCATGTGCCGTAATCGTGACATACAGGTAGCCGCAAACAAGATCAGCGACTATCTCGTCGAGCTTAAAAACTTTCTCGATAGTATGATGCTCACAGTTTCCGCGGCGAAGTCTTCTGTTTCGGTATTCACATCTGACCCAAAGGAACACAGCGCCCAACCTGTTGTCAGGTGGGATGGTGACCTCTTGCCTACAGCGCAATTTCCTAAACTGCTGGGCCTCGTTTTGGACCCATCGCTGAAGTTTCACAAAAATGCTGAACAGAAGCAGGCAATTATCAAGGCAAAGCTTAATGTGTTGAGAGCTCTAGGAGGAACGTCCTGGGGTGGCAGCAGAGAGACAATCTTGACGACATATCGAGCTATTCTGCAGCCTGCATTGGAGTATGCTGCACCTGTCTGGCAGCACATCGTGTCGGACAGTTCCTGGACTAAGATGCAGCGAATTCAGAATGCTGCACTACGAATAGCCACTGGATGTGCAAAAAGCTCACCGATTGAGCACCTTCACGCCGAGGCCCGTATCTTGCCAGTGAAAGAGCATTGTCAGCTCCAGGCTCAGCAGATGTTTATTAATGTCCTTAAGCAACCTAATCATCCGTCGAGAAGACTATTAAATCCCGTGAGAGAGAGATCGATCAGAGTGCCGTTTGCCGATGCTCCGAACAAAGTGAATGTACAGAGATGGACCGACTCGAATCAAGAACGGCTTCGTCTCTTACGCGCGGAGCACACCCGGTTTGTGAAGGATCATCTCGCCAAAGCGGCCGTCAACCCTATTCTCGGTGATGTGCCGCCCAGGGTATGTGATACCGAGTCCGAGCTCGGTAGGCGCGCCAGGTGTATCCTCGCTTCGTTGCGCTGCGGACATTCTCCATTGCTTATGTCTTACCTGCACAGGATCGACAATAGTCAGCCTGACGTGTGCCCGGACTGTGGAAACCAAGGCCACGACACTAAACACCTATTTGACTGTCCGAAGAAGCCAACAACGCTCACTACAATAGACTTGTGGACGAATCCAGTGCTGGTCGCCCAGTTTCTCAACTTGTGACGAAACCCCTCTCAGTGGCTGCAAAGAAGAAGAAGAGAAGAAGTTTCATAAGAACACTAAGCAGAAGCAAGCCACAGTGAAAACAAGACTTAACGTCCTGCGTGCTCCCGGTGGAACGTCCTGGGGATGCAATAAAGAAACGATCTTGACCACGTATAAGGCTATTGTGCAACCCGCCTTGGAGTATGCTGCGCCAGTCTGGCAGCACATCGTGTCGGACACCTCTTGGTCCAAGCTGCAGCGCGTCCAAAATTGTGCTCTGCGATTTGCAACAGGCTGTTCTAAAAGCTCTCCAATAGAGCACTTACACGCCTAAGCTCGCATGTTGCCAGTTAGAGACCACTGCCAACTCCAGGCGCAACAAATGTACATTAACATCGTGAAGCAGCCGAATCATCCATCGCGAAGAGTACCAGACCCGGTGAGAGAGAGATGTACCAGAAAGCCTTTCGCCGATGCTCCGTCGAAAGTAGATGTGCAGAGATGGACCAAAGCACAACAAGAACGCCTCCATCTCTTGCGCGCATACCCAATTCGTGAAGGAACACTTGAGCAGAGTTGCCAAAAACTCCATCCTGGGAGTCGCACCTCCGAAGGTCAGCGAGACAGAGATGGAACTTGGCAGGCGTGCCAGGTACACCCTTGCATCGTTACGCTGTGGACACTCCCCCATGCTTATGTCATATTTGCAGAGGATTGACAACAGCAAACCTGACGAGTGTCCTGATTGCGGTAGTCAAGGGCATACTACTGCGCACCTGTTCAATTGCCCGAAGAGACCGACTACATTAACGACAATGGATCTGTGGACGGACTCTGTGCTAGTGGCCGAGTTTCTGAACCTATGACAGAACCCCTCTCTGTGGCTGCAAAGAAGAAGAGGACTGTTACCATTGTGTAGTAGATGCGCAGAACAATAGTGTAGACAACGAGACATCTAGAAAATGCCTGACAAATCATTTTCAAGCTCAATGCAGGATTTCAGGACGACAAGGTTGCTAAAAGCTCCGCACATTGCAATGTCTCACTAACTCTTTTTTTATCACGTATGTAACATGTACGAATACAGTCCATATTTCAATACTATAAGGATACGGTAGAAACATTTTGTCTTTGTCCCGAATTCTTTCACAAGCGTATTTTAGAAGCACTCAGAAGAAGTGAATCCGATGGCGAACGTATACTGGTATCGGCGCGTTCAATATGGTTCAAGGATTTGATGAATTGGCTACGGAAAGAATTTAAGAAGATGGGTATGTAAACAGTTATATGCCGAGCACAAGTGTTTTTTTGTGAAACATCAAAAATTCATTCAAAGGCAGTGCCGACGATAGAAACCGTTACCCAGTTTTCAGCGGATTTCGGAGAGTTCGAGGGCTATGGCAATGACAATGTCGAAGAAGCGACTAAGAATGAGCCCCGAACAGGGTCCAGCAGAGCGTTGGCAAGAAGCGCGGGATACTTACGACCGCTCACCCTCGATCGTCAGTCCGTATCCGAGTTTCGAAAATTGTAACGACCCCACCCCAGAGACGCTCCTACGGCAATAACATCGAAAATTTGCCATTTTTTATAGTACACCCGCAGCTAACCCTCACGACTCGTCCTAATGCGCCAGCTGCGGCGCGGCATTCAGATTAGGGCGCGTTAACCACATCGCCATACAAACTTATTGTGTAATTAATTCAGAAGTTTGATAAGCTGTGAGAAAAAGCTGTGTACAAATTTTTACACAGTCCCATTACCTCGAAGTATGGACACTTGGTGGTTCGAAACTATTACTGAAGCGGTGCCACTCGTTGGATAGTTGATCGTTGGAGAATTCCATCAGGAATTCAGCTTCTTTGCGGGGCGGTACGTCTTATATTGGTTCTTTTCCGCTAAGGTACAACTAAAAAACAGTTAAATGAAATTGGAACTAGTTCTTTTCAGGTTGTGAACAGTCGCGAATTTGTTTTTAATTCGCAGAAACTAATTTTCTACAAATTCTACGAGGTTTTTGTATCTTTTTCCAATAAATCATAAATTTTTCCACACGAAAATTAAACGATCCCCCTCCCAACATACCGTTTAAATTTTATGACCCCCCACCTCCACCCGTTGGCATACTATCCACACCTGCTAGACCCTGGCTCTGGGGCCGTATGCGCATCTCTTCCCAAACGTCCCCGTCCCCGCGAAGCCACTCTGTGATTGATCATCAGACGAAATTGACCAATCATGGATGGCCTTCGCGGGGACGGGAACGCTCGGGGATAGATGTGCATACGGCTCCTGAACTTCTGTGTAGAGCGCACTCCCCGCCAACTCCTCTCAACGGCTATTGATCAAAAAAAACAACTGGAAAATCGGCTTTAAAGGCAGTGTTCACGATAAAAGTCGTTTTTCTGTTTCTCCGCCTATCTTCAAAACGGTCCCACGCTGATTCCAATGATGTCCCTGGAATAGTACAAGACCCCCTGGAAACGGAGTTATGGCTCCTCAAAATTCAGCAAGGGAAAATTGTGGACGAGTTGTCCGAGGCTTGTAACTCCCGTTTTTTGCAGCCGATGTGTGCGAGCTGACCTGAGTAAAGAGAGACGTTGAGAGTGAATGGAAAAACGGGGCTTTTGATCGGAACCCATCGCTCATCTAACCACGAATTCAGGGCAACTGCTTTAGGACGTGGCCGGAGTGGCCGAATGGGTTGGCTGGCCCACGAAATTTTCACCCACTTAACGGCCGTTTTTCGTCGCTCTTCCGTTCTTAATCTTCTTAGAGGGACCCAAAGTTTACGTTTTAGCCGAGAAAACGTGCAACTTTTTCTTCGTGAACACTGCCTTTAAATAAACATAGTACGATGACCAGATTATCAAAACTATTCCCCATGATGGAAGGATTAGAGAGAACTTCACCCCATTTGAATATTGTTTTTTCTTTCGAGTCCATTTTTCAGTTGTTTTTCTTCGATCAGTGGCCATCAGGGCTGTGCGTAATTACGAATTACTGTTTACGATTTACGAATTACGGGCGTTTTTAGCGATTTTTTTTACGATTTACGAGTTACGAAATTTCGACCTAGAATCGAAACGAATCGTAACAAATCGTAACAAATCGTGAAAATGCGACTGGGGGGGGGAGCAACTCAGGCGATTCTCGGCCTCGAGACGACTGGCAGTTCGGCTCGTTCTCTCAATCTGCGAATCGACTTCGGTTTCTGTCCGAACCACTGTTGCTTTCCGGGCCAATGTTGTTGTTGTCGTGCGGGCTCCTGTAGTTTGCCCGAACAGCAACAGCAGAGATTGAGAGCAGGAGCCGAACTATCAAGCGGCCCCAATTCTGTTCGATGGGGCTCGGCTCCGAGAATCTTCAGAGAATAGAAAGTTGCTGTCTACAGCATGGTTAAATTTAACTTTTTTGCATTTCCAGCATTTGATTGTTCTTTCTAATTTCATCATTCCGTGAAACTTTTTTCTTTAATTCTTAGGCGGGCGCAGTTAACGGCAGAGAGGTCGGTTATGGCGAAATATAGTTGTTGATAATGAGGTTTCTTAACGATCGACTGCTCCGCTTTTCACACCGACCGCCTCTAAATTATTATTGGGTTCCAACCTTTCTTTGTTCCATAAACGGGCCAAGTCGGTGGAGCCGAGCTCCATCGCCATTCATCTCCATAGACTGCATTTTTCTCTATGATGAAAACGAGAGGCGCTAAGTTAGTTTTCCCAGCTAACCCTTCTCTAATCTTCGCCTACTTGGGCTCGCTATTGGCTCTGCGGGGGGTTCTATGGCTCGGCGTCTTGTTGCGTCGAACTTCCGACCTCCCAACTCGTGGCACACCTCAAACTTGGGTAATTCAACCTTTATTTATCAACAAGCAAAAAATTCATAAAGCACGAGAATAAATCTTCAGAAGATATGGTACGGTACAAAACGATAGATAACTTCACAAATAACACAGATAGATATGCGATGAACATCTTCATGTAAAAAATGGAATGCAAACAAAATGACGACTTTTAGTCAGTAAAAAAACAACGTAAAAATTACAGAACTTCAGAACATGACAAGGATATGATTGGGAGATTGCATGAACAATGAATTTTTAACAGAAAATAAATGAAGGAGTTCTAACACCAATTTCAGAAACAACCGACATAGAAAAAGAACGACTGAGATTATTAACACGTAGAGAATGAGTAGTAAAAACACAATAACTACCAAAAGAGTCTCATAAGAGACCGGAGTGATGGAAAACTATGTAAAAGAATGTGTTGCAGGCGAGAGAATATAGCAGGGATACTAAGGAGAAATTTTTAGGCCACAGGTCGAGGAAACTTTCCGCCTAGGCGGTGCGAATCACATCGATCGTTCGATCTGTAATAGATTGTTGATCAACGATGGTCAACATACTCCCCTCTCAGAGATTCTTCTCCATACGCGATTCTTCTAAGGCGCTCTCTTTCCTCAGGCATACTGCATATAGCTGAGTGATGGGTATTTCCTCTGCAATAATGACATTCTCGTCGAAAGTGGCAGGGTTGCATACAGTCGCGATCCAAACAGAACAGGCACAGTCTTCTGTTTCTCGCAACTTTCCTTCTCAGTTCGACACTGGTGAATTTAGGACAGGCGTCAGCTTCATGTCGACCTCTGGCTTCACAGAATGGACAGCAGAACAGTCTTCCTCCTGGTCCCACAATGAGATCGCGACTGTCACCAAAACATCGTCTTGAGCAGATTCCCATATTGTTTAACTTGTTCAGTGCATCCCGAGCTTCTTCAGACATTGGCTGTCTCTTATCCCTACTTCGTGAACGCTCCTGGTGACGCTTGGAACGATACTCCCTTCTTCTCCCATGTTCACGGGAAACGCTGCGATCTCGGTATTGCCTTCTGTCTTTATTCGGGCGTGGGCTGCATGAACGTCGTCTCTGAACTTCTTCCCTCGGTTCTGTTACCTATGTTTCAACCTCTCTGGGCTCTGTTTCTTCTTGCTTTTTGTGTTGCGATTCGGATGTTACTTCTTCTCGCCCTTTGTCTAGCGATTCGGATGTTACTTCTTCTCGCCCTTTGTCTGGCGACTCGGACTCCACAACCTTTTCTTCGTCTGGTATGGTGAGTACATCTTCGGCTTCGTTGTTGAGCTCCATCGTCTTCACCGCTACCAACGTTCTCATCTGTGCCTTAATTGTGACTTCAATTTTCTCATCCAGGTGATTTTTAGCATCTTCCATCTTCTTCTCAAATGAATCGATCCTTCCTTCTAAATTCTTCGCCTTAGATTCGAATGTTTCACCAAGTTTGTTGATTTCGGCTGACATTTTGGTGAACGGATCTTCGTTGACATCTTTGTCGTAGAGCAATTTTTCCAGAGATCCCAGTCTTTGCATGACGTGCTCTTCAATTTCCTTTTGAATCACCTCCTTTGCACCATTCGTAAAAAGATTGACGACTTCCGATGACTGGGTTGTCGGAGCCACCCCCGCGACCGCTGTTGTACTCGGTGTAGAACGCGTTTTCTTCGGGATCTGTACCCATGATTGACGTCCACTCTCCACAATTCTTCTCTGACGCGATTCGATTTGATTAATCTCCACCATGACGATTGAAGCTGTATTGGTACGGTCGATGGAGCGCGGATCAGAACGTACTTTGTCGATATACTGGCGACGACTGAAGAGCGAAGCAAAACCGCCTCGAATGAGTACTTCGTAAACGTCCCATAGTAAATCGGCCACTTGACGAGTGTGGATCATCTGCTGGCGAATCGACTCGTACTGGTAGAAAATGTCGTTCATTTTTACGTGGTGCTCATGAATATGTTCTTGCTTTTTATCTAATACACTATCAAGCTGAACCTTATAATACAACATATCAGTCTGCTCTCTGATTTCGATGAGCTTTGTCATTCGCACATGAGTTGCTTGGATCTTCGTCTGGAGTTCAGACTCATTCAGGAACGTCTGCTTCTTCTCACTCAGTTGGGGGAGGAAGTCCATTGTCGTTTTGCAGTAATCAGCAGGAGCCGGCATTCTGAAAAAACCATCTGCAACTTCATGTTTCCTGCTTTCTTCACAGTTTGTTGACGAAATATGAAACTTTGGATTATGCGTTAATTGACTTGTTTGAATAAAATTAACATAATAATCGCTATAAATGAGTTCAGGTTCAAACTTATCTTCAGCTTTCTTCCTCTGTCTGAGGTTGTACTTCGCTTTCGCAAAGGTTTTTTCGGGTAAGCTTGTTCCTTCGGTTGTTTTTATTCCCTTGATACTTTCTTCGGAGCTGTTAATTTCCAGAGGAATAAGTAGGCTTGGTGGTCTCCTTAATTTTGATCCATTACTCAATCGAAGCTCCACTTCTCTAATGGCTCCATCTGATGAGTTCACCACCTTCGTGACTCTTCCTAGTTTCCATGCGTTCCTAGGCTGTGTTTCTTCCTCCAGAAGGACAGCGTCTCCTTCTTTCGGCACCTTTTTGGAGTCTCTGCCACTATTCATTCTGAGTTTGTGGTACTCTCTTAGCGATGTCAAATAGTGGGTTTGCCACACCTTCCAAAAAGCGTTTGTCAGTTCACACGAGTCTTGAAGAGCCTTTTCTGTTTGAAGTCGTGTCTTGAATTGTGCTGCTTCCGACGCCGGAAGGTACTCCGATTTCTCGTTCTCTTTATCGCTCTCGATTTCTTGCGATATCTTCATATCACGCTGAATGAAATCGATAGGTCTTATGCATGGGATATCATCCATGTTTGACTCCGGATAAGTGAGCGGTCTTGAATTCTGACATGCTTCAATCTCTGTGAGAAGGGTATTCAGGTAGTCTTCTGGCACCGCTTTTGTTCGAATGGTTTTGTAGAGTGACCGTTTCACAGTTTGGATTAACCTTTCATAAAACCCTCCTTTCCAAGGGGAGAAGGGAGTTATTCGTTTCCAAACTATTTCATGCTTTGCCATGTACGAAACAACTTTATCGGAGTTGTTCGCAGTAATGATGGAGTCCTTCTAAATCTGTTCTCCAAGTGCGAAGGTGGGAGCATTGTCTGATGTAATCGACTCAGGTGCCCTTCTTCTCGCTATGAATCGTCGAAGAGCATTCAGAAATGATGCCGTGGTGTTGTTCTTTACTGATTCTAAATGAACTAGTCTCGTTGTTGCGCATGTGAAGATGCATCCGTACAATACCGCTCGTACGATTTGGTCAGAAGGCGCGCGAGGTCGGGTTGTAGCGTTTTTTTCGTCTTTTTCTTATAACTCACTTCAAAATCAACTCTGAGCGAAACTATGGTGATATTCGCGATCCTGGTGTCAAGGGCTACCAAATGGTATAGCCCTTGTTGGGGTTTCGTTTTGAAATAACGAAGTTTGACGGGCAGGGGATACTGTATATTACCATTTGATGGAGGAGGCGGGCTCGGCGTCCTGTGTCTGCGTCCTCGTGGCTCCCACCACACCGTCTGCAACGCACTGGTCGTCTGTGGCCTCGCCGACTCCCGTGCTGATTTTCCGCGTTGAGATTTTCGGCGGTGCCCCCCACCATCATTTCATTTGGTGTGAACCGTTGGGAAATCTCGCGGGCAAGCGGCAAGGATGGTGCCGCGCGCGGCGAAGGAACAGTTCGACGTTTCCCCCTCACAAAATTATCAGCTGTGATTGTGGTAACAATACGATACATAGCATTGTGCCGTATTGGTCAAGTTCCCACGCAAATCCTTCAGCATCCCCACCCCTATTCTCGAAAAATGTGAGGAGAAGACTCGTGTTCCGTTGAAACTGATGTTATATTTTGACTGTTTAATCATCTGATGCTCCATCTATTTAGGCTTCGATAATTAGAATTATTTCTTGTAGGGTTATAACACTTTTATGTCGCTCGAGCATTTTTGCTTTTATTTAGAGATTCTGTGCTTAATTATAGATTTTTTTGAGGAAAACCTTATTTAAATTTTCTTCAGGTTCATTCTCTCGAACTGGTCCTCTATGTGACCATGAATGCGCTCTTAAGTTTAAATATTCTCACAAGGCGAAAAGCAGCTGACTGCAGTTGTTTTACTTGCTGTATTCATCTTTTTTTCCGCATTATAAAGGCAGTAGAAGGAAAAGTGCCCGAGCGACATCGAATTGTTATAAACCTATATAAACTACAATACCGCCGCTATCCAAGGGAAAAAATGGGCAAAGTGGGCAACTAAAGCATCTTTCGACCACAACACGCCTCAAAGTGCTCCGTTTTTAATTCCGAAAGGACCAAAATGTTCACCGTGCCACAATCTGTCTAACTATGTGAGACAAAATTGGAATTCACTAATGAAAACGCTTTTTTAAGAATAAATTGAATGTGGTAATGTTATCACAGGATAACGAGCACACTCGGGCAAAGACAACCGTACGCGATCTCTAGCATGGTCAACATGGAAATGTATTCCGCCTTGAAAAATAAAGTTGCTCTCAAATTTCGCAAAATACTTTCACACGGGTGACTAGATCACGACATGCTGTGCATTTCGGCGTTTTCGAAATTGAAAACGGAGCACTTTGAGGCGAGTTGTGGACGAAAGACGCTTCAGTTGCCGCCTTTGCCCATTCGCCCATTTTTTCCCTTGGATAGCGGCGGTATTGTACTCCAAATGCTAAATAAAAGTAACATCGAGATATTTGGCAGTCAAAATATAAAAGAGAAAATAAAGATGACCAATCCACCTCTCATGCTTCAAGGGTACAGCATCGATGACTATTAGATGATGCTTTTTTTCGGAGAAATTTTACCATCTGCTAGGAAATGATAGGTGATCCATGGAGTGAGTCAGCGTAGAGCCGAAGGTTTCAGCATGGTGCATGATCATTGAGTCTCAAAAGCAGGTCTATTATTCCCTGCTGAAACAGCGATTATGTGAATTTATCCCGCTTTCTACACAGCTGAAGGCAGTGGTTACGATGGATAATGGCTGTGTTCGTGGTGGGTTCTGAGTGATTCTGGAGACACCATTGTGATCAGCCCGAAATCCTCACAAAGCTAAGCAAGAAAAACGGAAAACGATTTTGAGGTTGGGCTGTCCCAATATGTATTCAACCCTATAAGAACAGTATGTAGATTTAAAGACATGGAAGCCGAAAAGAAGTGGGTCCTGCACGAATTTTACAGCTCCTGCTCAAAGTTTCTAGCCTGCACGATACAGTTTCTGCACGACTGACTCTTTGCAGGGTTTCTCAGTAATTGTGGACACAGGTTAATATTTTTCGCGAGAATCGCTGTTTGGGCGACCTATCCCCCATACTGTAGTTATCAATAGTTATCAACGCTGTACAGAGGCCTTTGTACTCCTCACATACACTAAATATCGCAAGTCACCTGGCGTGAATAGTGTATGGGTGTGGCACTGCACTGTGTTGTAAAAAAGAGCGCTCCAATGCGAAGCCACGACGCGAGCGCGCGCCACCGACGGAGGCGAGGTATATTTCCGTAACATACGTCGATTAGTGCCGGGCGCATTGGTGACTTAACCGCACCCACGCCGATTGAGTTGCTGGTTGAGGGACCGGCGAAAATCAGCGCTACTGACCTTGGTGGGAGAGAAAGCATGAATAGGGGAGTGTGCAAGGCCGAACGTGTGCTGGGGAAAGGCAGCACGCGAGTCGGCGAGGCCACAGACGGCCAGCGCGTTGCAGACGGTGTGGTGGGAGCCGCGAGGACGCAGACACAGGACGCCGAGCACCCCTCTTCCATCAAATGGTAATATACAGTATACCCTGCCTGTCAAACTTCGTGAGTTCAAAACGAATCTCCAACAGGGACTATACCATTTGGTAGCCCTTGACACCAGGGTCACGAATATCACCATAGCTTCGCTCAGAGTTGATTTTGGAGTGAGTTATAAGAAAAAGACGCTAAAACCCGACCTCGCGCGCCTTCTGACCAAATCCTACGAGCGGTATTGTACTGCTTACTACTTTTTTCACGTTGATCGTCCTGTTTAACCCATAAAGGTCCGAAGTAATCCAGTCCTACATGCTCGAACGGCCTTGATTTTAGCACTCTTCTAGCAGGTACGTCGGTCATATCTGGATATCTATATGGGTAGTTATTGAAGCGTTGACACTGAACACAGCTCCTGATCGCTTTCTTCGTTTGTTGTCTGAGCCTTGGAATCCAGTAAGTTTGTCGTACGTTGCTCATTGTGTGTGCTGTAGAACAGTGGAGTGCTCCGTGAGCATCTTCTATTATGAGTCGTGCAAGTGCCGTATTAGGTGCAACGATGATCGGATTCTTTGCGTCCTCAGTTATACTGCCCTTCCCTAATATTCCATAGCATCGGATTAGGTCGTCGTTGTCTTTTCTGGAATTGAGGTTCGGGAACTTTTTCTTACAAAAATGTCCTTTAAATTCTTCTTGATGCTGTCGGAGAAGTAGGATCCGTGCCCTTCGTGTTTCTTCACCAGTGATGACTGTACTGGTTTCGTGTATTGCGTGACGGAAGAGCTTCAGTTTCCAACTCTTGTTCTTCTCCCTCAGAGGAGTTACTATTTTTTGTAGGAACCGTAGTAGGTATGAAGTTGTTCTGATGAGTTTCCTTAATGAGTTAAACCTCTCATAGTCGAAAAGTTGCGGCGCTGTAGAAGCAGTGTTAACAGCTATCGAGTCTTCTTTTGAATCAATCTTGAACAATTTCGCCTCTTCAGGCCACCCTTTAAGCGGTCTTGCGATAAAGGGTGGTCCAGTCCACTAATGGTGACCTTTCAGCTGCGTGCTGGCGAGTCCTCTTGTTGCACAGTCAGTTGGATTTTGATTCGTTGATACGAAACCATAATAAACCGTAAAGATCTTTCCTTCCAGTTCCTTGGTAATCTTTTCGATTTTCTTTACCCTGTTAGATACCAATACACCGGGTTTCTTATTTTCAATGCGGTTTTTCAACCAACTCATAACGATTTCCGAATTCGTAAGAAAGATTATCTCTTCTATCTTCACCGTTTTGCTGAGTTCCTTTTGTACCGCGAGTGTCAGTCGCAACGCTATTGTTAAAGCGTTCATCCTCGTTTTGAAATCGTGTTTTTCCTGGATAGCGGGCAGTTTAGTTCTGCCCATCAGTAGAAACTGGCGATTGTCGTTTACTATGTCTGAGCAGGCTGCCATTGCTGTCATACTAGCGTCTGCTAAGGTTACGATACTGTGACTCCGCTCTACGTTGACGATTCGACAAGGAAGAGATATCTGGAATTCTGACGCTTCACTTCTTAGTCTATTCCACTCGTTTTGATCTTCAAGCGAGAGAGTTTGATCCCAGTTGTAGTTCTTCTTCCACAGACCTTGGAAGTAGGCTTTCTGTCGTATTAGTAAAGGAGATATCCACCCTTGTGGGACGTAGACTGACGTCAATTGCTTCAGGACTGTTCTCTTTGTTATTTTCTTGAACTCTGGGAACGTGCATTCAATCATCAAATTGTCGTTGATCGTGTCCCATTGAATTCCGAGTACTTTGGGATTATCTTCTTTTCCACGATCCGCCTCCTCGATATTTTTCATGAGTTCGCTGTCGTTCAAAATGAACTCTCTCAGATTCATCTTCAAGTGTCCGAAGATTTTCTTGATGTCCTGGTATTTTCGCAGCGCTTCTGTGCTGCTTTCCGCTGTTATAAACAGGTTGTCCACGTACAGATTTTTGTTGATTTCTTCGGCTAAGAGCTTATCCTCCACTTCATTGTCAATGTGGAATTTTATCGCTGCTGACAATAGAAATGGGGATGCATTTAGTCCAAATGTCACTCTTGTGAAGCGATACGCTATCACATTATTTTCTTCGGGAGGCTGCTCAGTATTCTTCAGCCATAAGAAACGTGTGGCATCTCTGTCAAGTTCATGCAGTCGGACTTGTCGAAAAGCCTTATCGGCGTTCGATATTATGGCCGTTCTTCCGGTCCTGAACCGTAGTAGCATTCCGAATAAGTTGGTTAAAATTAACGGTCCCTGGTGTAGAACGTCATTGAGACACGGCTTTCTTGCATAATGAGCAGAGGCTTCGAAGACTATCCGTGTTTTCGTAGTCGCTTTTGTTGGCGTATACACTGGTCCATGAGGAAGGTAATGAATTACGTGGTTATTGATTGATGGATTGTCGGAGCTTCCTCGATTATTCCTTTTTCTAGTTGTTGTTTGAATATTTTGTCATATTCCTCAAGTTTCCCTGGAGACTTGTTGAGCTTTTCCACTGTGCTAGAAAGACGATTGTGAGCAATTTTCTTGTTATCCGGTAGCGGTTCGTGCCTGTCAATCCACGGTAGACGAACGTAGTATCCATCATTCCGTTTGACTATAAAGTTGTTGAATTTTTTAAGGACCGCTAAGTTAACCAACTCTTTTTCTGTCCTTTTTGGCCCAGTGAACTCATTTGTTCCTGAAGACTCCAGCTTCCAGTAGTTATCCCAAGGCGAAACTTCGTTATCTATCATAGATAACTGCACCGTAGTGTCAGCTATGTTGCTGTTCGTCTTTCTTCCGCTGAGCATAAATCCGAATTCCGTCTCCACGACGTACATATATGCAGGACGGCAACTTTGATTTCCTTTCTCCGATGAGATCCCATAGTTGATCGCATCCAATCAAAATTCTTGGGCGGCATTCGGTTCCATCCTCTTCATCTATCTGGATTCCTAGGCTTTGAATATATTTCAGGTCTGAAGGTTCCAGTTTCAGCTTATCAATGTTTTTCATGAACACTGAATTGCTATGCAGATGAAGTCCATATTTCTTCCCTTCCTTGTTCAGAAGGTCGATTTCTGTGATGTCGCTGGATGTTTCCAGAGATTCCTTGGGACCAAATGTGTTGACTCTCAACTTTGTATAGCCAGTAATCGGGAGTTCAAGCTCTTCAATTAGCTTTGAGTCGATAAATGAGAGCTGTGATCCGGTGTCTAACAGTATTCGAACATTCTTTGATTCAGAAGGTCCTGTTGCTACCCCTGGTAGAAGGAGATTCTTGTGTGAATGTTTCGTTTCTTGTTGAACATTGTAAACATCCTGATCCTGATCGTTGTTACCGATGTCTGGCTCTTCTTCAGTTTTTTCTTGCACAAGTTCCTTACTTGCGTCTGCTACATAGGTTTGAGTGGTGATTTGTCGGTTCCCCTGAGTAGGTCAAAATCCATTTCTCTCCTGTGGCGGAGAAGTTGTTTTCCTTGTCGATTGAAGGAATCGGTTCCCAACATTACTGAATTTGCTGAGCTAGTACAAGGAGTATTTGCGCTTGCGTTGCAAGTTGAGCTGTGATGTTTTCTGCCGCATTTCCAGCATCCTGCTCCTCTACATTCTTCAGCCTGATGATTAGGCCTGCCGCAATTGCTGCATTTTCCATTCCTTGATAGAAGAGGAATTCTTTCTTGGAGCGGGACCGTTCGGCTTTCAACTGATTTGTGATTCGTCCTGTTACAATACATACATGGCATACTTTTCTTCGATGGAGTGGCGTTTTCGATCGGCTTTTTGAAAATTGCTGATTGCGCTCTGTCGATTTCTTCACTCTACTGAATAATGGTTTCCAAATCTTGATGGAATTTTTCCCATGTCAAGTCTTCTATCGACGACAACTTCGCCCTTTTTTGTAGGGCTTTGACCTGTACGTTCGAAGAAAATTTTCTGAAGATCATGTTGAGTAGCCATCTATGGTTTACATCTTGCTTTTTCGCTCTCAGTTGAGCCATTGCGACTGTAACGTCGTCTAACAGTCTCCTTTGCGACTTTATAGAGGTGTCTTTTGCTGTATAATCTTCAATTGAGCCATATAGTTCTTCGATTGCCAGCGATGTTTGCCCATATTTTCTTTTCAACCAGTTCAACACTTCCTGGTAGTTCTCCTCCGCCACTTGAAAGCGATTTACAGCTTGTCGTATTTCGCCCTTGAGGGCAGTGAGGAGATAAATGAACTTCATCAGGACAGGAAAAGCTTGGTCGTCAATATCCGCCTCGAAAAAGCGCCAGAAGTTGTCCCAGTCTTTCGTTTTCCCTGAAAACTGTGGTACTTCCAGCCTGGGTAACATGGACAAAGTGTTGGATAATATTGAAGGTGTTATTGCTTCCCTGTTTTCTGAAAGCTGTGGGGTTCGCACTTCTCTTCGTTCTAGTTCGACATTTCTACGATGATTCGTCAAGGTTTCGGTGACTTTATACTGCTTGCCGACCAGGTTCGTCAGGATTCCGTCACTTTTGACGATGACTTCCGAGCTGTTATCCATGTATTGATCGACGGCATTGTCTTCGGCTTCCTTGATTTCTTGTGGAAGCCCTTCGAAAACTTCGACGAGGTGGTCCAGTGCTTCATCGAGTGCCGTTCTGGCACACCAAATCGTTCCGATTTTCTCTCCAATGTCGATCTTGTCCTGGCGTAAATCTTCAACATCAGTTTGTCCGCTGTGTTCTCTCGACTTCCAATCTTCGGCGTATCGCGCCTGGCTTTCCAAAATCGCCTTCGTCACGCGTGTCTTCGCCAAACGTAAGGCTTTACTCATTTTTGAAGAGAAAATCTTTTGACTTTTGAAAAAAAGGGTGCGAACTTGAAGAAAAAATTGGTTTCAATTATAGAAAAAACCAATAAGAAGTTTAAATAATGATGCCGATGCACCATAAGTTAGTTTTCCCAACTAACCCTTCTCTAATCTTCCCCTACTTGGGCTCGCTATTGGCTCTGCGGGAGGTTCTATGGCTCGGCGTCTTGTTGCGTTGAACTTCCGACCCCCCAACTCGTGGCACACCTCAAACTTGGGTAATTAAACCTTTATTTATCAACAAGCAAAAAATTAATAAACGCACGAGAATAAATCTTCAGAAAAGATGGTACGGTACAAAACGATAGATAACTTCACAAATAACACAGATAGATATGCGATGAACATCTTTATATAAAAAATGGAATGCAAACAAAATGACGACTTTTAGTCAGTAAAAAAACAACGTAAAAATTACAGAGCTTCAGAACATGACAAATATAGGATATGATTGGGAGATTGCATGAACAATGAATTTTTAACAGAAAATAAATGAAGGAGTTCTAACACCAATTTTAGAAACAACCGGCATAGAAAAAGAACGACTGAGATTATTAACACGTAGAGAATGAGTAGTAAAAACACAATAACTACCAAAAGAGTCTCATAAGAGACCGGAGTGATGGAAAACTATGTAAAAGAATGTGTTGCAGGCGAGAGAATATAGCAGGGATACTAAGGAGAAATTTTTAGGCCACAGGTCGAGGAAACTTTCCGCCTAGGCGGTGCGAATCACGTCGATCGTTCGATCTGTAATAGCTTGTTGATCAACGATGGTCAACATAGGCGCAGACATTTGATGGATCTACTATCTACATCGTAGCGAAATTAAGGTTCAGAGTTGCGGACAACCGGTGTTGCAACACGTAGTACAAACAGAATCATGCTTTACCCTGTGTCCTGGCACGATTAATCTTCATCCCAGCACCATTATCTTGAAGCTGTGGGCTGCGAAGCGGTTTTCTGCCACTGCGCACAGGAATCCCCATGCATTGAATACAGGGCTGGGCTCTAAAGATCTGTCTGTCTTATGGAACCAAAAAGGTTGGAGCCCAATATAAACTTCGCTGCAGATTTTTGAGTGAAGTTCGAAAACAAGCCTCACCAAGCTTTAATCTTGGGTGGTTCAAAAGTTACCATATAAAAACAGGTAGTTCGTGAATTGAAATCTGCTGAGGAATCGGGAAACTAGTTTGTTAACCTGGAAAGTCTATTCGACGAAATTATGGCGGCAATGTCACCTACCTTTTCCAGAAGGTTCCTAAAAGTTTTTAAATTGAAAATTCAAGCAAATTCTGGATGCAAAAGAAAATAAGGTCAGGAAAGTTTGTATAGCGGGTCAGACAGATGGTTTGACAAGGTGCGAGACAGTGCTTGTCTTTGATTTTCTAGATTATGTAAAGTCTGTCCGACTGAGACTGTCCACTCGGGCGATCGGAGTGCGTTTCGAGCGGTTCTCGCGACGGCATTTATTCGGACGAGCCTTTCCACGCCTCCAATCCGGTATCTGGGCTACTATTCATTGTTCGCCTAATGCTCCTTCTAATCGACTTACAAGTTCAAAAAATGCCTTTCCGACAGCCGCTCGACACTCACGCCAACCGCGTGGGCGGACAGTCCCATTCGGCTGGCCTTTCTGTACATTCGGGGGATAAAGAGTAATTTTTTCGTTGTTTTGCTTATTCGTATGTATCCTTCCCTAGACAGATATAGTGATTATCTTCGAAATTTGAGACTTGAGAGGAACCTTTACCTTTTTGAGTTCTGGAATCCTAAACCACCTTCACCTCTCAGACCGCTGTCTCCACACCACCAGCCCTACGTTTATCAGGAAAAAAGTCGTTAAGAGTGACGCTTCACAAATGTAGAGGACAGGCTCAGTTTCTGTATCAAAAGTGTTTTGTCAAACGTTTGTTTCCTCTAAAAGGGCCACCTAAAACAAGTCTGTATTCTTCCCGAGACAGATATGGCCTAAGACTCTCGAACACCGAATTTTTTTCTAACACAGTGTTTCCCTCCTTGGCTTTCACCGAACTGTGTTTGATATGGCGATGGTTCTTAATATTTTCATATTCAAGAGTAGGGCAAAACGTAACACAGGTTCTGTATTTGGTCAAGCTTAAGATTTTACTGTTCTGTAAAGTTGTTTCTATACAACGTACGTTCACTGAAAATTTTTTCAAGCTCTGCTCAGAACCGTGTTATTTTCAAACCAAACCTCAAGCCCTACCTTTGATGTAAAAACACCTCATCACTAAAGTGCTGAGGTGTTTCCACATCAAAGGTGAAGCTTGAGGTTTGGTTTGAAAATAACACGGCACTTTAGTGATGAGGTGTTCCCATATCGAATGAGGTTTAGGCCATCTATGTGATTATTCATTATCCGTTACGAATTACGAATTACGATTTACGAGGAATTTAAAAAATTACGATTTACGATTTACGAAATCACAAAATCCAGTTACGCACAGCACTGGTGGCAATTGAGGGGGTAATCCAGATAGCCCTACACGGCCCTGAACTTCTGTGTAAAGCGCACTCCCCGCTTATAAGCGACATTTGTAGTAAGCTCTTGCTTTCGATTATCGCAGCAGAAGCGGTTCCTTTTCATCGAAACCAGAGCTGTGCGGAAATCTTTTTTAGATTTTCGGAAACGGAAATGAAAGGGAAATGGCCAAAAAACGCCGGAAACGGAAGAGAGCGAAACATTTTGAGTCGTTTCATTCTCACGTTCCGTCTCTGCTCATTGCTAGCAGCTCTTATTCAATAACCAATAATTTCAATCAATAAATTCACATTTATGTAGATTAAGATCACCACCAGGCATTCCACGATTTAGGTATCTCGCTCCTGAAAAATCTAAAAAGGCTACTGTCCTTCTCCGGGCCAAACTCCGGTCCGCGATTGCGGACTACGAATGTTGCATCATGCGGCACGTGATAATCGTGTTGGGAGAAAGGTGAATCGTGCCGAGACCGAGTGGTCCCAGCACGGTTATCATGTGTCGCATGATGAAACAGCCGTAGTCCACAAATGCGGACCGGAATTTGGCGCAGAGATCGACAGTCTCTCAAAATTTCTGACTATATGTAGCGGCCCTTCGTAACATTGTTTAGCCTGTCCCCACAGAAAGCCTTCTCTGAGAATAATGAGCTTTGGAGCTTTTTCGCTGTAAGCCGCTTCTTCGTTTGTGCTTCGCTATAACAGCAATAAAAATCGAGGCATGCTTTTTCACAGCCTGTCTTCCGGCAAGGAGTCTTGCAGAGACAAGTGGAGGTGGCCACGGGCAGAGGCGCAGCGCGTTCGAGGTGGATCACAAAATAATTTTCTTATTCTCTCCGCAATGTTTTCTTCTATTTGAAAAAAATCAGTCGTTTAGTGTTCACCCTAATTGGTCATTAAAGTTCGGAAGAAAAACCAGCAAAAGGCGTCGCTGAGGACTATAAAATTGGACTACTGATCAGACACAGCGCCGGTGCCCTTGCTCACCTAGGCCTGGTACCGCTTGAACTGCTTTTTCAAAATGATTCCGAAAAGGTGTTCAGAATCCTGCCATGCCCATTTCGTTTCATCACTCCATGGGATCGCATGTTCAGGACCCTAAACTTTGCGAATGATCTCAGCCAGGCTCAAATATTTGATTGAACCCAAAAGGTCGAATGTGATTTCCAGCATCTTATGATACCTTCAAGCACCGTAACCTAGACACTGCCATAAATTGTGTAGCACTATTTTATTCCGTTTCCGGGCCCGAAAACTCGGAAACGGAAGCGGAACGGAGCAGTCCAAAAAGCAGCGGAAAAACGGAAACGGAATCGGAGACGGAACAGTTCCGCACAGCCCTGATCGGAATCTCCTCATCACCAGTTATGTTTCATCGAGGTCCACCGTTCTGCCGGTAATGAAAGTCGCAATTGAAAGATTTAAATACTCCTCAGAGTTTACATATTCCACAAATTCGTGTTACAAACCACAGGTGAATGGGTAAGGAGGGTCTTATGGCGTTATTTCCTGAGAACCACCGGCAACTCAAATGAGGAGCACTCCCTCGAGTTTGATATATTGCAGCTGCATTACGAACCCTCTGTGGCTCGCGGCATAAACGCACACATAGACATTCAGGATATAAAATAACACCAATAGAAGCACCGAACTGGCTTTTGAAACTTTATTCTTCGCTGAAAGTGGACGAACAAGTTCAGCAGGTCATTCATCGAATCGGTCCGGAACTACGCTTCGATAACACGAAGGTTGCTTGTTATAGGGTGCGCAACGTTATTCCCGATCTGTTCCGATTTTGCGATCTGTCAAAGATTAACTCATTACAAAAGCTAAACTTGCTGGTGTTTTTGGGTTTTTAGCTAATTTCTGATGAATTTCTCAAGCAAGTTTTAGCAGGCTAAAGCTAAAACCAAAATCACAACAGATCGGAAATAACCCTACGCACCCGGTTGTTATATGCACAAATCAGAAATGGTTTGAATTTTTCAGTCGAGAAAAATTCTGGGACTCGAATACATGGAACCACGACAATCCCTGCTAGAAATGGTGCATTCAATGATCGGCTTCGGCATGATCCCGATGACGCCCAGATACGCAAAATGGAGAGAAGAAAAGCGTGAAGTAGACAAGACAGTGCATATTCTTCCTATTCGAAATACATGTACATAGCACTATTTTGTGACCTGCCCTTAGAAGCAGTTGCTACCTTTTCACGCTGGGTTCAACAATGTGGCTTAAAGGCAGGGTTGTCGATAAAATCTGTTGTTGTGCTATCCCCATGGAATGGTAGATCTGGCCATCACAAAAAAGAAAATAGGTAAGAAATTGGAGAAAAAACGCTGGGGAACGAATTATGGCTTGGTGTCCTCCCGCCCCCAATTATCGAGATTTGTGTAAAAGCCTATTTTGTCAACTTTTATTTTGCCTCTAAAGTAATGTCTGAACATTTCTGGAGACTACTAATTACTTTAACAGCAAAATAAGTGGCGGATAAGCAAGCATTAATGGAAATCGCGTTAATTAGGGGGCCGGCCGACACCGGTAATTAGCCGTTACACTTCGTTTTCGAGAGTTTTTCCCGCGAATTTCCGGCTTTTTCACTTATCACTCCAGCCGTGAAGCGGCTGGAGAGGTTTGGTTTTGCCTATGCCTTGTGATAACCTAGAATTTTATAAAATAGCTTATAGAAACTTTGAAACAAAATTTCTGAAGATTTCCCTCTGGATATAAGTGAAGGGGTCCAGAAGACACCTGTTTTCCAAATTTCAGCAAAATCGGTTCACAAATAACAAAGTTGTGAACCCGAAAGCTTAAGAAAATTTCATGGTGTGCGCCGTAGGCCGTGAGCCGTAGGCCGTAGGCCGTGGGTTGTCACGCTTTTCAGTCCTCACTGCTGATAGCCACTGCCAATGGTTGCAGGCAATCAACTTGGCAGAGAGGTAAGTTGGTAGGAGGTACGTAGGCTGGTAAGTAGTCGATGTGTAGGTGAGTGGGGATTCTGATGGCATCTTCTGGACGTCGCGAAAAGTGCTTCGGGCTTCTGATGGCGTCATCGGGACAACGTCAAAAGTGCTTCGGGCTTCTGATGACGTCATCGGGACGTCGTGAAAAGCTTCTGATGATGTCATCGGGACGTCGTGAAAAGTGCTCCGGGCTTCTGATGACGTCATCGGGACATCGTGAAAAGTACGGGACTATCCAAGACGGGGGGGGGCACTCATGATTCAAGTCAGAAATGAAATGAACCAACGATCTATAACGCTATCAGTCGAAGTATTTCTACCAAACTTCATCAACAACAATGATTGATAGCAGCATCAAGCATCTTTTATCAGGTTTTTTCATTTTCATGAGAAAATCGTGGGTGGCCCTCTCCCGTCTAGGATGGTCGCGAAAAGTGCTTCGAGCTTCTGACGACGTCATCGGGACCAGGGGTGTGCGGAAATTTCTGTTTTCTGATTTCTGTTTTCTGTTTTCTGGCCGTTTTGGCCTTTCTGTTTTCTGATTTCTGTTTTCTGAAAAATCTGCAGAAAACAGAAAAAAATCAGAAAAAATCAGCGAAATTCGTATCTGTGGAACAGCGCAGCTTATCTAGTCCTTTACGAGGTGCTTTTTGTGTTCAATGGTGCGATTGCTGTTGAAGGCAGAGTTCGCGATAAAAATGTTTATTGTGGTATCTTTGTGAGAAGGTAGTCCTGGTCATAACAAAAGTGAAAATAAGTGGAAAGTCAGGAGAAAAACTCAAAAACAAGCTATTGCTGGGTCTCAGCCCGCCCCCAATTAACTAGATTTCTACAATTGCTTGTTTTGTCGTCATCCATTCTGCATTTAAAGTAGTTGCGGGAAACTGAGAGACTACTAACTTTTTAGTGCCAAAATAGAAGACGGAAAATAGGCATTTATAGAAGTTTTGTTCGTTGGGGTGTGCGTACACCCACCAATTAGCCGTTTTGACTTTATTTTGTGCGTTTTTCTGCAAAATCTTCCTTATTTTCACTTTTTGATTATCGCATTCTTATAAAGAAAATTCAACATTCTTTTTTATCGTGAACCCTGCTAACGCACTCGTAGGGTAGTTCTTTGGCACAATAGAGATAGCATTCCAGGGCAGAGCCCGAATTCAACCTCCCCTTGTCAGCAGCTGCTGCAGTTAGTTGTTCGCAGCAGCTGCTGCTGACAGCGAGGGGTTGAACCCAATGTCTGTATTAGGTGTATATGCAACCCTTATTGTGTTGACGTACTACCATACGGGTGAGTGCTCTGAGAGTTTTGCCCGAGCAACAGCCGATAAATAGCTACAAAATGCCTGATTTTCGCGTAATAGCCGAGAACACTGTCGTGTTTGGAAAAAACCTGGTTACCGCGAAATAGGCGTCAAATAATGGTCGTCGAGAAACAGCCGCAAAAAAAATGCTCTCAAAGGGGAGTATAAGACGAAATGTTGAGGCAGATTCGGATGTCAACACCGCCGTCGGTTCAACTACCCGTGTTTTCTCGGTTATTCCTCGCTTATTTCGCGAACAGCATGGTCGCAGTCACCTAGCAGCCAAGAAATAAGAAATACTCGAGAAACAGCTCAACAGTATCAGTTGTTGAGCCTGGTGGGCTATTCCACGGCCAAGACTCTCAAAGTGTCTTTAAAGGCACAGTGCAACCTCAGAATCGCTTTTCTGTTTTTCTGCTATCTTGAAAACGGTTCCACACTGATTCTAATGATGTCTCTCGGATTGTACAAGACCCCCTAGAAACGGAGTTATGGCCCCTCAACAACTGAGCTGTGGAACCATGGTGGACGAGTTGTCCGGGACTCGTAACTTCCGTCGTTTGCAACCGGTGTATGCGAGCTTACCTGAATAAAGAAAGAGACTGGAAATGAAATGAAGAACAGGGCTATTGATCGAAAACCATCGCTCATTTCGCCATTATTGAGCTCGAAAAATTGTAAAAGGGGCGTGCCAAAGTGGCTTCTCAAGGTGGGCGCCCCAGGGTGGCTTCCTGCTACATCTCGCTTATTCGGAAGGACTCGCAATTGGCAGGTGCTATTCAGAGTGGGTCTACTTCACAATTATGTAGTCTCAGATTTCGTCCCTGAGCTTGGGCTGTGCCTTTAATGATGTTGTATCCGTCATTGACGCGTCATTGCTACTATCAATGCCTTATAGGTCATCTGTGCAGTTCTGCACATATTATATTACAAGTATGACAAAGGTATTCAGAATCACATCCTCTCTTCACTTGAAAAAAAAAGTTAAAATGAAATGAGTATTTTTTTCTGAAAATTTTCTGTTTTCTGATTTCTGTTTTCTGTTTTCTGGCCATTTTGGCCTTTCTGTTTTCTGATTTCTGTTTTCTGAAAAACTTGATTTTCTGTTTTCTGTTTTCTGAAATTTTTTGAAAATTTTCCGCACACCCCTGATCGGGACGTCGTGGCAACCCGGATTGTGAACAGGTGTTCGGGAGAGTGAGCAGGAGCCCAGACTCGATGCTAGCCATCCGAGAAATTGTGCAGGATACCCCAAAGAATGAGCAAGAGTCTTGAGCTTCGCGTTAGTTGTGTGAGTTAGTGTGCTGGATGCATCGGAATTTGCGCAGGAGTTTGAGAACACCCTGCAAAACTTTTGTAAAAATGTAAGGATGACAAGCATTGCGTGCAGAAAACTCGAGATGTTATGTAGGTCATGTTGCCAGGCTGCTTTTCGGTTTCGTAACGCGCTGAGACCATTCACACAACACCAGTTTTAGTGTTCCCTCATTCTTCTTCACCAGCCTACTGATTTTTTTCCGCAATAAATGGTACTTGCTTATCAGCATCTAAATTCAAAAACAAATTTGTGAAAGTTGGGCTCCGCAGAAAAGGTCAAGGATTTGGCATTGCTCCTAAATGTTGTGAAATTGTTTTATTGGATTTGGCTCTCAACTTGATTTTTCAAATGTAGTGAAATTGTCGAATTGATTTGGCTGTGATGATACTATATGCAGATAACATAATCATTAAATGTAGTGAAATTGTTGCAAACGGATTTGGCAGGAGCTCTATCAATTATCACAGTCAAATCACGCGTCAGAAGGTCCTCTGGCGAGCGAATGAAGACAAAAAGAAAAAAATAATAATCCTCAGTCAACAATGCTGAACGAAACGTGGCCTTATGGGCTAGAATTAAGGTTTCCGAATGCTATTCTGCCTTTTCAGTGTAGCTCCCACTAACAATAAGGTACCAGACCTTCCCTCACCGATGAGATAAAAATCATGAAAACGAAATCTAACGCAATTTACTCGCTACTGACTCTATGTCTTCGTGTACTCAACGCTTTCACGGTTCGCATTGTATAGAAACGTTTTTGCTGCTAGGTTTATTCCTGTTCTCATTCGATTCAATATGCGCTCCAAGGAAAACCCCTTCTGACGCATGATTTGACTGTGATAATTGATAGAGCTCCTGCCAAATCCGTTTGCAACAATTTCACTACATTTAATGATTATGTTATCTGCATATAGTATCATCACAGCCAAATCAATTCGACAATTTCACTACATTTGAAAAATCAAGTTGAAAGCCAAAACCATTGAAACAATGTCACGACATTATAGAGCAATGCCAAATCCCCAACTTTTTTCTGCGGAGCCCAACTTTCACAAATTTCACAACTTTTTACAAGGGTTTCCCTTCTACAATATCGTCAAGCTCTAAAAGGCAAGTTGTTTTTCTTCAAGACATAGTGGTAGAAATGAAGAAACAGCTGCTAGGATTGCAAGATAATAGTTGCAACGCGGCTTCCTACAGACAAGATACAAGGCATATACTTTTTGAATTTAAAAGTCGAGAAAATGAAGAAATGAGTTTTAAATGACCCAATTGTACAGGGTTGGGGCACAATCCTAGACGGGGAGAGGGGGCACCCACCATTCAAGACAGAAGTGAAATGAACCACCGATTGGTAAGGCAACCAGTCGGAGTATTTTCATGACGTTTCTATAAAAACAATGATTGATAGCAGTATCAGACATCTTTTATCAGAATTTTTCATCATTTCTATGAGTGATTCTTGGGTGGCCTCACCCCGTCTAAGATAGACCCAGGGTCAGTCGCTCTAGCCAAACTTCACCGCTTCTTGCTGACGAGGCTCGTCTGCGCCGGCCCATATGTCTGATTCGGAACAAGAACGAGAGTTAAAGACATCGTACGCGCAGAAAACTGTATATTATTTTTTCACGTTTTTGGGTAGCTTGGCCTCTCTAGTGAACGAAAATGTTGAAGGGCCCATGAAAAACCTTCATTCTTCTTTCAACTCCCTTCTTCATTAAAGAAAAGTCAATCGGAACACATTGTAAATACGAATTTGAATTTCGCGCCAAAATCATTTTCGGAGTTTTTCTGCATGTGGAGTTCGTGCCGTAACTATTTTTCCTGTTGTCTTACGGTCGCACCAACATTCTAGGAAAAAGTGCTAGATGACTGGTGAGAATTGGTGGAAGATATTAATCTTTGACGCCTTCCAACCTCATCGTCCAACGTTTTTGACGCGCCAAAGTTTACCAGTGTGGTCTACCGGGCTCAATCATAAAATTGAGCCTGAAAATGGAAAATGATTTCCAGCGCGAACGATAGTTAAGTGCGCCAGAAGAGGACCACCGTAATCTTAGGAATGATGTTATTCGGCTCTCTTAAACAAATTTGATGATACCCAATTGATCAATGATAAAGATAAAAGAAGTGAAGAGCGGTGTGTCACAGTCCTTCTCCAGAGTTCAGCAGTTGAGGATCTGCCTGGACTACAAAGCAGAAAAACAACACCACCGGTGGTGAAGATGTAGCGAATTCGGAGTCAGAACTTAGAAAATTTTAGAGCCAACTCGAGTGAGATTACGATAGCCTTGTTCTGGCGCACTTTCCTATCGCTCTTGTTGATTCGGGAGCATGACTTGCATACGGTGTCCTGGACATTAAACGGAGGTCCTGCGCACGTCCTTTGATGTTCTGCACACTCCCACTAAGGTCCTGCACACGTTCCATAATGTCCTGCATTCTCCTACTGAGATCCTGCACACATTCTACGACGTCCTGCACACCCCTTCTGGGGTCCTGCACAGGTCCCGTAATGTCCTGAACACTCCTACTGAGGTCCTGCACACATTATACGACGTCCTGCACACCCCTGATGGGATGCTGCACAGGTCCCATAATGTCCTGCACACTCCTACTGAGGTCCTGCACACATTCTACCACATCCTGCACACCCCTACTGGGGTCCTGCACACGTCCCATGATGTCCTGCCCACTTCTACTACGGTCCTGCACACGTACAATGATGTCCTGCACACTCCTACTGAGGTCCTGCACAGGTCCCATGGTGTCCTGCACACTCCTACTAAGGTTTTGCACACGATCCATGATGTCCTGCACACTCCTACTGAGGTCCTGCACAGGTCCCATGATGTCCTGCACACTCCTACTGAGGTCCTGCACAGGTCCCATGATGTCCTGCACACTCCTACTAAGGTCTTGCACACGTTCCATGATCTCCTGTACACTCCTACCGAGGTCCTGCACAGGTCCCATGATGTCCTGCACACTCCTACTAAGGTCTTGCACACGTTCCATGATGTCCTGCACACTCCTACTGAGGTCCTGCACACATTCCACAACGTCCTGCACACCCCTACTGGGGTCCTGCACACGTCCCATGATGTCCTGTCCACTCCTACTACGGTCCTGCACACGTTCCATGATGTCCTGCACACTCCTACTGAGGTCCTGCACAGGTCCCATGATGTCCTGCACACTCCTACTAAGGTCTTGCACACGTTCCATGATGTCCTGCACACTCCTACTGAGGTCCTGCACACATTCTACGACGTCCTGCACACCCCTACTGGGATCCTGCACAGGTTCCATGATGTCCTGCACACTCCTACTAAGGTCTCGCACACGTTCCATGATGTTCTGCACACTCCTACTAAGGTCTTGCACACGTTCCATGATGTCCTGCACACTCCTACTAAGGTCTTGCACACGTTCCATGATGTCCTGCACACTCCTACTGAGGTCCTGAACAGGTCCCAATATGTCCTGCACACTCCTACTAAGGTCCTGCACACGTTCGATGATGTCCTGCATACTCCTACTGAGGCCCTGCACACATTCCACGACGTCCTGCACACCCCTACTGGGGTCCTGCACACGTCCCATGATGTCCTGCCCACTCCTACTACGGTCCTGCACACGTTCCATGATGTCCTGCACACTCCTACTGAGGTCCTGCGCAGGTACAATGATGTCCTGCACACTCCTACTGAGGTCCTGCGCAGGTACAATGATGTCCTGCACACTCCTACTGAGGTCCTGCACAGGTCCCATGATGTCCTGCACACTCCTACTAAGGTCTTGCACACGTTCCATGTCCTGCACACTCCTACTGAGGTCTTGCACACGTTCCATGATGTCCTGCACACTCCTACTAAGGTCCTGCACACGTTCGATGATGTCCTGCATACTCCTACTGAGGCCCTGCCCACATTCTACGACGTCCTGCACACCCCTACTGAGGTCTCACATAATCAACCGACACTTCAGCACATCCCGCGACGCCTTCTTATCGATGGTGCGCTTTGAACGAATACGCGCCGCGGTCAAGTACATCAACCCGCACAGCGTCCTCTTCCGAGCCGGACGTTCAAAGTACACCACCCTGGAGAGCAAGGTGTTTATATGGAGTCTAAGAAAACAATGACTGATAACGAAAAACCCACCATTTTCATAAACTATTCTTGAGAGGCCGGCCCGTTAGGGGCCCAGAAGTCATTATGGTGAGTTCTGACAATTATTTTCGTCATTCCCGTGGCCGATTACCTCTAGTCACAAATTTTCGAGCGATTTGGTCCACGCCTTCCAAAAAAATGGTTTTCGACGGACGGAGGTGGAGGCGGAGGCGGAGGCGGTGGCGGAGGCGGAGGCGGAGGCGGAGGCGGAGGCGGAGGCGGAGGCGGTGGTGGAGAACGTTTTTGCGTACTTTGAGAGGTCATAACTTTAGAAAGCGGGGACCAGTTGGGATGAAAAGTTGCACACATATGTAATTTCTTGCAGCGCGTCGAATAGTGTACAGCTCATACCTCTGTTGACGGTATGAATAGGTGATCTCATTGTAGGGCATCCGCGCGGGAAGAGATCAAAGCCAAATCCTGGTGAGCGCTTCGCGCTCACCACAATTGTTAGAATTAACTCCATTCGCAGCTCAGCAGAGCTTTTTCATATCAAATTCGTGGAATCGAAGCGGTTGTTCTGCGAAGGAATAAGGCGGCGGAAACGAAACAATGAGTACGGAAAACCGCTTTGTTCCACTGATGTGAAAGTGCTCAGATGGAATGGATGGTAGTTTCTGACTGTGCAGGTTTTAAGTTAGTTTCATTCTGGCTACGTCTGAGCGACCAACTATCACAGGGGCTTGAGGCCCCTGTCAGAATTGGTTGAGAAAATCACCGTGCCCAACCCGTTCGATACGTATGGAAAACATGGAGGTTGCAAACAACATCCGATGTAGCCAGCTGTGGCTGACGCGATCGATATGAATGAATTATGTGGAACGATATCATAGATATCATTCATTTCTCAGCCTATATCATGTGAACATCGGTCCTGTCAGCCACATCGGGTGATTTTTATGATATAGTTTTATAACATTGAGAACTTTGATTGAAGCTTGCACGAGGTAGTATGAGGCTTTATTCGGCTGACGTTTCGGCGGCTTCGCCTTCTTCAGAGCCTGAAAGAGCCAAATAAATTCATGAAAATACACGGACAAACGCCTTTGCGGTAAACTCTCTACAGAAACTCGACTTCCAATTTCCCAGCTAATAGACAAGAGAAAAGTAGGCGTAGTAACATACCCAGTCAAGCCCACAGAGATCGCGGATCAGTAGAGTACGGCGGAGCACCAATGGAGTAGAGTTTCACGCCCAAGTCAGAAGGCAAGTCTGACGTAAGGCTGCAGTTCTCGCGTGATATTTATACCCTCTCCTTTCCGGTTGATCTTAGGGTCCCTCGCACTGATCCAAAACGCCTCAAGAGCTCTCCGCGCACTTGTTATGCCCTCCCGCGCCAGTATCTCCACTCGCACCTCAAAATCTTCCCCCAGGTGGCAATTAATCCGATGGCACCCCAGTGCAGTGTAGCTACGCGACTTTTCTTTATCATCCAAGTGCTCTTTGATGCGCACATGCAGAGGACGACCTGTTTCTCCGATATACTCCTCACCGCAGCTCTGGCACGTGATGAGATAGATGACACCAGAATTTTATGAAGTTTTCTAACAGTTTTGGTCATTGATTCTTGTGACCACAGAAAGAGGACTGATCTAGTGTGGAGGGGAAGAGGTCTTTGTTCAAAATTCCTGCATGGGATATTACTGCGTAATATCAAGAAAAAAAAACAATTCTGTAAAAAAGGGGTCTCCAAAGCAAGAGTGGTTTGGTTCTCGTTACAAACGTTTCAACAAAAAGGGAACATTTGGAAAGTGGAATGAGGAGAGTGTACAAAAAATGAACAATATCCTCTCAAAACTCTTTTCTTTGTCTAAACTTCTAAACAGCGAAAACAAACCGTTGTGGCATTTTAAGAGGAAGGGTTCAATGGTTTCCTAAAACAATTTGACATCATCTCCTCTTTTAATGATAGCTATAAGGTACACATGCATATATACATATTTTATCGGCACCCACATAATCAAAGTCCTTTATGGAGCCAAAAGCGCTTCCTTATAGAGAACCGCAACGCTTTGTTCCCGCTGTTTAGAAGTTTCGACCAAGAAAAGAGTTTTTAGAGGATATTGTTCATTTTTTGTAGACTCTCCTCATTCCACTTCCCAATTGTTCCCTTTTTGTTGAAACGTTTGTAACGAGAACCAAACCACTCTTGCTTGGGAGACCCCTTTTTTACAGAATTTTTACTTTGGTGATGACTAAATCTACATTCTCATGGATAGATCTCAACAGTCGTTTTTGTCGCGAACCCTGCCTTTAAATACCAGGTTGTTTAATAAGTTTTGTCGTTCTATAAGAAAAACACAAATTTATGGTTCAAAATACGCTTTATTATTCAGTATACCATCTTTCTACTGTTCTAATTGTAAGTGAACAATCATTGTACACTTTTAACATTCGTTCGTGAATTTCTTTTGGTGCTACACCTTACAAAAATAAGAATTTTATCACTGCACGACTTTCAATTTTTTTCCATTGCTGTGACACGGCGACACTAAGGGCTGTAGTAAACCACCCCTATCAGAAGATCTATTATTTTGATAAGATGATCTAATATTCTTCCAAACAAGTTTCAGATGATCTTAATTCCGTATTGATTCATAGTTATCGTTATCAGTCAAAACTGGCCGCAGAAACCGTAGTTGTTCCATTAGCGGTGAATTGCCCTCAAGCGGTCGTTCTCGCATATTCATGTTGTGATAACAAATGATTATACCGGTGAGGATAAGAATAACCGGCCCTTGTTCTGTAGGAGGTCATTCACAAATCAACCAACCACATGCTTCCTTTCTCAGTTAATGAAATGGGATGTTCGTTGTTTTGTCATAGCCTATTATGATAGCTTATATTTCATCTGAAAATTTAAAGTTGCTCCGAGGGTACTCTTAAATATAAGACGAGCTTCTCCGGAAATACACGCTCTCTCGCTGGTCTGTGTTCAGATTATCTGAAGAAGTTCTTCATCATCTTAAAAATGTTAGTCATCTGAATTGTGCGTTAAAAGATGAGATTCACATCCTTCACCATATCATCAAGATAATCTAACAGATCATCTCAACATTCCTCTATCCCATCGTTTGAGATTATCTTAACTTCATTCTGAAGGGGTAAACTATAGCCCTAAATGGTTTGTAAACAAAGAATAAATTGACAGATTGAAATAAAAGTTCACATACGTTTATATGAAGAGTGTACCAACAAACAAACAAAAAATTTGGGCTACTAGCAACGCCCTCTCTTATCGAACGACAAAACTTATTGAACAACCTGGTATGAGTCCCTAATCAACAGGAGAATTATCAGAACCTTAAAGGCAGTGTCCACGATAAAAATCGATCTTGAGTTTTCACCAGAAAACGAAGGTTCATAGTCTGACTGCTTCATCAGTGAAGAAAGAATAATGAAAAACGCTGCGAAACATCCAAAATCAGCTCTTCTTCTTTAAAGCCACATTTCATCGGTGGATGAGTTGCGCGGACATGGACCTGAAGTAGACAGCGTGTGCAGATGCGCCCCAGTGCTAAAACTCAGTAGCTCTCGCTCTCCATTGCTAATGAATAGGCGAACCAAACTCTTCTTCGGAACACTCGTTCGCGAGCGGATCTCGGAGCCGAGTAAAGTTCTTTCGGGCTCATTTTGTTCGTTCTTTCACCCCTACTGCTACAATGAGACCCCGGCCTTTTGATTTTCGGCGGAAAACTAAAGATGAAATTTATCGTGGACGCTACCTTTACCAACGTAGCGAGAAATGTGAATATGGAAGATTTTCGCGCGACATTGTGGAGTAAAAAGCAGGACAAGCAGAGCATCACCAATAAATTACATAAATATGTGAATGATCAGCATTTTTTCTCAATATATCATGGTAAATTTATGCGGGCATTATATTTATTTTGTTGAATACTACACATAGTTTAATGCACATAATTGTGAATTGGTGTTTTTCTGCACAAAGACAGCGCTTCTGGCTCGAGGTTTTTGAAACGAAAACTTCTTTTGAGTTGAAGGAATTTTCGAAGTCTGACAAAAATGCAAAAAAAAAACATTCTGAAATTGCACCGCTGGAAAGCGACTTACTTGCTCCCAGAAAAAAAAACATGCATTTTCACTGCCGATACCTCAACAACCACGTCTTTTTGGTGAACATTCTCTTCGAGGAGAAGTTGCGTGACACATGAGAAAAGACGAGCTTCTCAAAATCTTACCAGCTCGAGCCGTAATTCGTTTGAATCGCCCTATTTAGTGAGCATAATCATTCGAATGTTACGTTGAGTAATCGCGGTAGTAAATTACCAATACCGCTCGTAGGATTTGGTCAGGAAGCGCGCGGGTGGACGCGTTTTTGCGTCTTCTTCGTCCTTCCCGGAAGACTCGCTTCAAACCCAACTCTGAGTGAAACTAGGGTGATACTCATGATGCTGGCGTTTTTTCACAATCAGCCAGGTTTATAATTACGGTAGCGTGACGACGAGCTCGGGCATTTGGGGGTGCCAGCCGAGGTGATTTCGGACGAGGGGGATCATCCGAGGATACCAATTTGGGGGCGGAGTCGCGCTTCCAGCGAGCCGAGGGCGAAAGGGGCTCAGCCGAGGGGGCGACGACATTTTCCTCGTAGGACCACTCATAACAGCTGCAGCGCTGTCCTTCAAACCTGTCGTTCATGCTTTCATTTTTTGCAGACGTGTTGTATATCTCTTCCTTTAAGTTATTGGCGGTCACATCAATATCCTTAATGAAGAAATTGTGCTATTCTTCAGCTTCATTTTGTTCACAACATATGCCTACACATCAAGAAGCTGTAGAATAATAATTGAAGTTCGGATTCGATATTCTCAAAAAATTCCAAATAGAGTCTCCAAAAGTTTGGAATTTCCTCTCAGGCTACCTTTCTGCTCGTGAAGCCTTCCTCAGACCTTTCCTTCTGAAAAATGGGCTAGAAACCACACTTGTCTTTCTCTACATGACTTTTAGGGACTATTTTGGTTTTTTTTTTGAGAATTTTGGAACTTCACAGATTAATTTGCAGCCTCTCGATGTGTATTGTATTCTTGAAATCTCCTTAATCCCATCCAGTATGGTCTCCTACCTAGTAACCCTACCCGATTAGGATTCCGTCTACGTGTAAATTTTGGTCTTCTACAGGTTTCAACGGTCCGATTGACAGAGACAGCTCAACACCCTGTTGAATATCGTCGAAAACACCCTTGTAGGTGGCTGTAACCTCTTCGCTATATAAAACATTACCTTAATTCTATCATTCAGACATCGTCGATGACACAACAACCGTGAAAACTAGACGATCACTGTCCCATGCATAGACAATGATATGATCGCTCTTCACATAATTCTGTGTCTCTAGTTCGTTGGATGAACAGATCGTATCATTTTCTCAGTTCAACAACTATTAAATCGTAAGCAAACTTCTGTGTACTCAGAAATTTCTGCCCTGTCTCGTAATTTCCATTCAGTTGAGGACATATTGTTCTATCCCTTGCAATTTGAAGTGTCAATCTTTGCTTGTTTTGTGAATTTGAGGTATCTGAATACCATAGTATGATCGTATTCTGATCAGAATCAGTCTAGTTTTAGACCCTCATAAGTCATGGACACTTGCTGTATTCATTTTTTTTAGATGTGTAAAAAAATATTTTGTAGCATTTAGCCACAATTTATTTAGAGTTGTTGTGTTTTACGCTCATTTCAATAAATTCGTTGTCAACTCGTTTAAAGGCAGTGTTCACGATAAAAATTGTTTCTCTGTTTTCCCGCCTATCTTGGAAACGGCACCATGCTGATTCCAATGATGTTTCTGAGATCGTACAAGACCTTCTGGGAACGGAGTTATGCTCCCTCAAAAATTGAGCTAAGGAGACATGGTGGACGAGATGTCCGAGGCTTGTAACTTCCGTCTTTTGCAGCCGATGTACGCGAGCTGACCTGAGTAAATAGAGAAGCCGAGAATGAAGGGAAGAACGGGGCTAATAATTGGAAATCATCGCTCATCTCACGATATCGAGCATTCATTTGTTCACATCTGTGGGCGTGTGTTGCGCTTTTGGGGTTTGCCTTGCGCTCGAAGTGGCAACTTCGGGCTCTTTTGGAGCCTTTCCTGGCTCGTTTTCATGCGTTCTTTCGACGTCAACGTTACAGTGTGTCCCTCCACTACCCATTCCTAGTGGAAACTTTAACCCATTTTTCATCGTGAACACTGCCTTTAAGAACGCCACGTTTTTCCCCAAACATACACGACCAATACATTTGAAGTCTCCACTCTACATACGCGAAACAAGAATAACCCGAGAGAATGAAAACAATGAACAGAGGAAAAAAATGTCAGCTGCTCAATACCATTTCTTGAAACCGATCCAGCCTCGGTTACGGTATGCTTAGCCGAAATACGCAACCGCACAAGTGCATTTTTCCGTTGCCGTGGACTGTAATTTAGCCATCCAATGCAATAACACCATGTAACACGATTTTTGTTCCTGGTTCCTGAGTGTTATATTTAAATTGCTCATGTCCAAAAAATGTGAAAAAATTACTTCATTGAGAACAAACTTCGCTTACACTACAACAGGCGAAGAAACCCGTTTTTGTGAAAATAGAGAAATATTTATCCTTCTTTTGGCATTATTAATAGGTAAAAGCAAAAAATGCACAAGGATTAGACAAACACACTCGTAAAGCACTCAACAAGGTTCAGAAATGTGTAGATTTTCTGGAGTTATGATTGTACTGTGAATCACTCTCCCGAAGTTGCACCCAAATGTGGTTCCTCATCATGTTTCGTTATACTGTCCTTGGAAACGACTCTGTCCGAGGCTACGGTCAAGGCTGGTATAATCGTCGGACCACAGATCAAGAAGATCATAAAATGTGAGGATTTCGCAAAGCTGTTGAACAGGACGGAGAGAACGGCTTAGAGCAATTTCGTTACAGTTGTTCACGGCTTCCTAGGCGATTACGAAGCTGAAAGCTATGTGGAGTTGGTGCACCCTCTTAAGAAATTTCGCCCAAATGGTATGCAGAATGTCCCGAAAGTCCATACTATGGATTCGCAGCTTGACAAATTCAGCGAGCAAGGCGAGCCCTTTCATCAACATATATTGGACTTTGAACGCCATTACCAAGGACAGTGTAACGAAACCATGAGGGGGGACTAAATTTGGAAGCAACTTCGAAAAAGTAATTCACATACAATCGTAAATCTAGAAAATCTACACATTTAAAAACCTTGTTGAGTGGTTTCCGACTCTGTTTGTCTATTCCTTGGGCATTTTTTGTTTTTACCTGATCATAGTGCCGGAAATGAATAAAAAGCTTCCTATTTTCACAAAAAAAACTAGTTTTCTTCGTGCTGTTGTCGCGTAAGCGGAGTTTGTGCTTGATGGAGTCATTTTTCACATACATTAGATATGAACAATTGAAATATAACACTTAGAAGCCAGAAACAAAAATTTTCTTACATAAACACGCTATTTTCCATGTTTCATTGCCCTAGTCACAAAAGCGAAGTTTTCCTGGGATAACAGCGATTTCCTGTCTGTTCTAGACCTAACTGATTAAGAAAACACAATTTCAACCCAGGAACAGAAAAAAGTGAAAATCTGTTACATAGTGTCATCAGTTGCACATACTTCGGCACTTCCCAGTTGATCTGAAAATCTGGCACGTAAAAAGTGCTCAACATGTTTCTTCAGCATAGTTTAATGGGAAATCCGTCGAACTTTGTTAACCACGACAGAGTGATCACGGTGAAACTGATATACTTCTGCCCCAATAATCCGTAGCATACATGTTTTATTATGCATTATAAATTGAAACAGATCCTGTCTGTACATTTGATAAAAGCAGATTATCGCAAACCGAACCGTTGCGCTAGTCATATCTCTAAATTATAATCACAAGATACCGTTGTGCGGAAACAGGTAAAAGGTAATGAGATCAAACATACAACTGGTGGATTTAAAATCAGGCAGATGATTCTTTGCTTAAATAAAACGGGCACACATCACGTTTGTGAGGAGGTTTACGATCAAGCCAGGGATAAAAAAATAATCACGTTATTTGGAGACCAACTTAGTATTGAAATCTGAACATGAAAAGCAAAAACAAACAACGATAGGGAGGAACGACTGAGAAGGAAAAAATCTGCTGACTTGCGCTTTACAAAGCGGTATCGAAGGCGAGGCAAACATAATAATTATTATAATAAAACGAAGGAACCTTGTCCCATTGAACAAACAATAAAATTATAGGTATTATCTTGAGTAAATGCTGGGCTCGATATACAAACGTACTGGTATATAACAAAAAGAACAAGATGAACGTTCTCGTTCACCCACATACTAGCACAACTGGGAGAGGGTAACAAATCAAAGTGAAAAAATGCCGAAAACAAATTAGAAATTGATTAAAATGTAAGGAACAACATCACAGAGTAAGTAGTAGTAGTGATGACACGAAGGTTGTAAAAAGCAATTGGCTCTGCGAATCCCAATGGATAACCCTCATCAGACATTGGCGCCGATCCAAGCAGCGAACGTCACGATAAACTGCTTTCACCAAGTTAAACTGTAAAGTAACGATGAACAAAGTGAAAGCGAGAAGGAATGGAAGACTGGGGAAATATGCATTATTGCAACTATCTAGCTCAAGTGCTGCCCCGATTGATTTACTGTACGGAGCATGCAAAAAGTATCGACCATTAATATTCAGAACTTTCCAGACTAGCTTGCTGCGTCTAATCAGCCCGATTCCGAGATACATGCGTATATACCGGGTCGAAAATGTCACTTCTTGTTACTTGCAGGCTTGAAAGACCATTCGCGGGGCGTGTATGGTAAGTGCGTCTTTCGAAAGAGACCACAAAGACGCAAGTAACATACCGTTTAAACGCAAGAAAGCTACTCAAATTGTTTATGACGAGTGCGTCTTTCATAACTGATCGATTTCTCGTCGATAACCACTCCATTTCACCTTTCCCGGATAAGTTCGTGTGTTTCACTGATAAGAAAACTTTCTCAGCCTCTCTCTCTCTCTCTCTTTCTCTATGTGCGTGTACGTTCTCTCTCTCTCTCTCTTTCTCTATGTGCGTGTGCGTGTGTATTATACACTTGACCGCAATGTTAAAAGGACATGGTGCGGTTGCGGACTCGCACTAAATTACGGTAGAATCTGGCACTTTGCCAGATTTCGTCATCGATCGGCGCCACAGCTGATATTCTCGTGAGTAGAGAGACGACGGTTGGCGCCGATCGATGACGAAATCTGGCAAAGTGCCAGATTCTACCGTTATTTAGTACGAGTCCGCAACCGCACCATGTCCTTGTAACATTGCGGTCAACTGTACTTGGGCACTTCGAATATTCGAATAAGCAGATAATTGAATTTTCAAAGGACTCTCAGAATGTATTCTAACCGTCCCTGCTCCCATAAGTTGATCTAGGGTTAACACTCCCATAATTGCAGTCAGAGCAGATTTTTGGTCATCAAAATAATTGCAACCAACAGTTATTTCAAAATTATTCGAATAATTTCGGAATAGTTATTCGAATAATTTTGGAATAAGCAATGGTTTCAGTTTCATGAGAGGGTATAATCCCACTCTCTAATTAATCGAGGGAACCTTGTCCCCTGAAGAAATGCTTGGAAAGAAAAACGATCCGAATACCTTCTGATATTGAGACGAAAATTCAAATATATGTATGTGTAAGCATGTGTGCATGTATCAGGCTGATCGAAAAGTCTTGGCAACTTTATTGAGGTTTTTCAAATTTAGTAGTTCCTTTTTTAACATTACAATTCAGTCAACAATATAGTGTCCCTCATTAGCTATGACTGGTCCACCTGTCAGGCAGGTGATTGATCCCTTTCTCCCAGAAAGCAGGGGACTGGGAATCGAAGAATTCACCAATAGCCTTCACAATGGCATCATAATCAGCGAAAGTATTTTTAGCCAGGAATGTCTTAAGGGGACGAAACAGGTGGAAGTTAGAAGGGGCAAGGTCAGGAGAGTAAGGCGGGTGGGGTACCATTTGCCAGTTCAGCTCCTGCAGTTTGGATTGGGTTTCCTTCGCGATGTGGGGTCGAGCATTATCGTGAAGGAGGTGTACCGTAGCTCGTCTCGGGCACTTCTCTCGCGGGGCGATGGCCAATTCCTCCAACTGACGTGAGTACACGGCAGCGTTGATCGTCTTCCCTTGAGGGAGCAACTCGTAGTAGAGCATCCCGCGCTTGTCCCAGAAGCAGCACAGCAGTTTGTCTGTTTGTCTTCCAAGTCCGTATCTCCGTCCTTGAAAAGGGAGATCCAACGGGCCACGGTGCGGTAGGAAACGCTGTCCTCGCCCATTGCAGCGTTAATGTTGGTGACGGCTTTCGACGCCGACGAGCCGCGACGCCACTAGTAGAAGATAAGTAGTCGAAGTTGAGGCTGGGTGAGACCCATTGTAGTTACCGTCCCAAACGAGCTCGCGCCCTTATACACCCCTACCATGGAAGCTTCTAGAAGGTTCTCGGTGTTGCACCTGTGTATCAGCAACAACCCCACTTTTCATGATTTTTCTTGGGATAAATTTGTTTTGCTGTCAAGACTTTTCGATCAGCCTAATACATATGTGTACGTATGTGTATGTATCCTCTGGTTCCGAGTCAGAATTACGCTGTTCCCTTGCGCGCTTGTGCGGAACGAGAGAAGAGACGGCGAGAAAGTGTGGGAAGAAGGAGACGCAGCGTACGCGCGCATACGCACGCGAAGAACGGAAATAAATCACACTCGGAAACAGAGGATATGCGTGTATGTGTGTATGTCGCTCGGTCTGGCTGGCTATAGCCGATCGGGCAACCATGACAGAGGCCTTGGGCGTGGTTTGCACTTCCATCGGCGAGCGGCGGCGCGAAAAGTGAGGCAGTGGGGCGCGCCGCTAAAGTCCACTCCGCTCCGCTTTGTAAGCGGCCAGGGCCAAAACGGGGCGGTGGCTTACGACCGCTATCCTGCGCTTACTGAAGTCGGGACTTTGATTCCAAACATGATCTTCACGCATCCTGGGCTTCTCAAGAATTCGTGAAGTTCGTATAAAAATGAGAAAACCGCGGAGGTATAGACGACGCCTCATACGCCGTCCGCGTGTGCATTGCCGCTTCGTCGACGTCGAATCTAAAACTCAAAATCCACACATTATATGGAAACTCGTACGATCCGCAATTTTCACGCTCCGAAATTTGGTTTGAACTCAGATAAGAAACCTGACTTTGGGTGGCATATTCTATTCGGGCCCCGTAAAGACAGTGTTCACAGTGAATATCGTCCCCTCAATTTCGTCGAAAATCGAAAGGTCGATAGCACACTGCAGCAATAGCATTAAATACAGCAACGGGCCCAGAAAAGCCCTGTGCGGCCACAATTTTGCTCGCGCATGACCTCTTCGCTTGCGGAAGTCCTTGCGCAAGCGGAATAATGGCCTTATAGGAGCTCTCCTGGCCCAGTTTCTGTTAGATTTTTCGGTGCTAATGTTGCAATAAACCACGGTAATTTTGATTTGCGACTATCTCTTATGGCTCAGTAGTAAAACTATAAAGTATCCCGCCCCGAGCGGCAGGTTCCAAGAAGTTACACGTTCAAAAAGTCGTTTTTTGGGCTTTTTGTACCTTCTAAAATGCGCATTAGTCTCCGGGTAAACCGGAAACGGATCTCATAAATGTGTTCAGTGCCCAAAACTACCCCCTGAACAAAGTTTGGGTGAAGGCACATTTTCCAAACTCTGTGTAGATTTATGAGACCTTTTGGACTACGGATTTTCGTTTGGGTGTTTTTAGAGGGCTCTGGAAGCGTTTAGAAAAATGTTCCCGATTTGACCTAAAGTTCTTTCAGGTGGGTTATTTGGGGCGCTGATCACGAATCTGGGGTTTATTTGCCGATTTTCCGAAGTTTTCGACCTGATTCGTTTAAACCTTCCCATCCGACAAAAATTTGATGGAAAATCGCGACTTTTGACGCTTTTCCGGGCGCTAGGAAAAATTAATGTCTCAAAATGTTTCTCTGTAGGTTATCTGGGGCGCTGATCACGAATCTGGGGTTTATTTGCCGATTTTCCAAAGTTTTCGACCTGATTCGTTTAAACCTTCCAATCCGACAAAAATTTGATGGCAAATCGCGACTTTTGACACTTTCCAGGACGTTAGAAAAAAGAAATGTCTCAAAATGTTTCTCTGTAGGTTATCTGGGGCGCTGATCACGAATCTGGGGTTTATTTGCCGATTTTCCAAAGTTTTCGACCTGATTCGTTTAAACCTTCCCATCCGACAAAAATTTGATGGAAAATCGCGACTTTTGACGCTTTTCCGGGCGCTAGGAAAAATTAATGTCTCAAAATGTTTCTCTGTAGGTTATCTGGGGCGCTGATCACGAATCTGGGGTTTATTTGCCGATTTTCCAAAGTTTTCGACCTGATTCGTTTAAACCTTCCAATCCGACAAAAATTTGATGGCAAATCGCGACTTTTGACACTTTCCAGGACGTTAGAAAAAAGAAATGTCTCAAAATGTTTCTCTGTAGGTTATTTGGAGTGCTGAACACGAATCTGAAGTTCGTTTATCGATTTTTGGCAGATTACGTTAGATTACGGTGGGTATACGGTAGTTTGGTCAAAGTCTCAGATTTTACTCAAAACTTGAATACGGGGGTTATTTGGGGTGGAGAATACGAATTCAAGTCCGTTTGTCGATTTTCAAAATACTAAGGTGGGTTTTGTCCCCTAAATGACATGTAACCCACCGTAACGAACAGTAAACCTCGGAACTTCGACAAACGGACTCCAGATTCGTGTTCACCACTCTTGATTACCCCTACATACAAGTTTTTAACAGAATCCCAGAAAATTTTTTTGAAACTCCAAAAAAATGCCTGATGTCCTTGCCTTTTCGCGAGGCTTGAAAAATGCTCATAACTTTTTTGAACCTGCAGCTCGAAGTGGGACACTGCGCAGTTTTACTATTAAGCCACAAGAGATACTAGCGATACTAGTCGTTGTCGCAAATGCGTTTACAACTCTAAACACTTCCCCCTATAGGTGCTAGGTCTGCAGTGTGTGAAAATCACAGCGCGGCCGAGTTCCGACGTAACCACCGCAGTTACTGTATTCGCTGATTTGCTTTTCATTCATACCAAATGACAGATGGAGAATAAACGTAGTGGTGGAGTGAAATTAGGTAAAATGCATGGGATAATATGAACTAACCTCGCTACAATTACAAAAATTTTTATCCGGTTTTTCATCCAATTTATACGGTGGAATCCGATTATCCGATTGGATGCCCGAAATCCGATCTAGTGGAGAAGTTTGGTTATCGATAGGATTCCTTATCCGGAAATCTTTTCTAAGCCAGAATCTGTTTTATCCGATGAGTCGGTTTTTCTGAATTCTGGTCCGCATTTGCGGACAACGGTTGTTTCGTTACGCAACAGGATGATAATCGTGCTGGGACCACTTGGTCCCGACACAGTTCACCTTTCTACAAGAACGATTATCATCGTTATGTGTAGTGCAACAGCCGCGGTCCGCAATTTCGGACCGGAATTTGGCTCCAACAATGACAGTATTAAGAGTGTTTCTTGTGAGTAAGGTATCTGCGGGCTCGAAGTTCGGAACAATCTTCCTACAGAATTGAGTGTGTCTTTAGTGTATGGTGCACGCAACCATGAAGTAAGTCGTCTGCGTGTTGAGCGTATGTTACATGCGGCTTCGAAGAAGGATACATGTGCCTATGATGCAGGTCACATGCGGCTTTGAGGAATGGTAAGCGCGCCTTTAATTCAAGGTATTTGAGTCTTAATGGAATGTAGCATGATGTTATCGTACTACATACTTGACTTACTTACTTTGACTTAATCGGTTGGCTTTCGCCTGACGCGGTCATTCCGCATCTTCACCGAGGTGTGCCGTCCTAGTAGTCAGCCGTGTCCATTTTTTACGGTCTTCAGCCACAATTTGAACACATTCCATCCAGCTGTCACTATTCCATTTCCTGCGAAACGAAACATCGCGCCTGAACTGTCTTTCGATGCCGAGTGACTTCAAATCCTCTTTAACCACATCCGTCCAAAACTTTCGCCTACGTCCAGGTGGCCGTTTCCAGACAGGACTTGGAAGCATCCTTAGAACATGTTGAACATGACGATCTGGCGGTCTTCTTAAAATATGCCCCAACAGACGAAGACGATCTTCCGTTGCCGCTTGAGATGGAATTGGGAGATGTTGGCACCTCCCTCGTGTCAAGCGTTGATGTACTGCGTCGTATTCCTTGTAAAGGTCTTCATTATGGCATACACGCGGCCAGAAATATCCAAGCAAACGCCTAAAAAGCCTCCTCTCCGTGCAATCCAACCTTTCCATCTGCGTCTTCGGTGCTGCCCACGTCTCCGATCCGTACATCATGATAGGGCGAATAGTGGATAGGTAGACGCGCAACTTGACTTCCTTCGCGATGGTGGTAGACCACAAACACTTGGTTAGACAATTAAATGCAGACGTAGCTTTCGCACATCGTTGTCGAATATCCGCTGCATAACTACCATCGTTCTTCAGCAAACAGCCCAAATAACCGAAATCGTCCACCAGTTCGATACGTTGTCCGTCCACACAAACTCCCGTTGAAGGCCTCTTAGAGACCCACATCTGCTTGCATTTGTCGGGCGAAGACGAAGTCCATAGGCTGCGGCATACTTCGAAACGAGGTTCACAACCCTTTGCAGTTTTGCGTTGTTTTCAGCGAATAACACGATGTCGCCGGCGTACTCCAGGTCGACAAGGGAGCGTCCTGATGGTGTTAGGATCACATCCGCAGAAAACTGTTCTGCAACTCTACGCATGATGTCATCAACGGCGAAGTTGAAAAGAAAAGGTCCTGCAACGGCTCCTTGCCTTACTCCTGTTTTCACCTCGAAAGCTGACGTAAATCCGACAGGTGTACGAACTGCTGCTGTTGTTCCTTTGTTCATGTCCTCGATTAACCAAACATACTTTTCCGGGACTCCATCTGCTCGCAGAGCATTGGGCAATCGATCGCGATGAGGAGGGTCGAACGCGGCTTCAAAGTCCAAAAAAGCAAGCTGTAATGGCTTCGAATACCGCTGCCACGATTCAATTACTCTTCTCACGAAACACTTGGTCGATGGTCGATCTTCCAGGTCGAAAACCGGCTTGCTCATCTCTGGTCGTTCTTTCACGATGTTTGATAAGTCGCTCGAGAATGATACGTTCTAAAACCTTGTACATGACACGAAGTATAGAGATTCCTCTGTAGTTCTTAGGATCCGTGACGGATAGCTTCTTGTGAAGAGGTGCGATGATCGCATGTCTCCACGAATCGGGTATCCTTTCGCTCATCCATATAGCACGGATGGTGTTGGTCATTTCACGAATCCCAGACGGAGGAAGAGCTTTCAGCATTTCAGCAGTGATGTTGTCATCTCCACCAGCCTTTCCATTCTTCATTTTCCGGACACAATCCAAAACTTCAGACTCAGTCGGCGGTTCCTCACTGACATCGTAATGTGCTCTCTGAACATGCGGGAGCTCAGGTAATGATGGCGCTGGACGATTCAGTAGTGAACTGAAGTAATCCTTCCATATTGGCAGCGTCGCATCACCAACTGCAACTCCATTGGTAGTGTTCAAGACAGGAGAACATCTCTTCATCTTCCCGCTATACTATCGCAGCAACGTGTAGGCTTTCCTCGGATTCTTCTCCTCCCAAGCCTTCTCGAACTCCTTAGGTCTACACGTCCACTCTCGCTCGCGGTCACTTTGAAGCTGCCGACGCAACTTCCTCCTCAGACGCTTCTCCTCCACGGAGTTTCCTGCAGTTCGGAGAGCACATACTCTGTTGTAGGTAGATTTTGTTTCTTCTGAGACGTAGGCGAACTTCTTCTTAGGCTGTACAACCGGGAGTGCCTCTTTCGAAGCGTCCTGGATGCACTTGACAAAAGAATCCGCGTCGCAAAGTTTCTTCTTAGTCCGTACTCCGATGTGAATGGAAACACGCTGTCGAAAATTCCTTCTGCACTCTTCATCTCTGAGACTTGCCATGTCCATTCTCTGGAGAGGCTAAGCCCCTCGCTTCCTCTTATGAATCCTCGCAGTGAAGTTCAACAGAACAGGACGGTGATCCGAATCGAATGCGACATCCCACAAAGCTCTAGATCTTCGAATGTCCGATACTGGAATACTCCTCGTCAGGACATAGTCAAGCTGTAGTTTCAAAGTTGTCATCTTCCGCTTCCGCTGCTCTTCTGGAGATAGCTGGGTTGGTCCCTGCCACGTAAGCTGATGGCGGCGATGATTCCTCTTGAATGTCGATGCAATAATCAGACCACTGCGTTCACACAAGTCGACAAGGCGGTAGCCATAGTCCGATGTTTGCTCCACTCGGTAGAACCATTTACCGAGTACTTCGGATTCCTGATCAAGTCCCATCTTCGCATTTGCGTCAATCCCCACGACAACAGCATGTTGACAAGGTATCCTGGCCAGCAACGTATTTAGCTCCTCATAAAACGCATCCTTCGAATTGTCTTCGGCGGTTTCAGTGGGCGCATGAGCACTCACTATCCACAGATGGAATCCTCTGTGATCCCGCACTCGTACGAATGCATTCCGGCACGACGTTGAGCCGAACTCCTTGACCATACCATTGAAATCCTTCCTTACAGCTATTGCACAGCCTCCCACTCTCCTATCGTCAGCGTTACCGCAGTAGATGGTGTACTCTCCGACGTTTATGACGGGTCTATCCTTGAGGCGGGTTTCCTGCGAAGCAGCAAACGGTGCATGGGAATAGCTCAGAAGTCTGGACAGCGCAGTCTTTTGGATATCACTCGACAGCGATCGACAGTTCAGGGTGGCGAAACTGTGGCTTGTGACCAAAGACTCCATGAACTCCCTAGGTACGGATCCTAAGGTGTTATGGACCAGAGGCCTTGGTGTGCCGGACGGCGACACCTTTATGCAATGTGCGGGACACTTTCGCGATATAGTTGTGCACGCTATATCGCTCGAACGCTCCCTGCGTACACTCAAACGTCTGCTGGGTTCAGTAGAAGCAGGGGCACCAACGAGCAGGTACCAACAGACTTGTATACACAACACCACTACATACTTAGAAGGCGGAAATATCTAGTCTGGAAAGTTTTGAGTAGGGTAGCTTACAAGGGATCTACCATAAGTCATACTAACCATTCCAAATGAAATGTACTTTACTAGAACCATTTTCGAACGTAAAGTCCAAATATGCCCATCGCAGCTGCCTAGACTCACTCTGAAAGAAGTTGTGAGCGTTTTTAAAGCTTCGCGGCAAGGCAAGGGTACCCCTCACGGAATTTTTAGGTGGTTTCGAATTTTTTTTTCCAAATTTCGCTAGAAACATTCATGTCCCGATTCGGGACTCTCTTGTCCATATTTCAATGATCCTCCTGTTAATGTAGTTAATGAGGCGAGCCACCACCCGGGTGGCCCCACCTCTCGTATCGTATTTCATACGCCCCTTAACGACCGTAAGAGGGTGGATATGAAGCCATTGCTCAATTCAGTAAAAGAACACTGGAAAATAACAGCCACAGCAATAGGCTTGTTGACGGCTGGGATAAGTTTAACCTATCTGTTTGGGCCGTTAGTGGTAGTATTTCTCATAAAATCTCTACCAATTATAGCACGCTATACGGTCAAAGTTGTTGTTGGCGCACTTTAGATCATATGAATTGTTTTCAAATTTGTCGTATCAACTATACAAAAGGCAAGAAGTTATATCTATCATTGAAACGTTAAAATCGTAATGACCAGGTCCGATTTAAGCATGATCATATATTTAATATCATGTTTATTCATTACGTGGTGTCTCTTACCCGTATCGGCTTTCATTACTGCTATGTGGATAGGGCGGGGTCTGTCGGTCGCATATAAAAGCTCAGCCTGTGAACAATACTCCTAACATAGCACTGTGCAAGACATGCATGACCTTCTCGACGATATCGACACCACTCCCGCATTCACTTCAATCGCCGAAGCTATTCATGCCCTGATGGCACAAATGAAATCTGACTATTTGGAGATGATGAAGAACATCGACTCTGTCCAGCGGGATTGCGCAGAGCTGTTGAAGAGGTCTGAGCCTCATTCGCCGTGTGCGTTTTGTCCTCTCGATGAAAATAGAGACATGCAAACAACAATTCGCTGCTCACGCTACCCAGATCCAGTGTCAAGAACAACGCAGGCAGCTAGAATTGGTCTGTGTGTGAGATGCCTGAAAGAGAGCCATGATGGGGAAGAGTGTGGTGTCAGCTGCGATTTTTGCGGCTTGCCGCATAATGCAATTTAATTCTACAATCGGAACCGCCAGGCTCACAGTGTCTTTAAGAGAAGAAAGATCTAAACTCTATATACGTCAAGTCGCCGCCAGCCGCCGTCTACCACATACTCGTCATGTCAGTCACTTCTACATATGGTTATTCCGCTATATGCTAACTACTCGTCTGCCACCCACCTTCGCCTTTCGTTATCCCTACTCCATACTCGTCAACTCCCTTTCCCCACCCTAATCGTTGCTGCACTATCGCCGTCGTCACTTACACCTTCATCACGTTAACTCATGCTTATTCGCCATATTACTGCGTAATCGTCAGCCTCCCACCGTCACCTTTGCCGTCGTTTATTATAATAATGGTTATTCGCCATCGTAATGGTTATCCTATATGGTACTACATTCTATATGGTCTATATGGTTCTCAATATGCTCGAATCAATCCGTTTCAACCAATGCTATGCTGCAATTCAACAAACTGGCAACAACAACAACACCAACGACTGATGATCATGTGAATTTTTATTTTCAAATGATTCATTTTTGATATAATTTTGAAACTATTTGCTGAATGGTATGTCTGGTTTTATTGTTGTCATATCGTGCAGATTTCGCCTGTAAAGTATTGTGTAACTGATATTTCTATGTATCCTTTTGTGGTGGGCGGAGTGTCCCGATTCGGGGCTCTCTTGTCCATATTTCAATGATCCTCCTGTTAATGTTGTTAATGAGGCAAGCCACCACCCGGGTGGCCCGACCTCTCGTATCGTATTTCATACGCCCCTTTACGACCGTTAGAGGCGGATCTTTTATGGAGTACACTCGTGATTATATTCTCTGGTTGTCGTCTCACCGCCTTGTGGCGGATAATAAATAATCTGAACCACCGAGTTTTCTCTGGGCACTGAAAGCCCATAGTGGTGAAATAATCCACTGCCACCGAGAATTTATATAGGGGTAATCTGGGGTTCCGAACACGAATCTGGGGTTCGCTTGTCGAAATCTCAAGGTTTACTGTATGTTGCGGTAGGTAACATGCCATTTAGGAGGCAAAACCTACCTTAATGATTTGGAAATCGACAAATGGACATCGAATTCGTATTCAGCTCCCCAAATAACCCCCACATACAAACTTTGAGACAAATCTGAGACTTTGACCAAACTACCGCATACCCATCGTCATCTATCTTAAGCTGTCAAAATCGACAAACTGGCGTCAGATTCGTGTTGAGCACTCCAAATACAGTTTACCGCAACGCTAAAAGGACATGGTGCGGTTGCGGTCACACACCAAAACTACGGTGGAAGACGCCAGATTTCAATATCGATCGTCAGCACAGCTGATTTTCTGGGTGAGTAATGGTTTTTCATCTATTTTGTTTCGGCACTAGTTTTGTTTCTGACTCTCTAGATATTGCGAATAGGGGCTATTCTCAGTGCGTGAGGGAAATTAGCAGTTTGTTCGGGCTTCGAGGTTTTTTTTTTAATTCTGTTTTGAAATCGAAAAAACGGCAAATTTCCCTCGCACACTAAGAAAAGCCCCTATTCGTAATTTTAAAAGAGTTAGAAGCAAAAATGAAGCAGAAACAATAGCGAAAAAAGAAGAAAGCCTGCAACCCATCCGGGAAATCAGCTGTGCTATCGATCGAACGAGAATGAAATCTAGCGTCTTCCGCCGTGGCTTCGGTGTGTAACCGCAATCGCAACATTGCGGTAAACTGCAACCCCCAGAGAAACGATTTGAGCCACATCTGTCGTCACATTCCGGAAATCGTCAAAAGTCGATTTTGCAAACAAATTTTTCTGCCCGTGGGAAGCTTTGGACAATAATGGTCGAAAACTTTGGAAAAACGACAAATAAACCTCAGATTTGTGATCGGCGCCCCGAATAACCCCACAGAGCAAATTTCAAGTCAAATTTGGAATATTTTCCTTCAACACTTTCTGTACCCCGTAAATGATATAATTGGACGCTGATCCGAAAATCCGTTCAAGTCCAAAACGCTTTCAGTCTGCATAGGTCGGAAAATGTGCTTTCACCCAAACTTTGCCTAGAGGGGTTGTTTGGGCCCTGAACACGATTATGAGGTCCGTTTCCGGATTCTCGTAAAATCAATGCGCTTTTTGGGGGCTACAACAGGTACGAAAATTAAAGAAAAAATGCATATAATTTTTTCAGAGTGACTCTAGGCAGCTGCGAAGGGCATATTCGAACTCTACGTTGAAAAATGATTCAAGAAAAGTACATTTTGATCAATGGCCAATTTGGCTAATAAAAATTTCCTTGTTAGTTTCGAAATCGTCCACACTATATAATTGGGTCGGATCAGGTTGGGGCACAGGGAGTTATTACCTCCTCAGAATCTTGTCTTCAGACCACATCTGAACAGCATCAGCCTCTTGTTGAAAGTGTGCGACCACATTCGAGTGTTAGGCTGTAACTGCAGATGCATGTCCCAGAATGCACACAAAAAAATCAATGGAGCCTCCCTCTCGTTTGGAAAAATTATCTTCATCCATTTAGTTCAGGGGGTTGAAAAATCCTTGAACACAGATATGCGGTTTGTTTTCGGTTTTTCAAACGGCTTTGCTGGGTTAGCGATAGAAAATAGTACTAACCTGCCGTAATCGTCCAAAAAAAATTGGAAGCAATTATGATATCCCAGTTCAGCACCCAAAATAATTTCTTCGGACGAAGCTTTGTTCAAAAATTGTTTTATTCTGTGGCCCACCTTCCATATGCAATCACAACTTTTTGAGAGCTAGGATCGAGGAAAAGACATAGCTTTTACTACATATTTTAGCTTTTACTACTATGTATTGGTAGCGAGTGAATCCTCACTACGTCGTTCACACATAATGGTGGCGACCCACTCTCTACGCCTCTGTCGGTTGCCTCTGCTTCTCCTGGGGGTGGAATTCACGAAACGCTAGCCTCAGCTGACTAGCGTTTGTGGCTGAGATTGCCATGGTTATCGCCGTTACAAAGATTCATGAACAAGGCTACCACAAACCATGACTACGATAACCACAGCCAGCCGTCCCACGTAAGAGAACGTGGTTAGAAACTCCAAACCATGGCTACCGTAATAGACGCCGTGAGAAAACGTAGTACGTAAGGACGGAAAAGGCATTCTAAAATTTTACAAGCGCTTGAGATCTATAACAAAAGCGGTATTTTATCTGATACAGACGTCAAGTCACGTGACTTATCTTTTCCTACCTCCAATTTGTGTTTTTTTTAACTCAGACCGGTTTCCGTTTATTCATGGTTCCCTTATTTTTTCGTACGCCTCCATTAAAATGGAGCCCCTTGATTCCGGGCGTTGTAATGTAGTCTCTTCTAATCAAGTCTGACTGTTTTTGGTCTTTGTTCTTCGCTCATTTCAGCCATGTATGAATAAAGTTTTCCATGAGTTCTTGTAGTTCGTCTCATAGATAGAGGTGTACATGTACCTTCTGAGATAATTTTGACCTCATTGAGCAGTACGGACGACAGCGAGTATAATACAGAAACAGGGTTTAGCAGGGCGTTGCACCACCTTTCGGCGCGGCTACGACCCTCCCCAGGTTGACTGAAATTTTCCGGAAATTTCCAAAATTTTCATGATCCACCACAAGAGAACGAAACTGAAAAAAAAAGAAAATATAATTTGGGTAACCAGAAAAGGGGTAGTGCGGACACCTCACCGGACTGCGCTGCGTCGGGTGCGCCCACACGAAATGTAGTGATCGATCGGAGCACGCGACAGGCGCGCGGCCTACTGAGTGGTCCGCAGCTATCCCTTTCGCGCATACGCCCACCATACTTCTCACACGCGACTGCCCATTAATACCTAATTTTAGCTTACGAAAAATATTGAAGAAAAATCCTTTCATCTCCGAAATTCCTACGACCCACCTTAATTTTTAATTTTTTACAAAAAGTTTCCAAAATTGTCACGACCCCCCGTTGCGTTGAGTCGTCACCATGCTAAGCACTGTATAGAAGTGGTTAGTCCACTTTTTTCATCTCCAGTTTCATTTGATGTAGGTCGAATTTATGTGGATGTCTCGCCCCTAACCAGCCAAGCGGGTCTGTTGTCTTTGGATTTCATTTTCTCTCTCGTTTTTGTCTTGTCCCACAAAAATCGCACTGTTATATTTTAAGCTTAGTACGTATGATTTCTTTGCGAATGCATATTGGTTTCAGGAGCGGGTGAACTCGTGGTGAAGCGAAGGGGATTTCTTTTTTTTTTGTTATTTTCTACTCATTTCATGGTTTTTGTTGTTCAACTCACTAATCACCTTTTTTTTTAAATTGTATTTTTGAATGGTTGCATCGGGATTCTGCTCGACTCGAAGCAAAAAAACTTGATCATGGCCTAGGCGCAAAAATGCTAAATTAATTGTCAACAGCAGAAACCATGAAATGAGTAAAAAATCAAAGGAAAAACAACAAAATACTGGTTACTGCTGGAATCACCTAACTTCTTCACAAATTTATCCACTCCTGAAACAAATGCGCAATCGAAAACATCATACGTACTAAACATAAAATATAACAAATAATCATCGATGGGAAGGGACAAAAAAAACGTACGAGAAGGAATGAAATCGAATGAAAACTGACCGGATCAGCTGATTTTGGAGCGAGACTACCACATATATTCTAAATCAAAGGAGGTGGAGAAGAAAAAGACGAACCAATCGGTAATATGTGCATCGTGCTCGTTCTGGTCATCCCGCTTCATACTACTGAAAAAATTGAAAGCGAGCTCCATATTGTCTCCAAAAGTACAATTATATGCACATCTAAAGTGCGTTCAGAAAGTATAGGGACAACCCGAAAATCGAGGTTTCCAATAAAACTTTGTGTTTTGTGATCAATACTGTTCATCAATGAATTCAGCATCATGGAAAACCTATGTTTGATTATTTATATAACAATTGTGAAATTTTGTAAGATTTTATCTCAACTTTTAGAATTTTTCGCCGTTCAGAAAGTATAGGGACACCCTTCGAAAATTCAGATTTTCTAATCCAAACAAAATTTCCCGTTGCAAGTTTGCTACATAAACTCGAGATGAGTACATGTGATATCTTCATTCCTAAAATGGCTTGTGGTACTGCTCTAACTGCAGCTGAACAAGCTCAAATTCGTGCGCTCAGCGTTGCCGGGTTGAGCCAACGTCGAATCGCTCCCAGCTCGGAAGATCTGTCAACTGTATCAACCAGTTCCTGCAAGATTCAGATTCCTATGGTACTGCAAAACGTACTGGACGGCCGAAGAAGATCAGCAATCAATCAAGATTCGCGGAGAATTATTCGGCTCTGCTCCAACAGCACACTGTCGCTGAACAAGATTAAGTCTGAATTATCGCTCAGTGTTTCGAAAGCGACAGTCTGGAATACCATAAATGGCGATAAAAACATTGTCCGACAAGTGACGAAGAAGGCCCCGTCGTTATCTGCAAACCATAAAGAGGCTCGACTTGAATTTGCAAAGAGGAACATGGCAACTGATTGGGCAAAGATAAGGCAGTTTCATAAAATCCGGAACAACCCGAGAAATGACGCGAAAAAAAATTTTAGTTCATCTTTTCCGACGAGAAGAAATTTAATCTTGACGGACCGGATGGTGCTCGATCTTACTGGCGAGATCTGCGCAAAAATCCATTCATTTTCAGCAGACGGAATTTCGGCGGTGGCTCGCTGATGTGTTGGGGAGCATTCAGTAGCGAAGGTGTTTTGGAACTGGCCTTCACTTCTTGTCGCATGAACTCGGAGGAATATCAAGAAACTCTTCGCACACATCTACTGCCACTTTTGTCCGGAAAACGACGTCAGCGTTTCACTTTCCAGCAAGACAACGCGGCGGTACATGTGTCCAGGTCTACAAAAACCTGGTTTCTACGTCATCGAATCCGTTTGTTGGAATGGCCCGCGTGTAGTCCAGACTGTAACCCGATAAAGAATATCTGGTGCATACTTGTGCGCCAGGTTTGTGACAACAATAAGCAGTACAGAACGGTAGATGAGCTGAAGGTCGCTATCCTCAAAGCGTGGGCCAATCTGGTTGAAAACGTCATCGCCAATTTGATCAATTCTATGCCAAAGAGAATTTTTGAGATCATTGCTGATGGTGGTGCAGCTATTTCATTTTAGATTGTATGTTTAATTCTTTCCTTGTTCAATAATTTTTGTTTTTGTGCTGTGTCCCTATACTTTCTGAACAGCGAAAAAATATGAAATTTGAAATAAATTCTTGTAAAATTGCTCAGCTGTTATAGAAATGAACAAATAGAGGTTTTTCCCTTGTTGAATTCATTTATGAACAGTATTGATAGCCAAATATAACATGATTTTAAAAACCCTGATTTTCGGGGGTGTCCCTATACTTTCTGAACGCACTGTATATGTATATGAAACGAATTACATGAACACATGGGGAAAATACATTAATACAAGGCTGACAATGAGCGGAGAAAGAAGAATAAAAAAAGCAATTAAGCCATCAGGTTGTCCGATAAGTTCTTGCCGTTTTTTTTAAATTTTTATAACTTTATTTTTAAACATAAAATAACAACAATTTAATCAATAATGTATTCTCCGTTTTTTGTTATGACTTGCTCCTGTGTGACTTATGACTTGTTCTGTTATGTTATGACTTGCTCCTGTTATGTTATGACTGTTATGACTCGAAATTGTCACTTTTGAACTTCGCAAACCAATATCGAGCAGTTCTTTCAGCTATGGCACCCTCTCCGTATACGGCACAAATCTCTCTAGCAGCTTCCGTGGCTTTGGCACCTCGGTTAAACGCAAAAAGTAGATGGTGTCGAAAATGCTCGTTTTTGTCGACTTGACACTCCATTTAAATGCTCTAAAAATTAACAAAAACTAATCGAAACAAAAAAGCCAAATAGACTTTCTTGTAGAGCGAAAAATTCTCTTTCGAATAACACAAAACATTGTACCAAAAAATTTCATTTCGATCGCTAATTTTTTAATTAAAAAAACGGCAAGAACTTATCGAACAACCTAATAGATAAAAAAGAATAGAAAACAACGCAAGATATGAAAGGATGGAGGGAATCGCAAACGCCGCCACTTCGAAATCGATTGGTGCGTATATTTGAGGGACACGGTAGAGCCACCTCGTATGCAATCGCGCCTATTAGGAGTCGCAGCCAGCGAGCCACACCACTGAAAGGCATGAGAATCAGTGGTTTCGCTGACTACAAGCTTACTTAACCACGGGGTTGGGTGTCCGAAAACGTAGCCATGGCTGTGTTTACGTTCGTGAATTCCACCCCTGTAGGCAGCCTGTACGACCGCCAATCACAGCACTTCGCTACTCCCCGGCTCTTTTGAGTCTTGGTCCCCTAACGACCATCGCCCTCCGAACTGTGCTGAAATGTAGTGAAAGCTCTTGTGAGACGACTGAAAAGCACACGTGATAATTTTGTGCTCCTATACCTAACCTCGGCATCGCTGCAACTCGTAGGGTGAGAAAGTTGTTCAGGAACGTGAGCGTTCCCTCCAGCTCAATCAGCACGTCATCGATCACCGCTGACACGACCTTGGTCAGCAGCGAACTCGCGCACCACTACACATGTTTCCTGTCATTGTGGGGGGCCGGCACAGAGGGTATGAAGAAGCTTACCAAAGGTCAAAAAAATAAAAACAGGTTAAATGTGATATTAAGTGTAAGACACTTGAGACATTCAAGTATCGTACCTTTATATAGCATGTAACCTACACTTATATTACATGTAACACACACTTATACTTCGTGTAACTTGATTAGAGCCGCAAGTTGAAGCTCGATGCTTATATGTGGAAGCTGCAAGTTCCAAATTGCTGCTTCAGGTACGGATGGGCAAACTTCAAACTCTCTTGAACATCTCAGGAGCTCGAAGCTTGCTGCTCCATAACTGAAGCAGTAGGCTTGGATCCCACAGCTTCATACATGAAGCAGTGGTCCTAAGCTTGCTTCAAAAATATTGCATGTCGCTCCCTCTAATCCTTCTCACAATTAGCACGAACGATGAGGAGCGAGAGATCAACGACTCGACCACGGCTAGTGACCAGCCGGTTGAATATCAATCCAGTGGACCAGAGTAGACGGCACGTATGCGATTCAGGTTCGGAGAAGGTGTTCAGCATTGGACCCTCAGTTTCTGGGGATAAATTAATTATTTTACTCTTATACTACGTGTAATTTAACTGAGTAGAGATGATCCACATGTAACTTACATTGGGCGAGATATGTCACAACAGGGTCAAGCGGGGGTGCGAAATTTCGCAACGAGGGGTGGAGGGGGTCGCAAACATTTTGGCGCGGAAGTGAAGGTTAGGGGGATCGCTGAATTTTTGGACCAAAAATGATAATTTGGCGAATATATCTTAGAGAACTCAATATTTTCGGTCACCAAAGAGAAGAATCGTAGGTTTAAGACGCTTGAGCCCGGCTAGTTAAAGAATTTTCGGCGTCTGACAGTTTCAGCAATCAAATATAAACTGCCCAGAAATCGCACCTTGGGAGGAGGGATCGCAAACATTATGGATTTTGAAAACGCTTCGATGGGGGGGGGGGTCGCTCCGATCTTGAAAAACTACGCAACACCCCGCTTGACCCTGGGTCACAAGTATATTGTGATCGTCCTATATGTTACAAGTATCAAGTTTTCGGCAACTGAAAACATATTACATGTAGAATATCATGGCGAATGTATGTGACATGCGACATTCGCTGTACGAGCGAGGGGCTGATAGATCGCATGTAACACACATGGGTCGAGATAGTTCGCAAGCATTATACATTGACCAAATTATGCTACAAGTCTGTGTCCTTAGCCATTTATATTACATGTAATATGTTTTCACTTTTCTGTGAGAGTGACTCGATCAGTTATAAAGTCAGAATTCCTTTTCTAGCGGTCAACACTTAGGATGCAACCGGTACAAAACCGACAGCGTTAACGCAAAAATCATTCAACGCTTTTATTCGCACATTTGAGCCAGTTCAAAAAATATCCCGAGGATCAAACTAAAGCCACGTCAGTTCATGAATTTCGAACGAAAAAAGCCTGACTTATAAGGCTATACAAAATGCTGAAAATTATCAAGCATTTTTTCTCTCTTTTCTACATAGAAGCTTGTGAGTGCAAATACCGAGATTAACAGCTCTTTCGTTTCTGAATTTCCAAACATGTATTACCACATCCATTATGAAAATCGAACGACGCATTCTAGGTAAAACCGCCGTCGTGCAGATGACGAGTAATGTGCTATCAAATTTAGCGGGTGATAGTCTGACGCTTTCGGGGGCGGACAAAGGAGACACCAAGGCATGTTCAAGGCCGAGATCATAATTTCGTCTTCGCGATCGATCGCTTGAATCATTTGAGCCAAGAATGCCGCGCGCAATGAGTAAGTAAGTGGGTATCAACTTAACGGTGGGTATCAACTTCCCGCGACGTGACACAATGTCTTTGTGTCTCATGTATGTGTGCATCGCGTGTATCACACATATCGATTTTCGATTGATATGGTAAAATAGGAGCCCGGCCTGACGCTCCATGTACGAGGAAAACGGGGCAGCTGTTACGCGCGACGCTGGTCAGTCATTGACGTGTCGTGTTTATCGTCATCGTACTTGCCGTTCGCGTCCTCATGGAATAAAGCATGATCGCTATTTACTCCATAGCGACACTGCGACGCGGCAGCCACGTGATAGGTCTCTTCTACCATTTTTTCCGTTGTCCTAGCTCGCACACTGCCAGTTGCAAGACATCGCAACCCACACTCGGCGTACTATAGGGCGATTCGTCATACCGATTGCGTCACCTCCATGTCAAATCGCAAAATATCAACGGAGGTATGTACGAAAGTGAACGAGCTCACGCAACGTCGCAACGACTCGCAGCTCACATCATTACGTGTCGGACGACATCGTTCGACAAACCGTGAAAGAAAATATAATTACGCCACCGTACAATTTCAGTCGTCGCGATAGAATTGCAACGTAGCCTAATATGATAGCGACCTAAAATCGGTGAAGAGAATGATACGCGACTGCTGTTCTCAGGCCAGACTAATTCCCCATGAGACATCTTTCATAGTCCTCCCCGCAAGCGCGTGACACGCGGTGGATGAAAGTTCTCAATGCGCGCGGGACGCGTGTGCCGCCCAAACCGCCATGTCGGTTTCACCATTGGAATCAATACTCGCTTCTCAGTTTGAGTCCAGTCCGACAAGAATAATCGTAGCACTATCCTACGCTACCGTATACACAAATGCAAGCCAGGAACTTCTGTGCATTTCACTGCTGAGGCCCAACTTTAACCCCTCACCACCCTGGCGGTGCCGCCAGAGATTTCATAGTTGTTTCCCGCGCGTCCCACGCGTAGAAAAGTTTAATTTACAACGCTCATACCGCGCTTGCGGTGAGGACTATGAAAGATGCGCAAGTGTCGCTCGATATGCGAAAGATCGTTCATGCAGTGCGTTTCACAATTACATGAGCACCCCCGAAAGAGCTCCCATCGACATTTCCGCGAACATTTTTGGAAGGCTTTAATTACCAATAAAATCAGCGTGTTAAAAAATCATACTATCTGTACTGAGACTGGGAAATACAGTATACGAAGTGAAAAATAGATTTGAACCTGGAAATTGAGCGTTTAGTAACTACATGCGCACTTTGAGAATTCGGATAATGTACAATTGTTCTCAAAGGAGTTTTATCACCCAAGTGTTCAGCCGGTAAAGATAGGTACTCTCAACCCACAGCTCAAATGTCTCGAGGTCGTGCTTCAAAGCAAAGCGAGCCCAATCATTTGCAGTGGATCGCACAGGTATGACCAACCCGAAAATCGATGAACAGTTCTGCTCGTTCTACGAATATCACCTCCTTTATTCTGAATCCAGAAGGAATAATGCGAAGTCTGAGAGGCCGAAGAATCGGGTTGTACAACAAGTTGATAGTCTTGGTCGATTTGTTTCCAAATCGACGCCTGTGACCAGTGAGATCCGAACTGATTCTCCCACTTGTGACAGGAAAACCACGTCCCGAAGGGTCGGTCGGTCGATCGATAGAAGAGGAACATCGTCCGTTGTTGACTCTAGCATCGTGCCCATTCTACTCAATCACAGAGAGGAGTGTGGCTCTATGAAGGTCACAGAGATAAATTTGGTTCAAGCGGGCACCATATCCTCAGGTCATCCTGGAGTATTTTCAAAGAACATTATGAGTCAGATCAACTTCTCAGATAAGCGAAGAGCCCCTGCTGAGTGGAAATGTTTATCTCACCCATGAGCGTTTATTAAAGATGCTCCAGAATGACCTAAAGAAAAGCTGTACGCATGAATCTGGCCCAACTCCATGATCTTCATAGAACCAAACTCTCGGAATCCTTTCTGTGAATGAGTTAAATGTACAGGATAATAGAGTCGACAACGGGCGATATATTTCTTCTGAAGATCGATCCTTCAGGCTGTGGTCTTTCTGTTACAAGTCGGAAGATCAGCTCGGACCTCACTGATCACAGGCGCCGAGTTGGAAACCAATCACAAGAGTTATCTGAGAACTATGAACCTGTTGTGCTTTTCAAACTTCTCCTTATTCCCTCTGAAATCAGAATAAAGGAGGTAATAGTCGAAGATGGGCGAGGTTGCTCTCCGACTCTCAGTTTACCGATACCTGTGCGATTCACTGCAAATAATTGGTCGCGTTGGGACTTGGAGGAGCTAAGACCTCGACGCATCTAAACTGTATGTTGCGTACACCTATCCATATCCACTAAACACTTAAGCCAGAAAGCTTCTTCTAGAATAGCTGCGCTTTTCTGGAATTACTCAAAGTGCGCATATGATTACGAAACGGTCAGTTTTCATGATGCACTCTATTTTTCATTTTGTTTGCTGTACTTCCCGGCCTAACTACAGCTAGTATGGTTTTCAGGCTTGCTGACTCGAATGGTAGTAAGTGTTTTAGGAAATTTCACGATAAGACCGATATCAGCTTTTTTCGGGGGTGCGCATGTGAATATGAAACGCACTGTACACTCACACGTCATTGTATGCCAAACCCATTGCTGAAGAAAACACGTTAGTGGGCAGAAGCTAGAGTGAACCATAGTAACTGAATAGAAGGCTGAAGGCCGAGTACTGCACCAAATGCACTCAGAAGACAGTAAACCAGAAAAAAAGCTGTTAAAGGCACAGTCCAACCTCAGAATCGTTTTTTTGTTTTTCTGCCTATCCTGAAAATGCTCTCACACTGATTCCAATGATGTCTTTGGAATCGTACAAGACCCCCTTAGAACGAAGTTATGGCCCTTAAAAAATTTTGCTACGAAAGCATGGTGGACGAGTTGCCCGATGCTCGTAACTTCCGTCATTTGCAACCGATGTATGTGAACCGACCGGAATAAAGAAAGAGGCTGGAAATGAAGGGAAGAGCGGGGCTACTCGTCGGAAACCATCGCTCATCTCGCCGCTGTTGAGCTCGAAAAATCGTAAAAGGGGCGTGCCAAAGTGGCTTCCTGGTATGGGCGCCCCAGGGTGGCTTCTCCCTATATCTCGCTTGTTCGGAGGAATTGAGAGCTCGCATTTGGCAGGGGTTATATAGGGTGGGTGAACTTCACAATTATGTGGAAATCTCAGATTTCGTCCCTGAGCTTGGACTGTGCCTTCAAAGAAGATTTCACAGACCAACTCAACTACCACCCTACTTAGCTCTGCACAAGACAAATACACAATTATCCAATGCCTGTTCATAAAAGTGCACAATGTTTTTGTAACAATCAGCTTACCTAACTAGAAATATATTCTATCCTGTAATTAATGTTGTATTTGACGACGGCGTTGACCATGCGCCAGGTTGTGGTTGACTGTACCCGTATCCTTGAAAATCACAATTTAATACACAACTTCAACACAAAAAACGTATATTAGCCTTTTTTCCTTCAATAGAAAAAAAAACAAGCCTTGTGGTGGATGACCATTTTGAGGTTGTCCCAACTGCGTCAACTGTTGATTGGGACCCGTGGGCAATACAGGACCTAATGACAAGCCAGCTGGTCCCAGCGGGCCTGTTGGGACTATTTGAGGTCCGCCAGGAACAAGTTGAGAAGGACCTCCACCACCCATTTGCGAACCACTTGCAGCACCAATCGGGGGGCCTTGCATGCCACTCATACCAGGACCGCCAATGTGACCACCTTGACCCAACGACTGCATCTGGAGCTGAAAACGGTGAGCATACGACAATAAAATAATTAAAAACTTTAGCAATGTAGAAAGCGCTCGGTTTCCCGCAAAGCAAATCACAGAGCGGAGGAAAGACAGGTAAGGCGGGATGGGACTCAAAACTGACTTCCATGTGAAAAGAAAAACCAGTTAGTATCTGAGGCTACTCGTATGGGACTCACTCCAAGCAAGTTCTTACGCAAATGCTGGGGCACAATTCTTCCTTTCGGATTCCAGTGGTTTCTTTTGCCCATACTTTGTCGAGGGGGGCTATTTGTGGTAGCAAACACGAATATGAAGTTCGTTTTCGGAAGAATACGGTAAGCACACAGTAGCGGAGTTTGTTGCTTTCTAAACTGTAGATTTCACTTGAAGTATAGAAAAAAGTTTTGCAGATTCGAGTGTCCAGCGCAGACTCAATATATGCACTGCTTCATGCTTCATGCAGTGCTATTTTCACAAAAGACATCTTACAAGGGAAGTTCTTCTGGTCAAACTGGCCATTCCAAGTGAAATGTACGTTACTAGACCCATTCATGGACGTAGAGGCCGAATATGTCCGTCGCAGCGGCCTAGACTCACTCTGAGAGAAGTTATGCGCATTCTCAAAGCTCCGCGAAAGGGCAAGTGCTCAAGAAAGGGCGGGCCATCAGCCAATTTTTACGGTTTTGAAATTTTTTCTTGGATTCTGCTCAACAAGTGTATATAAGGGTGATCTAGGGTGCTGAACACGAATCTGGGGTTTGCTTATCGAAAGGCTGAGGTTCACCGTAGGTTACGGTGGGTACCATGCTTTTTAGAGGGCAAAACCTACCTTAATAATTCGAAAATCGACCAATGGACATCGATTTCGTATTCAGCACCCCAAATAACCTCCACATGGGATTTCGGAACAAAATTGAGACTTTGACCAAACTACCATATACCCACCGTAATCTACGCTGAAAACCAAAAATCGTTTTGTGTTTAATTAATTGATTAGACCTGTGTGAAAACGTAGGGAAAGTTTATTGCGTTACTGACGCTCTTTTATGAAGATATAGAAGGAGGAATGTGTCGGATTCCGTCTAAAAAAGCCGGCCGTCAGTCAGCCACCTGGCACAATTTGCTGCCAACATTAGTATAAATAGCTGATCACCAAGTGATGTACTGCAAACGAGTGGAAGTTGATGAAATATATTGTGAGATTACGTGAAGAATGTTTTTTATACATATATCATTTCACTTCTCCTTCTCCACAAATCTCCTGACGAAAGGATGAACATCATTCGATCGAGAGATCATGGGTCAACACGACGATTCGTGGCGATGGACTCTTATTTCTCAAAAATCGGTCGAAGGTATTTCGGTCAAGAAAACAGTTTTCAATGGTTTTTTCGCTACTTTTTCAACGTACATACTGTGCTTATCTGGGCCAAATTCCGGTCCGCGATTGCGTCTCAACACGCTTTGCAGCCGCACGCTCTCGAGTCAGTCGGGTTTCCAGCGCACTCGATGTGGTTTTTTTATACAATTTTCTAAAATTTTTCTTGGTTTCCCATTTCCAAAACCCACCTAGAGTCAGCAGATCGGCGGCCGCGGCGCTGGAAGCTCTTCTGACTCGGGAGCGTGCGGCCGCAAAGCGTGTCGAGACGCAATCGCGGACCGGAATTTGGCCCAGATAAGCACAGTAGCTGTTTTCTGAGGTGCTAGAGCTTCCATCATATACGGAAAACTCAGATACGAAATTCATCGTGGACCTTTAATGTCTTTAATGTTGAGCACTCCAAATAGCCCCTGGAGAAACAATTTGAGCCACATCTATCTTCACACTCCGGAAATTGTCCAAAGTCGATTTCGCCTTCAAATTTCCATCCTGGTGTGAAGCTGTGAATGAATTTAGTCGAAAACTTTGGAAAAGCGCCATCAGTCTATACTAAGTCCGGAAAATAAGCTTTCACACAAGCTTTGCCTAGGGGGGTTGTTTTGGGCGCTGAACAGTTGGAGGTTCGTGGCATTTTACCTCCAAAACATTTTTTTTTATTTTAGAAAAATTAGTATCTAAGGTCCAAAATGTCGCATATAGTAAGCCGTAATTACGGCGCCAAAAAAACCGTAAATCGTAAAATCGTCCATCGTATGCCGTAGTTATGCACACCCCTACTGCAAATCTCAAATCCATTTTTTATTTTGGAATAAATAGAGCAAAGAACGGTAGGTTTGATGTCGTTTGTCAACAGAACGCCAAACGGCCGTGCTCTTCCGAAAACCAGAAAACGGGTCTCATAATCGCGTTCAGCAGACACACAACGACTCTTTTAACAGTCGAAAGAATACCCTTGCATATCCAAGAGAAACGAATGTATAATAACCACCATAAAACATTTCAATACGTACCTGCAATGCGTTAGGATCATACTGTGTATTTTCTACTCTTGAAATTGTCCGCTCGTCCTCTTCGCCAAAATCTCCACCCATCATTGATGGTTCACCCACCACCATGACGTCCTGGAAACCCATCGACGAAAACTAAAACTTTGTAGTATGGCACCACCTACGCGAATATCATTGTTGTTGGAGAGCGAAAATCTGTAGTGCCAAGTCGAGTACTTACACCGCCTGACATCGGATTCGCAGGAAATCCCGCATTTGTCGGTGCTGGACTAGCGTTCGCCTTCTTGCTCTTGTTATTCGTAGTAGTTTTCCGTTGCCTCTTTCGTGCTGGTTTCGGCTTTTGCTCTTCAACCGTTGCTGGCGGTAGCATTGGGGGTTGGCCTGCAACGAAATCTGTATATCCAACAATTTTCTACTATTCTTTCCCACACTTGTCGAGAACGTCTTTCGATTTGATTCCAAAAAAAGAACGAACAGTAATCTTAGGAATACTCAAACCGGTCTGACAAGGGAAGTATAAGAAGCGTAGGTCTGAACGGTAGAAATCAAATGTCATGTGAGAATGTTCACGTCTTACATAGTGGAACAGTGTTGATGACCCGCCGCGAAACATAGACCTGAAGGAGTTATAAGCTCCGAAAGTTTGACGGCCATCGATCTCCTCCTAGTCTACGATTTCCTAGGCGCCGAGTCCAACAGCATCGACGGCGCAGAGGAAGGGATGGATGATGGTAGGCGCCAGACCAGGGTTCGAATCCTCTCCAGAGCTGCTGTTTTGCAAATTCACGGAACTTCCATATTTTGATCAAGAATTATTAGGTCTAGAAGTTAATTTCCGCGTTTTTTTACGCTTTTTACACTATTGAAAACTGGACATACTTAAACAAAATTTTTATTCAAAATAATTTCCGTCATTAATAACAACCATTTCCCAGAGTTTGGGTAACTTATGGATTCCATCATAATAAAATTTTTCTGGTTTGGCCTCCACCCATTCATCGAGCCATTTTTTGACATCTTGACGATCTTGTTTGATAGAAATTTGAAAGAAACCATCTGACGTAAGGAGTTTGAGGGCAAAACCACTTCCGACGCGAAAACTATTAGCAATTACAGTGCGTTTCATATCTGTAGGTCGACCCATTTTCAATTTATGCTATTTTGAGAGTATCTCGGCCCGGGCATAGCAAAACTTAGTGAAACTCTAATATTTTATAGGGCATCACGGACCCTGGTAGGATCTTAACGACACATCCCAACCTCAAGACTGATCTTGAGACAAGAAAATCGAATGTTTAGGTCTTCAGAGTGGAAATTGAAATGTCTAAATTTCAGTTTCTCCGCGAAGCGGATCAGTTTCGAACTTGATACATCCCCAACGGCACATTTCCACTTCATTCATGATCAGTGAACAAAAAACTGAAAACTTCAGTTTTGGAAGTGGATTTCAAGGTTTCAAATGTGAAGCTTCGAGATATAACAGCTTGAGGATGAAGCTCATGCATGCTGGAGCTCACTTGCCAAATTCCAGCTTCATTGCCTCTGATAGCAGCTCGAAACGGAGCCCAATCCCATTCGTCGCCAGCACGACACCTCACGCTGCGCCGCAGCGTTGACGATCTGCCGTAGGTAGGGAGGTGGAAAGCAATTATCTGTCTCCCCACCATATAAAATGCCCGCTGGTACTGGCGACAAACCCTTTTTGAGTGCCTAATGCCACGGCCCCACTCGCTACAGGTCGGTAGTCGGTGTTGGCGAAAACATAACGTGATTGTGTTTGCATTATTTCAGTTGACCTGAAGAAGGACTTAAAGGCACAGGACACCCAGGAAATTATTTTTCAGATTTTATGCTTATCTTGGAGAGAGTCACACGCTGATCACAGTAGTATCTCTGAAATCGTCCAAGACCCCCTGCGTACAGAGTTATGGCTCCTCAAAGATGCCTAGAATTTGAGGGTGGAAAATTGGTGGACGAGTTGTCTCAGGCCTGTACTTCTCTTCATTCGCTACCGTTGCGTGAAAGAAAGCCAGGATGAGGATACAGTCCGGTAATGGGCCGAAGAACGCCGACTTGTTGGAATTCATCCATCCATCGAGCCGCTATCGGGTCCGAAAATCTGTTAGGGGGTCGGGCCTGTGGTGGTGAGCGAAGGGGGTCGGGCCTTTGGTGGTCGCTTATATCTCGCTTATTTGGAGGAATTGAGATCTCGCATTTGGCGCGTGATATACAGAAGGGGTCTTCTACACAATTACATGAAAATCTCAAAATTCATATCTGAGGGTGTACTGTGCCTTTAAGCACGAAACGTAGTCAATGAAAGTTTCAACTGATGATTTTCAGCCACCATCATTCATAGTTCATTCTCCAGAGTTGTCTTCTCAGACATATCACGGCCTGGGGTTAGCGACATTCGTTGAACCTTTAATATGTTATAAGGCATCGCAAACCTTACCTTAAACACCCTCTTGCATGTATTCTGAATGCACAGTTTCTGAATACAAAAATTATTCACATTTTCTTAGTACAAATTCGAATCGAGGTAATTGCCTCAGAATAAGAAATTAAAAATTCTCATCGTGCAGCACTTGTTCGAAACCACAAAACCTTCGCAACTGTTGCACGAAAATCCAGACAAAAAAAATGTTCACCACTTTCTCAACTGCCAAGGATTAAGCAAACCTCGGCATTAATAAAAACCCTTACAAAATTATTCGCCACAGAACCTATTCAAAACGTGTATTGTGTAGACTGCGACAGTGTTCAACCAATATGTAAAGTCTAGCTTGCTCAGAAGAGTCCGGGCCGAGCAAGCAGCGGAGCGGTGTGATGAGGAGATTTTGACCTGATATTGGTCTATCTCCAACATTAAAATAGCTGCTGAGTTATGCGGATTGAGTACCAATGGGGTTCAAGTTTATTCTGCTGTTGTAACTGTTCCACACAGTTTTATCCCGTACAACATGAAAGAATTTTTGAAAATTTGCTTCAAAAATGCTAATAAAAAATGGATAGTTACCAATGGGTACAGAGTATTTTATCGAGATTTTGAGCTAGATAGAAGCGGGTACAGGTATTATACCATCACAGACTTGATATATCACATTGACTATCTTTTACCCAACAGTTACTGTCGTTTCGGAGAACTTGTGCTCAGGGTTCGGCACGCGGTGTGGAAAAGGTTAAATTTTCTCAGACCCCCCCCCCTCTAAAAGCCAACCTTTGGCGCTTTCTCAGGCCCCCCTCCTAGAAGACTTAATAGGTCAAATTATTGGCGATTTTCTCGGACCCCCTCCCAGGAGTGTTAATTGTCAGTTTTTGAAGTAAAATTGAAATAAAAGGAATAACTTGTCCCAAAAGATTTATAATTTGAAGACGAACAACCATTTCAAAAAAAAACAAGACATCAACATTGAAATAGATGACGGGCGAGGCTTTTCTTGACGAATTACATGAAGTTGCCTGCGTTTTTGAAAAACTTAGCTAAAGTAAGGGTTTTGATTATAGTGAAGGCTCTCCTAATGTTGACTATAAGACACATAGGTTTGAACGTGTACCGCGAAGTTCTGAATGATTCTGGGTAGGAAGCTAAGGTATATATGGTGTGGAAAAGAAGCGAGGAGTAGATGAAGTGTTTGGTTAAGGTCAAGAATACTGGATGTCTTGAAGAAATAAATGTGTTTTCAAATTAATATGAGTTCGTAAATTCATTTTGCAAGTCCAAGAAGAACATGTCACTTCAGATGTATGGACTTCTGGTTCAAAAGATCGTCATCCAATCTGGTTACGTTGCTAATTTTATTCTCCGAAACCCACTCATCCACGGAACACACGACACGGGTTCGATCCCGCAAGGTGCTTAATTTTTGGAAAACATTAGACCTCACATTTTTTCGCAAAGTAAGGGCCACGAAAATAAGATGTAAGAGTCGAGAGTGGCAAATTTACCCTATATGCAAATTTTCAGCCCTTAAGATAGACGCTGAAAGGCACTTCTCTGTGTGGCCCACACCTGTCGCAGGTGCGGTCGCACTGGAAGTCTACATTTTTACAAGGTATGAGTCAGGAGAATACGATTATCAAGTCGAGCGTGGTTGATTTACTCCATATACTCACTTTCACCGTCCAGCATATATGCTGAACACCGCTACATTCTAAGGTCTCACACTTTTCTCAGGTGTGGTCCCGCTGAGAAGGGGATTTTTGAAATTTAGGTGTCATGAGCGTAAGATATTTGAGTCCAGCGTGGTCGATTTACCCTCTCTACAATCTTTTACCGTTCCAGTGTAACGCAGAAGAGCGCTACAGAGAGAGCGGAACAAGGTAAAAAAACGTAAAAAAACGTCAAAGTCCACAAACCTGGGGTAGGGTTTTAAAACACCTGTAGCTTAACTTCCAAAAGAGCTACCCCGGGTTTGAGCAAAACTAAGAAACTAGGTTTGTAACCCTACCGAATGAAACTTTACTCGCTCCCAAAGGTCGCCTTAGGCCCTAATTATAGACCGGCGGGACGCTGCGGAAATAGCAAGACAATTATCATTTATATGCGCCCTAACTGTGCTCAGGCATGCCAAAAGGAACAGAAGTCGCAGAAAAACGCGCCGGAAGGCCGCACAGAGCAGTTCTACACGCCGCGGCACCGTATACTGTATCCTTGCGGGACCTGCCCTGTTGGAAATTTGCCAATTTCCACCAGCTGATTATTTTTCACATTTAAAATTGGTAAAGCATCACCAAAACGACATAACGAGCACTGTAATGACGAGAGGAATTGATTATTAGTGATATTCTGCAATTAAAAAAAGTCAGAAGCGAAAAAACCGATAAAATACCATTAAAAACGCCTGGAAAAATTTTGTCTGCAGTATTGCGTCAAAGACGCCAAAGACGCAACATTGCAGACGAGTTCCTAATTCATGCAGCATGCGGCGGCAATGTCATCGCGAGACGTTTTCATTCCGCTGGTGTATAACTAGGGCCTTACCAAAAAATTTACTAGGTGTGGACATTTGATGTTTTGAGCATAAATGTCCACACCTAGCCAGTAAGCATTTAGGTGTGGACATTTATGCTCAAAACATCAAATGTCCACACCTAGTAAATTTTTTTGTAAAGCGTCCTCTGGGAGCGAGTAAAGTTTCATTCGGTGGGGTTACAAACCTGGTTTCTTAGTTTTGCTCAAACCCGGGGTAGCTCTTTTGGAAGTTAAGTTACAGGTGTTTTAAAACCCTACTCCAGGTTTGTGGACTTTGACGTTTTTTTACCTTGTTCCGCTTCCTATGTAGCGGTCTTCGGCGTTACACTGAGACGGTAAAAGATTGTATACAAGGTAAATCGACCACGCTGGACTCAAATATCCTACTCTCATGACACCTAAATTTCAAAAATGCCCCTTTCCCAAGTGACCACACCTGAGAAAAGTGTGAGACCTCATACCGTCCAGCATCTATGCTGGACGGTGAAAGTGAGTATACAGAGTAAATCAACCACGCTCGACTCGATAATCGTATTCTCCTGACTCATACGTTGTAAAAATGTAGACTTCCAGCGCGACCGCACCTGCGACAGGTGTGGGCCACACAGAGAAGTGCCTTTCAGCGTCTATCTTAGAGGCTGAGAATTTGCATATAGGGTAAATTTACCACTCTCGACTCTTACATCTTATTTTCGTGAACCTTACTTTGCGAAAAAAATGTGAGGTCTAATGTTTTCCAAAAATTAAGCACCTTGCGGAATCGAACCCGTGTCGTGTGTTGTGTTTGAGTTCGTTTCGGAGAATAAAATTAGCAACGTAACCAGATCGGATGACGCTCTTTCCAACTGTTGTAGACGGCCGAGCTGCTGCAGACGAGTGAACTAATGGTTCATTAGTCACTGAAGAACTGTCACAAGCCATGGTGATTGAGGCGCCCTCCTGACTACATCGTAGCCGGCGCGGGTTTGACGGCTCGGTTAACATAGCAATTACGAGAGGCATTGCAAAACAACATTGACAGTGAAAGGTCACAATGGTCTTAGAGCATGTGAACGCAAACATAACACAACTAGGGTTATTATTGTTCCTACAACACCTCCTCCCTCAAGTATCACACGTAGGTCTTCCTGGACGGGTTGACGACCCTTCGCGATGGAGGTTGGCGGTTCCGTGTAGAACGTCGTGGTTGCTGACATGCGGGATGCGATGCTTATGGTGTGGGTGGTGGTGGTGCGTCAGATTGAGCGCCGTGATTGAACAGTGCTAAATCGTATACTTCCAACAGTTTGTTCGTTAATGCAGCGTCATCTCTTGGTCGTACTGATTGATGTGGCGCTTCCATTGTTCCGATCCGCAGCGCACTATGTACATAGAGCTCCCGGTACGACTGAGAACAATGCCAGGTGCCCAAGTACGCTTCGGTGTGCGGTAGTCTTTGGCGTACACAGCGTCGTCGACATCGGAGTGACGACTTCGAGCGCCATGTCGACGGTTGTATTGCTGCTCCATTTTGACGTCTCGTAGTCCATGAGTGACGTCACTGGGAGACAACATGTCGAGTTCGGTTCGCGATCGACATCCCCGGGAGTTTTCGGCTGGGGAAAGTTGGTTTGGTCAAGTTGGAAACGGCGTCGATCGGTTTGCCATGAGGAACGTTTGGAGAGCCTCCGGCGTAGGTTCCTCTTCAACTTTGCGAGTCCTTCTTCTTCTTTGCAGCCACATTGAGGGTTTTGTCATAGGTTGAGGAACTGGGCGACCAGTAACGGATTCGTCCATAAGTCCAATACAGTCAGCGTGGTGGGTCTCTCCGGACATTTGAAAAGGTGTGCAGTGTCATGGCCGAGGCAGCCGCAGTCCGAGCAGACATCTGATTTGCTGCTGTCTATTTTGCTGGCGTAGGACATAAGCATGGTAGAATTACCACAGCGCAGCGATGCCAGGGTGCACCTGGCCCTTCTTCCGAGTTGAGCCTCGGATGTGCAGACTTGGGGCGGCACTACCCCCAATATGGGATTAAAGACCGTCTTTTCCAGATGGCACCGTACGAACTGAGTATGCTCCTCGCAGAATAGACGGAGTCGTTCTTGCTGTGAGACGTGCCATCTTTGCAGATTGACTTTGCTGGGAGCATTGGCGAATGGCTTTCTGATCTTTCTTTCTCTGACGAGGTTTAGCACTCTCCAATAGGGTGATTTGGTTGTTTGACAATGTTGATGAAAAATTGTTGGGCCTGGAGCTCACAGTGCTCCCTTACTGGTAATAAGCGGGACTCAGCATGCAAGTGATCGACCGGGGAACTTCTTGCACATCAGGTGGCGATTCGAAGAGCCGCATTCTGTATTCGTTGCATCTTAGTCCAAGAGGATTCCGAAACTAGATGCTGCCAAACTGGTGCGCTGTATTCTAGTGCAGGGTGGAGGATCGCCTTATACGTTGTAATAATGGTTTCTTTGCTACTACCCACCGCCCAGGGCTCTAAGCACGTTAAGCTTCGCTTTAACGATAGCCTGCTTCTGTTCCGTGTTCTTATGGAACTTGAGCGATGGATCGAGCACGAGTCCGAGAAGTTTTGGGAAGCGGGCAGCAGGCAAACGATCTCCATTCCATACGACACACGGATGTGTGCTGTGTTGAGATGGGTCCGTTGTGAGAACGGATACCGATGACTTTGACGCAGAAATCTTCAGCATTTTGCGGTCGAAGAAGCTTTTCAGTGTAGTCAAGTACCCGTTAATCTTAGCGGCGGCCACATTCATGTCCCGATCACGACACAAGACAGTCATATCATCAGCGTGAGCGACCACCTTGATATCTTGGGGAGGGGCGGGCATATCTTCGAGGTACAGACTGAAGAGAGCAGGCGACAATAAGCCGCCCTGTGGGACTCCAGCTGCAATCGGAATGCTGTTTGAGACATGATTCTGGAACATCACTCTAGCCAATCTTCCCTTAGTGAATGCAGCTATCCAACGCTTTTGCCATGGCAGGATTGATGACTCCAGTAAGTTGTTTGATAAGATGCCAAGATTCACTGTGTCGAAAGCCTTGGTGAGATCCAAGGCAACTGCTACAGTTCTCTGCGGCTTATAGGCGTTGAAACCATCAATTGCATAGCTAGTAGTTTCTAACAAAGCTGTCGTGGTGGAATGCAGCCTTCTGAATCCATGCGGAAACACCTGTCTCTCGTTATGTTCGGCCAGGTCTTTGACGATCAGCTTTTCAGCTACTTTAGCAAAAGAAGACAACAAGCTAATGGGCCGATATCCCTTGACTGAGACTTGGGGTTTGCCAGGCTGGGGCAGCGGCACGACGTTTGCCGTCTTCCAATTCTGCGGGATAGTACACGACCTGAAAGAGGTGTTTATCACATCAGTGAGAAGCGGTAGTAGGTCAGTGGGTATCTTCTTCAAGACAGCAGGACATATCCCATCAGGACCAATAGCTCTAGAGTTCCGCATTTCCTTTATAATCTTCTCAACCTGCGCCGTAGTAAACGCTTCGCCCGTGCTCATGAGCGGGAGGCTGCACAGCTCTCTTACAGTCACTCTATTCTGCGGACCTCGTTTAGCACTGGTGATGAAAAAACTTTTCCCGAGCGCATAAGCGGCTTCCTTTCCTGATTTGAATACGCCGTTGTCGAATTCGATTGAGGAGACGGTGACGGGTGAGCTTTTACCCGAAAGGTTCCGTAAAACCTTCCAAGTAGCTACACTGTCCGTCTTAATGTCCACGTGTCCGGTGAACTTCTCCCTCGCTTCTTCCTTGTGTCTGTCCAAATCCTTTTTGATCTCACTGTCAAGCTCAGCAACCACGGGGTCCAGATGATTAACCGCTCTCCTCGCATCTCTCGTTCTAATTTTGTCGAGGATGTCTCTGTTGACATTTGGATGGAACGTCTTGACGCGACCGATAGGAATAGCCGCATTCATGGCCTTGCGGATTGCGTCAGATAGATGACACTCTTTCTGGTGCACGCTTCCATTCCACGGGTAATCTGCCGATAGGCGAAGCGCAACTTCACTGAACAGGCGCCAGTCTGCTCGGCCTATATTAAGATAAGAACGTTGGCGAACACCAGAAAAGGGAGCGAGAGAATTGGATAGATCGATGTGGACAAAGACAGGAACGTGGTCACTTGGCAGAGTAGTCGAGGTAGACCATGAGCAGCAGCTAGAAAGGTTGGACGAGACAAGAGATATGTCTGGGCTAGAAGATCGGCCGTTGGCAGGAAGGCGAGTGGGCTGATCATCGTTTAAAATGACAAGGTCGCACTCATCTGCCCATTCTTCGACGTCATTTCCTCTAACATCAGGAGAGAGAGACGAGCAAAAGATGTGAGCGTTGAAATCACCCGCGAAAACGACCGAGGATGAGAGGGAGCAGTCGCTCAGCTGCTTGAGAAGTAGGATAGGATTGTAAGATGAAAGGCATGAAGTTGTAGGTGGAATGTATATGTTGAAAAGAGAAAGGGGTGTTTTTAGGGGGAGATGGATTGGGAGGTACTCGAGAGTACCGTCCGTGGGGGTGCTGGGAATGAGGTGTGAGGGGAGAGAGGATAAAACAAAGGTTGAAACTCCTCCGCCAAGAGCTGACCTTGGAGCATGGAAGGCAGTGTAGCCCGGGATATTAGGATGAGGATAGGTAGGGGATGGAGAGAGCTTGGTTTCTTGAACCATGATCACGTCTGGATGGTAAGTACGTGCGAAGAGAGAGAGAGTTCAGAAAGCTTGGCACGAAGGCCATTTAGATTGATATGCACAATGGAAAGGGGCGATTTGAGATAAAGGAATCTGAGATGGAAGGTGAGGAGCATAATACACAACGAAAGGATGAGTTGTGATGCCTCACAGAACTGAGACCCGAACAGGAGAGATGCACCCACCTTTGGCATCCGAAGCACTGGACGCTGGTATGTCTCCAGTTAACCTCCTCTCCGCACGTGGCGCATAGGTACTTCTGAGCGGGTCCAGGATTCCTCTCCACGCCGTCCCTTTGCAGGAGAATCCGAAGGAGAGCTGCGGCCGGCCAGCACCTCTCCCATGACAAAAACCCTCCTTGTGGAGGGGATGACGTCGATTTGCACGGAGGCGATCTTCTTTCCTCCACACTGCCACGGCACGAACGTACGACATCTCGGCAGCTGCGAGTCCTCGCTTGAAGGTATCCACAAAGCGTTCGGCTTGTCCGTTGCTTTGCGGGTGAAAGGGTGGCGAACGGAGATGAGTAATGCCTCGAGAACGGCAAAACGTCGCAAACTGTGCGGACGTGAACTGCGTGAAGTTATCGGTGACAAGTGTATCCGGATTACCGGACTGTGCGAAGACCTTCTTCATCGCTAGAATAGTGGCAGATGACGTGATTGAGGTCATCTGAACGATTTCTGGCCACTTAGAATACGCCTCTACTATGATCAAGTAGAACTGTCCTTCTAGCGGTCCGGCAAAGTCTGCATCTACTCGTGTCCACGGAGACACCGGTTTCGGCCAGGACTGCAGTTCAGCTTTGATAGGATCTTTGGAAGCTGTTGCACACTTGCTGCAGGTCCTAACAAAGGCTTCAATGTCTTTGTCCAGTGTCGGCCAATAGACGTGACTCCGTGCCAGCATCTTCATCTTTGCCTGTCCAGGATGGGCCTTGTGAAGCGTCGAGAGTACACGGGGTGTAGTGAATTTGGGATCACTATTTGAGAAGCAGTGATGAGACAGTCGTTCACGGTCGTTAACGTGTCTCTGCGGTTGTAGTAGTGCCACAAATAAGATTCGCGGTTGAGCTTGGGCCAGCAACCGGATTTCGTGTAGTCGATCACTTGCTTAATCAGACCATCTGCTAACTTAGCGAAGCGCACAGATTCGGCAGAAACTGGAAGATGACGACAGTTGTCTGCGAACTCGGCTGTGATATCCTCATCAACAGAGGCTATCACGTAGTCTTCCGATTCACGAGAATGTGATGCTATGAGACGTGAAAGAGCGTCGACTTGTCCAAAATCTCTCGTGTTGACGTACTCAACGGTGAAGTCATAGTTGAGTAGTGTAGTGGGCCAACGCTGAAGACGGTTTGCACTGTATACCGGTATTCCTTTCTTGCTCCCAAAGATCGAAAAGAGTGGTTTGTGGTCAGTCTTCAACGTGAAGTGACGCCCGTGCACGAAACGGTGGAATTTCTACACGGCAAAGATGACAGCCAGCGCTTCCTTTTCTATCTGGCTGTAGTTCTTCTGCGCAGAGGTCAAGCAACGACTTGCGTAGTAGATGGCTTTCTGTGATCCATCTGCAAAGCGATGAGACAGTGTTGCTCCGATCCCGTAGTTTGAAGCGTCTGCAGCGACAATGATTGGTCGACTCGGATCGAAATGTTTCAGCAGTAGATCTGAGTTCAATGTCGCTTTGATTTTGCAGAAGAGTGATTCGCACTGCGGTGTCCACGTATAGACGGCGTCCTTATTTGTAAGGGCGTCTAACGGTGCGCGTAGATTGTGCAAATCTTTGACGAATGTTCCATAGAAGTTGACTAGTCCGAGGAAAGCGCGGAGCTGGCTCATGTTCCTCGGTGATGGCATCTCTTGGATCGCTCTGATCTTTACAGGATCAGGACGGCGTCCCTGAGCGTTGATGACGAAGCCCAGATAAGTGATTTCGGTCTGCAAGAAGAAGCACTTCTCTAGCCGAACATGGAATCCATAGTCTTGGATCCTCTGGAACACGGCTTCGAGGCGACTGTTGTGTTCCTCGATGGTGCTACCCGTGATCAAAATGTCGTCGAGGTAGGCAGCAGTTCCTTGGTCAGCAGAGGTTTTGAGTCATCGTCCACTTCCAACTGAAGGTACGCTTCTGCGATGTCAAGCTGCGAGAAGTATCGACCTCCATTCAGCTTTGTGAAGATGTCATCCGGTGTTGGAAGTGGGTGCTGGTGCTGCTCAAGTGCATCATTTAATCCTGTTAAAACATCTGCACAGAGTCGAATGGTTCCGTTCTTCTTCTGAACGGTGACGATGGGTGCGGCCCATATTGAGTGATCTACGGGCGATAACACGTTGGCAGCCACCAGACGGTCGATTTCTTGAGTGATACGTGGGAGAGCCGCGTACGGAACAGGCCTAGCCTTGCGAAATATGGGCTTGGCATCGGGCCTCAGCAAGACTTTTGCTTTCGACTTTGTGCATCGCCCTAATCCTGGCGCAAACACTGCGGCGAACTGCTTCTTCAAGTGAGCAGTTAGTGTTCGATGCTGTGTAGAGTGTCGACGATGATACGTTGCAAATGGAGCCTTCAGCCAGAAGACGATACAGCGACTCGTGTTGGGCTATCCAGTCAATACCCAACAAAGAAGCAGTGTCAGCAACGTAACATTTACCCTGTCCAGGGTGTTCGTCAATGTCGAAGTTGCATTCGCATCTTCCGCGAACCTTGATCGGCTTGTGGTTTGCGGACTTCAGAGTGACCAAAGATGGCAGCAAGTTCGGTTGGCCAATAGCTTTATAATCGGCTTCGCTGAGTAATGTGACATCCAGTGTCGAGACGCATCCGTATCCTGGTACCATCGATCTGTACTTTTCGATAGATACGTTTGAGTGCTGTTCGAGAAGAGCAGCGTCTTGTCGAATATCAATGAATTGCTGAATCTCAGAAGTGAGATCTTTCAGCGTAGTCTGTGGATTGTTCTCCATTTTGCGTAGAGCACGGGTTTCTGATTATGAGTTCCTAATCCAGATTTTCCGAAGACTAAAGCGTGTTTTGCAACGTACAACAGGTGCGCAACTCTGACAAAAAACGCCTATAACTTTTTTTCAGAGTTGTTTTAGACAGCTGCGAAGAGCACACTCGGATTCTTCGTAAAACCGGTTTTGGGGGAGCACACTTTAACCGGATTGGCAAGGGCAACTAATAATAGTTTCCTTGTGAGAGCATCTTTCGCGCTGGTACCGCGATCTGCGATTGTGCCGTACTCGTCTCCCCCTTGTCCCGCGATCCGCCTCCGTTCCGCGAATGTTACCCGATCGACCCACCCGTGGTCATTCCCGTCCTCGCACCATGATGCTGATCGATCGTCCCCCCCCCGGTTCAGAGTAAAACGGCGCGAAATAGCGCACGGGCAAATACCTTATAGCTTTGTGTTGATCTGATAGGCAACACTTGTTCGGGTAAAACACCGAGACTGCATGGATGATAGGACGCAGTATGATAAGGGGTGGGGACTGACAGAATCATGCGATAGTCTCGTGATAGCTCGGGGCTCGGTTTCGCTATGGAGCATCGCGAAAACGTCGATGGTCGAACGCGGTACGCTCCTGGTTCGAGAAAAGAAAAAAATGTCAGCCGAGTAAACTAAGGTGTTTTGGAAATTCAATTGTTGAAATTTGCAAAAATTGAGATAGTCGAAATCATGGCCATTCGATTAATCGAAAAATCGAGTCAATTCGACTACTCGATTATTCGAAATTTTGAAAAATCGTGTTAGTCGAAAACTCGATTATTCGAAATTTTGAAAAATCGAGATAGTCGAAAACTCGATTATTCAAAAATTTTGTCAAGTCGCCAAAGCATAGTGGTCGGCCAATCGATAAGAAGAGCGCACTCGAGCGTGCCGCGGACAGCGTAGTCCGGACACCTCGGGAGGAATTTTCGACCTAAGCGGGCAAGTGTCGAGAACAGTTTATAGGTAGACAGACATGTGGGCCCGAATGCATGAACGGGCCGGGTCAGGGCAGGGGCAGGGCAGTCTCCGCCCTTGAAGATCTTCGTAAATCACGAAATCAATCGTGCCCCAGCCGCCCCAGCTAGGAGGCTGGGGCAGCTACAGCAGCGAAAAACTCTGCTGGGGCACAATTGACTAGATGATCGAATACCCTCGCACTGCGCTCTTCGAAGATGCCGACTGCCCTGCCCTGCCCAAACCCAGCGTGTTGATGCATCCGGTCCCTGGGCTCTCGCTTCCGTGTTCAAACCATGGGAACATAGGACGGTGGTTTGACTTCCTTATCCAACAACCAGTTGCGAACAGCAATATTATACATGTTATAAATCTGCCATTATCTCGTAGGCCCCGCGCGCTCTTCGCTACGGTCCGCCCATGTGATCGGAGTGATCGTGACTCCGGTCACGACAGCAAGAGACTGCCTCCGTATTTACCGGGACGGACACGCACGGGACAGGACGGACACATAGGGGATTTTCTGACCTCAATGAGCAATGTATTATATGCGTATCGACCGGGTGGCTGCGGCCGATCGGCCGCCTATGACGGGAGCCTGAGAGACGCGCGCCGTTAGTCAGGCATCACTTAGAATTTTTTTCCCAACACGGGTTGATTGATTTGAAAAACAAAACTTACGAAAACTATGTAATATTTTTCATATTATGACATCAAAATATCCTATATTCCGGGTATATAGTTTGTCAGATACACGAATAGATGAATTTGAGGGTGGAATAGTTTATGAAAAATAGCGTGATCGAATAATGACATTTCCATGACGTATGATAAAAATAATTCGCAATTTGAGCAAAAGTTTTTTTTGAATATTGATGCATCTATCGATATATTTTATTGTTTCAAGAATTGAAAAAGCGCAAAATGATTTTTTCCTCATTCTATGACATCGGGAAAAAGCCCATATTATAGATGTTTTGTTCAAACCTTTGGTCGCTTTCCGCATTTTTTTTCTTTTTTTGCTGTCTATTTCTGTACATATGGCGTTGTTCCTGTAAAAAAAAAAGTTTGTTGTAAAATTATCGCCTCATTTCCAATTCATGTACTATCAAATGATTAATTTGTCAATAAACATGTGTGTCGACAAATCTGTGCTTTGTTTGTGATACCATTGTAGAGTTCTCTGTCAGCGCATCGCGCTGTTCTGACAAGGGAGGGTTGCCCACTTCAGATGGAGTTTCGGGATGCAATTTTAAAACGTTCTAGGAGGAGGACAGTGTTCCAGTATCCAGTACTCAGAATCTGCTAAATGCCTCAGGGAGTTCCTTAGGAGGTCAAAATCTGAACAAGGTCAGAACGGCTCGGCCGAAGTGAGTGGAGCTGATTTAATGATTGAATCAACTTCGAATATGTTCAGAATAGATTTTAAAAAATGGTGCATTGATCTTGTTTAGATCAAAAATTATGCATTGATGCCTACACCTTGATCTATTCTGAACATAGATAAAGATAAGTCAATCGTTGAATCAGCTCTACTCACTTTGGCCGAGCCATTCTGGCCTTGTTCATTTTTTTTGTCCATTTTAGGGACTGCCTGAGGCATTTAGGAGTTTCTGAGTCTGGAATATTGGGACACTCTCCTCCCCCCTAGGACATATTAACATTGCATCTCGAAACTCCATCTGATGTGGGCAACCCTCCCATCGAAAGGACGCCGTGATATCATATTTGCCCGCGGTCCGAACGCAAAGTGCCGCGATGCAGATTTGCGTTCGGAACGCGCACACTTTCGTACTGGCCGCAACAGTATGCCGGACGGAACGCTCGCAATGTAGCGGTGGAACGTCGCCGATGCCGCGGTCGGTCTTATGGTTGCGCGCGGTCAGCGCTATTTTCTGTCCGAGTAGGAGAGGTTATCGACGTTTGGTGGGAAGCAAACAGTGAGGAAGCTCCCAACGCGCTACCCTTTTACCGGTAACGAGCGTTAGGAAAGCTCGTCGGCGAGCATGTGGCGAGCTCATGATAAGCAAGTGCTCGCCACCCGCGACCACAAGGCTTGTCAGCCATGAGGGGCCTAGCGGGTGGGGAGCACCAACTTTCTCAGAAAACGTAATGAAATCGCTCCAGCCGCGAAGCAGCTGGAGAGGTTTTACTAATATACTCTCTTTGAATGGAGCCAACATCGTCTTATCCGGAACCGTCACACATAATTACAATGACAAACGGTTGAGCCACTTTTACACTAAATTCGCTGATTTCCAAGATAGCACGCTTTTAAAGGCAACATTCAAGGAGGAGATCCGGTCGGCTTCTCTATCTGCTGAATTCATAGATTGGATTTCGATTGAAGCATATATGGGGAGAAACCGCGAAAAAAGTCAGATCTACCTTGAAATAGCACCGCTCGATTCATTAAACTCCGCCCCTTGAAGAAAGCCCACGTCTGCAAATGAACTGAATATCGCAAGATGTTATCATATTTAGTGAAAGCTGATATCATAGACCGTCTGATTACACTGTGAAGCATCAATCGCCTATGCTGATCAACTGGGGCCTGTTTTAGCTATTTTTGGAGATATTGGTCAGCATTCATATTATGCAGGGTACTAGGCTTCTTCTACCTGCGGAAAAGTCGGAATCGAAATCCGTCGTGAACGCTGCCCTTAATACTCTATATCACGGTCCACACCTATGGTTATCAATCCATTTAGCCGCACGGTGATGGTTCTATGAAAGAGATCTTACAATTAGACTTCATTCCTCGAGATAAACTGACCAAATCACCACTCATTCACTTAAACATACACATGTGCACACTTACTTAGCCAATTACACACAGTAGGATTGTTACACTTACTTAGCCAATTACACACAGTAGGATTGTTAATCTATTTTTTCTCTTTACTTTATTTTTACTTTTTACTTGTTGTTCGAAAACCACCAGGTGACAGAACAAATTACTGAATTTCCTTCGAAAGTTCCGCCTGATTTAGCCGGAAAATTACAGAAAATTTCGACAAACGACAAACGGCAAAAAAGTTCTGAAAACGGCCGGCAAACGACAAACGGCAATTGTCGCACATCCCTGATTCCAATGCACTATTCATTCGGAATGTAACAGTCCTAGTAATCTTTCCAGTTTTGCCGCCTAAGCTTGTGCTGGGCCAGTTTAGGCGGCAGGTCTTTAAAAATGTATTCATCTCCTGAAATTCCGAATTTTCATCAGAATCGGACAGACTGCTGCCAAGGGCCTCGAAGAAGCTAAGCCCCCCCCCCTTAAGTGATTAATTTTTTTTGGAAAATGTGACACAAATTTCAACGCCCACCCCCAGTAGATGAAAGTCGTTTGTGAGAGGAAGTCAACGTATGGAAGCAAGTAATGCTGCAGGCCGTACAGTTAGCATGGAACCGCAGTGATACTTTCTGTTCCCTATTGAAAATTGGCAAAACTCGGTGCACGTAGGCCACCACATATGGCACCAAATTTGGACCAACGTTCAAAAGTGAATGCAAAGTATCAGGACGATTCTTGCCAACTGTACGAATTCATCTGATTTCATCTGAACGGGCGGATTTCGGATCGTCGCCCATTTCGTCGCGCGCGATGCTATCTGACCGCGACTCAGCACGCAATGTCCCCGATATTCAGCTTTGTGGCGTTAACCGGCGTCCTTGAGCGATTTTGAAGTTGAAATTACAAATCATCGCTTTCAAAAAACCTCAACGACACCAAGCAGCACCAAAAAATGCCGAAAAATTGAAAAGCATTGAGAGTTTTCAAAAAAAGGCCAGCACAGGATCAGAATGATAAAGAAATTTTTCAAAAAAAATCAAAAATTAGACAGAGTTCTAGACGAAGGAGAAAGTAGGGATGCGAGCGCGGGTACTAGAAGGGGTATCACCGGCGGTGGTTTTGCAGTTTTGTGTAGGTAACTTAACTCGGTTCGGCTTGTAGCAAGGTATTTTTCGACGGCTCGCCGCCGTGGACATTAGGACAATGCTCTTTAAAGGCACACTACACCTTCAAATATGGATTTTGAGATTTTTTGTAGAAGACCCCTCCCGTATAACACGTGCCAAATTCGAGACCTCAACTAATCCAAATAAGCGAGATACAAGCGACCACCACAGGCCCGGCCCCATTCCTGATTTTCGATCGCAAGAGCGGCTAGATGGATGGATGAATTTCAACCGAATCGTCGTTCTTCACTCCTTTTCCGACCTATCTCCTCATCCTGTTTTGCTCTCGTGCCGCGACAGCGAATCAAGAGAATTATAGGCCCGAGAAAACTCGTCCACCAAACTTTTGCCCTCAAAATACAGACATTTTCAAGGAGCCATATCTCCGTTTGTAGGGGGTCTTGGACGATTTCAGAAATACCATTGTGATCAGAGTGTGACCTTCTCTAAGATAAGGATAACACCTAAAAAATAATTTTTTGGGTGTCCTGTGCCTTTAAGGCAGCGTTCACCATTAACATCCTCGGTAACTTTCCACAGTAGAACGATATGCGAGACAATGGATGGATTGTGTTCAAATTGTGGCTGAGGGCAGTGAGAAATGGTTACGGCTGACTACTGGGACGGCACACCTCGGTGAAGATGCGGAATGACCGCGTCAGGCGAAAGCCAACCGTTTAAAGGCAGCGTTCACGCTGAATATCGTCGGTGACTTTCCACAGTGAAATGATAGACGAGAAGGATTCTAGGCTCCCAGTGTCGAAAGAACGGTAGAAAACGAGCCAGGAGCGGCAAAATAATGGCCGAAAACCAGCGTTTTGGAGTTACAGAACCGTCCCGTGCCCCATTTCCGCCCCCCTCGCTGTGAACAAGTGAATACTCAGATTACAGGAATTATCAAGTCAAGGAAGTACTGATAAGTGAGCTGATCGTTTGATTGCACTGATAGGCATCATCCTTCATGACTGTCAAATCCTCCACGCTCAAAAGACAACGTAGACAGGGGAGGGCCCATTTTTGCTTAAAACGCGGCTTTCACGTCCTTTTTAAGCATGCCTTGCTGCATAGGGCACCAAACCTTCCGTAAAACGTGGAGATAGAGGAATAAAATTTATAGTAAACCCTGCTTCTGAATGCCTCAAGAAGCGGAGTTTCCGGGCAGCCTTCCAGCAGTCTACAGATGATGGACCTACGATAAAAACGATACAGTGCGTTTCATTATACCCTTCCACCCTGAAATTTTGAGATATTATTCTCCAGGGTTGTGCTGAAACTGATCTAGTGTGATGAGCGAAATAAATGTGTTGAATAACCTCTATATCCACGTTTCAAAACGTCGTCTTTTCAAGAACTTTCTTAGAACACTTTTTCGATTTGCGGTCTTTCATAAGTTTAGGTCGAAATCGACGAAAACTCTATGTATATGTATGCATCGTGATCCTCAACTGTCTCGGGTTGATGAATCCCAGATCTCGGCCTACCGTGACGCCGGGGTGAGCGACTGTCTCATCTATGATCGAAATGAGAACAGCCACAGGGCCGTTTCTAGTCTCCTGAAAAACACGTACTTCTATAGTCAAAGTGATGGCTGAGGACGAGCGTAGCTCTCTGGAAGAGATGACCGGCAAAAGCGTTAACCAAATCCAGGTTAAACTTGCACTGCTCACGTTCAAGCTCGCTGTCTGAAGGGCGTCAATACGCAACGATAGCTTTGCTAGAGAAGTGATACAAAAGTTTCCATACCTAGCAGGCGCTCAAAAGCCCACGATTCTCCGAGATGTGAGAACGCACATGACAGCCAAATCTTTATGATGAAGTTCGGGGTCAGGTGAAGACGAGAGAACACACCCTCATTAAAAATTGATTTGCGATGTACATGTTATCTTTTTCCAAAAGAAGAGTGTCAATCTAGACAGACCTGACGGAATGAAGCTCAGTCGAAGTGATTTGAAGAGACAAACCGAATGGTGGCGAAGTCCGTTCCTCCACGTGACACCACTGGAAACTCCCTGTGTAAAAGCACGGTAAGCAGAACGGCTCGGCGTGATGGAAACGAAGATGCTCAGGTGGAGTGGTGGATTGACCCGATTGGACCAAGTTCGGAACGAAGATGTGCAAGAAAAGACTCGGTGTCGCGCCCATTTCGGACAAACTTCGCGAAAATCGCCTAAGATGGTATGGGCACGTTCTGCGAGCTGGAGAACACTCGATAGCGAGAGCGGCTATGCAGCTCCAAGTGACGGGCCAGCGACCAAGAGGACGACCTAAGCAGAGATGGCTGGATGTCTTGCACAACGATGTGAAAATTGCAGGCCTCCATCCTGACAACGCGAATGACAAGGCCAAATGGCGGCAACGTTCGAGAAAAGCGGACCCTGCTACAATGCGGGACAAACGCTGAAGAAGAAGAAGAAACCGAATGCTTCTGTCGACCCAAAATTGGCGGCGGACCTTTGACAACACGAAAAGCATTCTTTGGCGGCTACAGGCTTCTTATGAATTTCGCTCCTTGTCGTGCGGGCTCAGACGAGTATTAAAAAGTTTACAGTACCAACTTCCGTCATTTTAAGGGGGACAGAAGGCAGCGATCATTAAGACTCGAACAGGATACACCACACAAGATGCCAACGATCATTACGCGTAGGGTATACACAAGCTACAGGCAGTTCTGGGACGGGATTGAGAATCGAAGTAGCACGCGCGAAAACTAGCGCAAACGCGCTATGGGGACGGCATTACGCAATCTGCAATCATGAACTATGCAGGCGCGCGCTTGTCTTAGCCTAAACGCGCTTAGAATAGCCTAATCGCGCTTGCCATAGCCTAAACGCGCTTGGCATGGCCCAAACGCGCTATCATGCAGATTGTAGCGCTGTTTGATATCAAGTACTTGCAAAGCGCGCTACGGGAAGCGCGACAGACCCCCTGAAACAGCGCTACCGCTTACGCTCAACACGAAGCGCGCTACCAGTGGCGCGCAACGACTCCACATCGTTTTCCATTCTATGCCTCCTTTCAAATCTTTCAAACGCTTCATACTTTGTCGCTTTTATAAGAAAGCAATAGTCCTCTCTTACGTCCCCTATTCAAGTGTTTCTTTCAATTATTTCGCTTCGATGGCTCGTTTTAGACAGTGATTAGGTAACTTGTGAATCTAAAGTGTGAAACGATAGTGGAATTTGAGTGTGGCTCACTAGGTCTTGCTCCAAATTTTCTGCTAGATTAAAAAAACTGTGCTTTGACAGTTGTAGGTCTGCAACAGTACATAAATAATCCGCGCTCGAAACTCCCTAATGTCTCGATAGATTCCAAAAACGGGCTTGCTCTTAGCTTCCGGAGGAGAAATACCGTAACCAAAAAGCAATTTTTGGGGAGTGCCAAGACACTGGTTTTCGAATTTGGCTTAAAGGTTATTTCTAAAAATTGTTTTGGGTGATGGTAGGCTTTCCTCCGAAAAGTGAGTTACTTTTAATCAGCCTCGCCATTCCGGATGAAATATACTTTCCTAGAACCCTTTTTGGTGTAAAATCCCATTTTAGACTTCGCAGCTGTATAAAACCACTCTAAAAATGTTGTGGGCGTTTTTCGCCAGATTTCGGTACCCATTGTAACTTCCGAAACAAGCATCAGACTTTGGAAAATCCGGACAGGACTTAATAATTGTGTTCGGCGCCCAAAACCACCCCCCGCCAGAGCTAAGTTTTAATGAGACACATTTTCCAAACTTCGCATAGACTGATAGCGTGTTGGAATTGTACGGATTTTCGGTTGGGCGTTTAATTATACCAAGTAGAGAGCCATTGAAACGTTCTGGAAAATTTTCAAGATTTGACTTAAAATCTGACCAGGTGGGTTAGTTGTGGCGCTAATCACGAATCTGCGCTCATTTGTCGATTATACGGAGTTTTCGAATTGACTCGTTTAAAGCTTCCCATCGGGGCAAAATAATTGTGTTCGGCGCCCAAAACCACTCCCGCCAGAGCTAAGTTTTGGTGAAGGCACATTTTCCAAACTTCGCATAGACTGATAGCGAAGTTGGAATTGTACGGATTTTCGGTTGGGCGTTTAATTATACCAAGTAGAGAGCCATTGAAACGTTTTGGGAAATTTTCAAGATTTGACTTAAAATCTGACCAGGTGGGTTATTTGTGGCGCTAATCACGAATCTGTGCTCATTTGTCGATTTTACGGAGTTTCCGAATTGACTCGTTTAAAGCTTCCCATCGGGGCAAAACCTGATGGTAAATGCGACTTTTGACGATTTCCGGAGTGCTACAATAGATATGGCTCACAACCAGGGCTGGGCACGCGTCCCGGTTAACCTTAGGGGGGTGCATATTGGACGTTGCAGAGAGGGCAAAGGGGGGTGCCTAAACCGGACATCAAAAAAAGCGAAGTGCATGTTCTGTAAAATTTCAGGAGCAAAATAATACACGATTCTCTTCTGGTTTGTCATATCTTCCTCTTCGCTTTTTAAGAAAAACACGTACAGAATTAAAATTATTGATAGATATGCAGTTTGTGTTCGGAATAATTCATAGTTGCTGTCGAAGCTTCTCTTCAACAACTCTATTAATTGAAGATCATATATAATGTGTTTGATTGTTTTGATGAAGGATTAAACACTACTCTGTTATCTAGTCGCAAGTAAGGATTGATGTGGTGTAATGTTTCTTTGGTGTAACGTTCAGTGCTTACGCTTGTGGTTACCGATTAGAAGCGAAGATACAAAGACAGCGCTCAGATGAGCTATCGTTCACGTTCAGAAAAGGATTAGCAAACTGCTGTATTATGGCAGACTAAAAATACAGATATCACGGTCAGTATAAAAACTAGCCAACGGAATTTCGTCTGTGAGAATTACGTATGAAGAGAGCCGACTGTAAAAATTGAAGACTGCAAGTTCCAGTGAAAGAAGCAAATAATCGTATTTTCCTACTTAAGAAGTACCCTGTACATAAAAGCCCGAATTTTATCCAGCTTGAATGCCGCAATCCCTTAGAGAGTGGGCTCGCCATGCGATATGGTGTTTGTCCGCAGCTACACAGCGCACACTGGAGTGGACGCGCGCACGATATTAATTAAAAATAAGTTTTATTACAGAACGGGAGGAGGAGAGGATCGAAAGTGGAGCAAATGGAAGAAGGCAGAAATAGGTTGCTTTCAATGTAACCATCTCAGAAATTTAATGTAAATAAACTAAATTGGAGCAGGGTGAATTTTTCGGACTCGACAAGGTTCATTCAAATGAACTTTGTAGAATAAAAACAGCATTAACCATGAGAACTAAGAGCATTGGGAGAAAGAGGAAAATCTGGAAAACACTGTAGTAACGGGCGCTTTGATATTCAATGTGATTTAAGGACCTTAAAACTCGTCCCGGTTTTGTCCCGGTTTTCGGGATAAAACCGGGACGAGATTCAAGGTCCTTAAATCACATTAAAAAACGATCTTGTTGAAGCTAAACTGTTTGCCAGATTCTCCTCTTTCCCACAATATCCTTTCCTCGCATGTTTAATGCTACTTTTGATCAACTAGGTTCGTTTGAATTAAACTTGTCACGGCTAAATATTTACCCCTGCTCCAACCTTGTTTGTTTACAATACATTTCTAAAATGGGTACATCCAGAATAGACAATTTTCATCATCTTCCATTTCCTATGGTTTCAATCGTTTTCTCTTCCCCGTTCTGTAATAAAATACATTTTTTTACTAATATTGTGCGCGCGTCCACTCCCGTGTGCGCTGTGCAGCTGCGTACACACACCAGATCGCACGGCGAGCCGGGTCTCTAAAGGATTGCGCATTCTAGGTGGGTAAAAATCGGGTTTTCCACTCCCTACGCATCTCATCAATCCCTAAATGGTTCCACAATACAAAATAATTCTGAAAATTTCTTCATCAGAACGATCAAACACGGATGAATCCCTCGTACATAGGTTCATGAAAACATTCGATAGAAAACATTGATTACTGCAATAAAAGTAGCTCTGTTGTTGTTTGTAATTGCTGAATTGTAATGAATAAAAAATTGTTTTATCTTTTGTCACAACCTATCTTCTTATTAAAAATTTTCTTCATAAGATTGTTTGGAAGCTTAAAAATTACACTACCTTTTTTGTTGACATTTTCGGAATTTTCTTTATTCAGTGCTTTTTTTATACTCTGGTTTATCAAAATATGGAAGTCAAGATCATGGCTGTCGTGCTCGACTTCTCGGAAAACAGCCGATTTCGATTTCCCATAGGGGGGTGCCTGAAAATTACCGAGCTAAGGGGGGTGCATATTTAAAATCGCCCTGCCGGGACGTGTGCCCAGCCCTGCTCACAACACGGTAGATTACATTGGGTATACGGTAGTTTGGTCAAAGTCTCAGATTTTACTCAAATTTTGTATGCGAAGGTTATTCGGCGTGGTAAATACTAATTTGGCGTCCATTTGTCGAATTTCGAATCATTGAGGTAGTTTTTGCCCCTGAGAGGCATTGCACCTACCGTAACCTACAGTAAATCTTAGAATCGCGACAAACGAACTCAAGATTCTTGTTCAGCACCCAATATTAGCCCTACACACAAGTTTTGAGCCGAAGGCGAATTGTTTTTCTCAAAACCCTAATAATTTTACGGAGTAGGATTACCGCCAGTCTTTAAAAAACGCGTATAACTTTTTTCAAAATGGTTTTAGGCAGTTGCGAAGACCGCAATCGGATTTCACGCCAAAAACGGTTCTGAGAAAGTACATTTGATCTGCAATGACCAGGCTGACTTAAAGTTGTTGTTCCCTTGGGAGGGAAATTTGGCTTGCCAAAAATTACTTTTAGCGATGCTACGATAACACTGCCTCAAACCTCTCCAATTCGAACTACCTAACACGAGTTAAACCATTTCTCGATTTTTCTTGGTTTGAGGGTGAGTATACGAGGGCTTGGTCGAAGTCTCAGATTGAGCGCAAAATTTTTTTGTGGAAGTGGGACGCCAAACATAAGTTTGAGGATAACTTGTCAATGCTTGAAATAAGTACAAAGATAGTAGGTATTTGCCCACCGCAACCCCAGACTAGCGACAAAAAGATTCCGGATTTGTGATCAGCGCCCTAGATAGCCCCAACTGGAAGTCATGAGCGGAATTCAGAAAAAAATTCTGAACCCCTCAAAAATTCCCTGATGCACCATTTGCCTGTTTGTGAAGCTAAAAAAACGCCGTTTTTAGAATCCATCGAGGCACTCAGAAAATTATGAGCACAGACTATTCATGTACTTCACACTCCTAAAACACTACAGATAATTTTGCAGAAATTTCAAGAAAGTTATAAGCAAGCAATAGTCGGTGGCACTCCTTTTTTTGTCGCCGTATTCGTGGTTGATCGTAATCGTGAGCAAATCAAAAACAGTCGTTCGTGAGAAGTTTGTTGGTAACAACGCAGTTTAAATGTAAGCAAACATTTCCTATGGCACAAGGCTGAGCAATGCACCAAGGGGAAGCGCGCGCTTAGTGTTGGCGCGCGCTACCGGGTATCTAAATGCCGCCCCTCCTCAGCTGATGAGCTAAAAACAGCCGTCCTCGGCACTGGGAGCTACAGTAGTGGACAAAATCTATTGACATCGTGTTTTCCTTTTCGAATATCTTTGCCCCCCCTTAGGGCTTCCAATTTCATATTTCAATATCATATCGATTTCTTTGTCGTTTTCGATATTCTCTTGGTGATTTTTGTATTTTCTAGAATTGTTCGTTCGGTAGCAAGTGAAATTTCACAAATAGTGACCGAAGATCTGTCATCCGAGATTTTAAAATGGGTCCATCACGAGCCGGTCCCCGAAGCTGCTCGGGATCACAACACAAGCCATTCAAGAAATTTTTAATGTTGGCGTTAGACACCTATCTAGGCCGGAAGCTCGAGGAGGACATAGGGAGACATGAGCAATACTGGATGGTGCGATAATACGCACCTTTCGCGAGATTCCGAGGCTCAGTGCTAAGTACTTCACAGGAGAACTTCACAAATTTCGTGATTCGCAGACGATCTCCAGGTTTCATTTCTGTGAAGAATCCATTCAAGGGTTTCTCAGGTATCTATCAATGCTGGTAAACGTCGACACCTTCGCTGTGAAGTTCTCGGTCATCGTCCCAGTAAATTTCTTTTGATGAGAGTAAGGCACCAGAAGGCAAGGCTAGCGTGGGCGACGGAGCTTCATCACTAGAGTCAACAGCAATGTAAAAAAGTTGCCTCTTTGGTTAAATCTACGTCTCGTTCGCTTAGAGCACTAGATCGAGCTGAGAAAACAGCTTTTTACCAATGTTGTTGAGTCTAAGGCATCTGCTCCGTCGCCCACGCCAGTCTTGCCTTCTGATGCCTTACTCTCATCTAAAGAAATTTGCTGGGACGACGTGTGAGAACTTCACTGTGTGGACGTTTGACAGCATCGACAGATACCTGAGAAACATCCGAATGGATTCTCCACAGAAATAAAACCTGGTGATCGCCTGCGATTCATGAAGATCCTGAAGTTTTCCCCTGATGTCCTTAGCATTGAGCCGTGCAGTGTCGCGTAAGGTGCGTGTTATGGTACTATCCAGTATTGCTCTTGTCTCATTATGTCTTCCTCGAGCTTCCGGCCCAAATAGGTGTCTAACGCCAACCTTCAGAATTTCTGGAATGGCTTGTATTGTGATCTCGAGCAGACATCCGGGAACGGCTCCTGATGAACCCATTCAAAAAATCTCGGATGACAGATCTTCGGTCACTATTTGTAAAAACTTCACTTCTTATCAAACGAACAATCCTACAAAATACAAAAATAACCGAGAGAATATCGAAAACGAAGAATAATAGATCGAGTTGAAGAAGAGACCAAAGGTCGCAAATGGCGAATTTCCAAAATTGTCTTCCTCGTCGATGAATATTTGCGCTATAATCCTGTAGCCTACTTCATTATATCGGTATTATGACCAAAAATATCGTATCAAAATATGAAATTGATAGCCCCAAAGGGAGCAAAGATATTTTGAAAAAAGGCGATGTCAATAGATTTTTGTCCCTTACTGTATTTTAATTCCTCAGTCCTCCGTAACCCAACAAATAGCTAGTCGAATCGACTTTTCAAATAAGCTGCAATTCGTGGAGCCCCTGTGGACTACTGATTAGTGTGAAATCGTAGACTGACAAGGGAATGACCAGACCCATTTTCCGGAACCGCCCACACATTCATGTTTTTCTGCAAGAATACCTTCAGGGTAGTCGTAAGAACACCCTACCATTTGCTCCAGTAATAGTGGAAAAAAACTGAGTCATTTATTGAAACGTGGTCGAAACGGCGAGAAAAGGGGGAGGGCGATATCATCTATCATTTCAACAAAACCATGAAGCACTATTGGCCGACCGGTCCGATGCGGCGACCTACCATCCGTAGGCTCCCGGGTTCGATTCCCTCTGTTGCTGGAATTTTCGCAACGAATTTCTTAGAGTCCAACAACTATATGCGGCATTTTGATTATAGTTTATCGACACCAGCCCTCATAGGGAAGAAGAACAAGCATACAGAAGAACAAAACACGGAAACGAATTTTGTAATAAAAATTACTCTGTATGAGTGGCTGTGGCTTGGGTTGTGAGGACCAACTTACTAAGAAACGTGTTTTATTCTGTGGCGGCTTGAACCTCTTGCTTTGTGTCTTATTTGATTACCCCTGTTTTATACAATTCTCGATTTCACGTCAGAGTACGTCGGTGATCATCCCGGTCAACTCGACAGCCCGATCGCAACGCTTTTCCCTATTGGAATCGACAAATGCGAGGACGTCGGACTTTGTAATTATATTAGTTTCATGTTCTGCTGCTACTGTAATAGGAAATTCTGTTTCGCCCACTCCCTCAAAAATTGCCATGGGTGTTGATTTTTCTTGCTAAGTACTCACTTTGAAGTGATTGCTGTCTTTTCCCATCAGAAGAATTGCCAATAAACGTCTATATGAAAACCCTTAACAATGTTCGTCTCAAAAACAGCATGACAGATTTTTTCGCATCAAAGAGGACTGTACCACATGATTCTCTGGATGGAAGTCTATGAGCTACGGTAGCTAAACTATATTATACTTACCGTATCCTACCGTAATCGCCTGGAAAGCGCAAAACGAAACTAGTATTCGTGTTCAACACCTCAGAAAACCCCCCAGATGAAATTTGAGGAAAATTTATTTCTGACATCTGGAGCCCCATGAAGGGGAAAGCCCAATTCATTTCTGGGGTGCAGAGGTCAAGGAAAATTTTCAGCCCAAACTTCGCCAAGGGTGGTAATTTGGGACGTAGAACGCGAATCTGAGGTACGTTTGTTGTTTTTCTTAAAATTATGACAGGTTAGGGTAGCTTGATGGTAATAATCTTACAAGGCTCTTCACTATTTGGTTCAAACCTTTTTTCACTACTCGGGCAACTAGATTGGGGCTTTTAGGATTACCCGGATGGTAGTCGATCAGAAAAGCATGGCTTTGTGGGTAGTTCTGGCGACCAGGTCTGGTCATTCCCTTGTAAGTATAAGTATCCAAATTATGAGGTGTCCGAAAATCGAAAAAGATTTTAAAAAATTCTAAGACAGAGGAAATCCTAAAAACGTGCATATAGAAGTTTTTCAACACACTGATTTCGCTCACCACAGTAGAATAGGTCCAGCACAAAGATGGGTAGCGCTATCATCAAAATAAAGGGTGGCAGTATATCATGAAACGCACTGTAGTACCTTTGGTACGTCAAGGTTTACTCTTGAAAAGAAAAACCTGCGTGGTCCCGTTTTGGCCGAAGGCGAGGTCCCAGAGATCGGTCTCAGAACACCTAAAGACAACTAGTAGAAAAACGCGTGCGCGCACTTTTCGAATAACCAAAGCGCTGTCTATAATGAATAAAGACGTTCTGCTGAAGGCATATAAAATCTATGTCAGGCCAATACTTGCAACAGGAACAACAGTCTTCTGTCCGTATAAAAAGAGGGGCATTGCCTTGGTTGAAAAAGCTCAGAACAATTTCACGAGGAACACTCGTGGTTTCTCCTACTCAGATATCACTAGCGCAAAAATGAGAAATAGTTTATTTACTCAAATTGATATCCAGAGTCGTGAAAGTTGAATTATCACCGTTCTCCCCTTGTGCAAAATCACGGACACGAGGTGATTCCGTAAAAAATTCGTATCGTTAACCAAGACCATTAGAGCCTTCAGTTTTACTGGTCGAGTGGGTTCTGCATACATCGCTTAAGAGGCAGTGTTCACAATAAAAAGACCGTATTCTACTTTTCATGTTATTGGGTGAACAAGTACACTAAGCAGACGTTGTTCGGGAAAAGTCCCTCATACTAATTAACTTGTTACGAGACGCGGTTCGCAAGCCTGCTTTAAACGAGAACATTCTTCTAAACCTCTATGCTTTATAGACGAACTATTTTGTTGCTCGCATTCTAGCTTGTTCGTGTTATCCACTTTACTGTCCTTTTTTTTAAATGACCAATTGCGTCAGCGAACTCGGCTCAACAGAAATCGAGAAAGCTCGGAAAACTGAAATTTGACAGCCTCAACTTGTCCGAAAGTCCGAGATTCGAAAAAAAATCGACTTTGTACGTTGTAAATGTCGAGTATGTGCAAAAAAAATCCGTTTTTGCTAAGTGTATTCAGAAGAACAACAAAATGGCTACAGAAACAGCGGATAACTCTTGTCTGGGAATACATGAATTCTCCTGTTAGGGTGCTCGTACGATTTAACCAAACTTTACCACAAATTTGAACTTGTCCCAACTTTTTCAATCTCAAAAAGCTTGACGAATTTTTTATCTTGTGAGGGGGGTCGTGAAAATTTGGAAATTTTTCACAAACTTCGGTCAATGGGGACGGGGCAGGGTCAAGCGGGGTTGCGAAATTTCGCAACGGTGGGTGGTGGGGTCGCAGAAATTTTGGCCTGAAAATGAAGGTTAGGGGGGGGGATCGCAAACATTTCGGACCACAGTGAAAAATGGGTGAAGATATCTCAAAAATATATCGCTCACCAAAAGGAAGGATCTTAGCATTGCTCAGGTTTTAGACGCTTGAGCCGGACTACTGGACGAATTTTCGGCTTGTGACAGTTTTGGTAAACAGATATAAACTGCCCAGAAACCCCCCCCCCTGGGGGGGAGGGGGGTCGCAAAAAATTCGGATTTTGGAAGAAAAATTTTGATGGTGAGGAGGGGGTCGCTCCGATTTCGAAGAATTACGCAACGATCAGCTTGACCCTGGGACGGGGGTCGTAGCTCAGCCGAAAATTGGCGCAACGGCCTGCTCAACCCTGCCGACGTCGGCCGGCTGTAGCCGGCAGACGAGGTGAGAGGGCCCCGATCCCCACTCCCGTTTGGCAGAGCCCAATGTGCAGTGGCGGAGGCCGGCATCAGCCGGCCGACACCGCTGGTTTCACATAAAAAGGATAGAGGCACTCAATGAACGAGTGTGTGTGGGCTTCCACGCCTTCCCATTACTCAATTTTTCGACCTCTGCCGTACCCGTTCGATACGAAATACTGGCCTCATACTCAGGTTCAGTACCTCAAATGAGCTTTTTAAAGAGTTCCTGAGCCAACTCTATCAAACATTCAGCTCAGCTTTAAGAGAAACACCGACCAAATATAGCTTTTTCGCAAAGACTGCTCCGAAATCCGAGCATAGATCCGAAGAGAGCGCGCCCGAATTAACAAGAAAACACTCTTAATCCTTATAATAGTGAAAATGTCGTGTTTCCCCACTTAGAGGCGAGGCCCCGATAGATTTCTATTTCTCTAAGGTCTGAATATGGTAGGTTAGACAAGTATAGCTGATCTCCATTCCAAAATTTTCATATGACCATTGGAGGCAGAAATTATGGTATTTAGGAAATGGCCACTACGGCCATCGCGATATCTCCACACCGCTACCGCAGCATTTTTTTAACGTTCAAAACGGTCACCAATGGTTAAGTTATGCTTAAAATTATGTTGAAAACCGTGCGTGAACTGGTTGCAAACATCGTACTGATCACTCTTTTTGCTAAGTTCGCGTATGTTCTCAGCTTCAACCGGTTTTCCTACGTCTCTTATGTAGATCTGACTGTCGCTCGCGTAATATGTGAAAATCTCATCATTGGAATTTCGACGAACATCAAGTTTAGGGTGAATGTAGTAACCAAACTGTAAATGAAATCACAGCACTGGCAAAATAAGCCACAAAACAGTAATTAACTTCAAACGATAACGGGTAGGCCGAATTCTCTTCGAAGAAACTCAAAAACGTGCAGAGGCCAGCATCAGTACGGAAAGCCAATCTTAGTTTTAAAAAAACCTATCCAAGCGTAGTTAGGAGTTGATCCGAATTTTGGTGTCACACAATCGTTTTTCCGCCCATCATCGAGTTCTCAGAGAAGCGATTTAATTAAATGTTGATGTAATCAGTTCAAAACGATCAATTACATTACTTGATGCCGCACCGATAAAACTAGGATGAGAAAATTGGGCGCTACAGTGATTCTAATGTATTCATGACTTACTCATGTGTTGCATCGCCATTTGCTGCTGTTGTTGCTGCATTTTTGTGTGGTGAGCAAAAAGAGTTCGAGTCATCGCATCTCGAGGTGATAACTGCAATACACGGGGACGATTAAATTCAACGAAACACACACTGAAATTACTGTTTAGTCATCTAGTATCACTATTCTGTGAAGGGCAAGAAGACCGCTATATCACAGCATCATGTGTTCATGTTCATGTTCATGTTCATTACATTTACATAAGGCAAATGCGCGAAAAAAAATCACAATTACAAAGCAAGCAATAAGAAAACACAGAAAAAAATGGCCGATAAATGAGAGAAAAAACACCACTGAAGCCAAACCGATCCCTCCCGAAAAAGGGGGAAAATTATTATGCTAAATTTCAGAAGATAGTAAAATCCTCGAGACCTGCCGTCTGAACTGACCCAAAGGGAGAGTACCAGAGACCCTTCTCGTTATTTTCAAATATTAACTAGCAGCCCGATGTGGAAATGATCTCACCCTCACACTGGTAAGAGGACGGGTGAGGAATATTTTCGTTCTCTCACCCCTAGTGTTCGATTCGACCAAGTTAAAATAGGGTTTAAGACTGAAAATGCCCCTATTCCCGAAAAGCTTGTGGACCATGCAAATGTCAAATACTTTCCGTCTAGAATCTAGCGTAGTTAGCCCAAAATACTTGTTTCTTATATGCGCCCTGGGTATTTTGGCATTCAAGAAGCCACCAATACGGAATACTAGTTTACGAGTAAAACTATTCTGGACTTTTTCTAGCGCTCCAATATTCTTTTTCGTGTACGGAGAGAAAACTACTGATCCAGATTCTACAATAGGCCTTATATAGGTCTTGTACGCTCGGAGCAAAACCTGCTTGTTTTTTGTGGATATTTCCTTGAAAATCTGGAAAATACGCCTGTGAGCCGACTGACATTTTATTCTGATATGCTCAGAAAAATCCAATTTACTATGTGGAAGCTTTACTAGTGGAAGCCAAGATAAGGAATTACATGGAAAAAAAGAAACCCTCCACAAATCACACTCAATCTCAAGTAATTGCGTGAAAAAATACCTGCGTTTTAACGTATTTTTCCTGGCCTGGATCAACTTTTTTGGCAAAATGCAATGCAACATTCGAAAGAGCGACGTTTCCCAATTTTACCATGCGTTGGAATCTATGGGTGCGAAGAATTCCGACATACTTGCGATGCTTTCGTTTATGGGTCATCTAGCCACAAATATAATCGCAAAAACCTTGTATTATTCTATTCCTCCTCCCATCTCATGTTCGTACCATTTTTATTATGATTTACCATACATGGAGAGCCGCGGTAATGTCATCGCGGCAGGTTTCCAACTCGCCAAGGTATATCTAGACGCAACACTACAAATAGCGACAGATTCCGCTTTATCACCGCGCTGTTCATCACTATTTAAGAAAGGGATAACAGAAGAACTTACGCCGGAAGTTTTACTTTGACTCATCAGCATTTGCATGGGCTCGAGAATTCGACTCATCGAAAGACACGCCATAGTTTGCTGCGGCATCCCGACACGGGTCAACGGCATCGGTTTTTCCATACCGTCCCCATGATGGATTTCATACTCCTGAACGAAAAATTAGAACACAAATCTACGCAACTTCTCTGCTGGCGGATATATGAGTAAGTACAATATCGACTTCTCGATTTCCAAATGAACGCCACGTGGGTTTGAAATGCGCATAAAAACGGACGGGACGAAAACTTCAAAACACCCTTTCACATTCCAAAGCGACTCTATCGAGCAAATCGAACAACTCAGCGAACAATATCGAGCAGCGGGGGTTACCAGCCGACACGATTCAAACAATACAAAATTCACTCAAAGATCCTGCTTTTAGTGCGCTCCCTTCATCACTGTAACAAAATGCTACCTCAGCCTGGAGCGAAGGCAATGGTTGCATCCAAAACGCAAAATTAGGCGGCCATTGAAATGTTCACTCAAAGGATTATGATCATGTGAGGAATCAGAACACGCTATAAGTGCCTACAGAAAGCCGGTCGACGTATTCAAGCAAACAAAAAACACAGCGCAAGATAGCATGCATATTAAAGTAAATTAACCAGCTGAAATTGCGACATGTTGCTTGTCTGCTACGCTGTCAAAACAACGAATCCGTTATGTCGCAGAAAAAAAGGATGAGGACCGACACCAACTAAAGAAACGTATCCCCGTAGGTATAACGATGGTAGTTAAACAGCGGATATTCAACAACAATGTGCGAAAGCTACGTCTGCATTCAATTCTCTAACCAAGTGTTTGTGGTCTACCCCCATCGCGAAAGAAGTCATGTTGCGCGTCTACTTATCCGCTGTTCACCCTATCATGGTGTACGGATGGGAGACGTGGGCAGAACCGACGAAGCGGATGGAAAGGTTGGATTGCACGGAGAGGAAGCTTTTTAGGCGTTTGCTTGGATATTTCTGGCCGCATATATGCCATAACGAAGATCTTTACCACGAAAGTGATGCAGAACATCAACGCTTGACACGAGGGAGGTGCCAGCATCTCCCACCGCCATCTCAAGCAGCAATGGAAAGTCGACTTCGACTGCTCGGGCATATACTAAGAAGAATGCCAGATCGTCTCGTACAACAGGCTCTGAGGATGCTTCCAAATCCTATCAGGAAACGGCCACCTGGGCGCAGGCGAAAGTTCTGGACGGATGTGGTTAAAGAGGATTTGAAGTCACTCGGCGTCGAAAGACAGTTAAGGCGCGATGTTTTATTTGACAGGAAATGGAATAGTGACAGTTGGATGGAGTATGTTCAAAATGTGGCTGGAGACCATGAAAAATGGACACGGCTACTAGGACGGCACACCTCGGCGAAGATGCGGAATGACCGCGTCAGGCGGAAGACAGCCAATTGCGTCGAGTGAGGCATCCCTGTTTAGGCCCAAAGATGGAACTAGTATATATGCATTATCAGGGCCGCCACTAGTATTAGTATTACCGCTAATCAGAAAGGCTGGAAATTTGCCCAGCACAAAAATTGCATTCCTTGAATTCATGATTCACATACATCACGTACAGTTTACGTTCAATAAAACGAGATTGGTTCATAGGCTGATGTAGTCTATAGATGTTTGTAAATTGAGAAGTTTCACGCGGTTGCTATCTGCTCTAAAGTTGTCTGTACTTATCTCGCACATGGCACCAGGGTTGAGAAGGGTTGCGACTTGGAGCGAAGAGGGGGTCGTAGAAATTTGGAGAAGTTTTGAAAAAAAAAATGAAAGGGGCGGGCTCGTAATTTTTTTTGAGATGGAATTTTCCAAAACAAGTCGTACGCCGAAATGAGGTAATAGTAGTCACTCTCTGATAGTAAGATTGCAGCGTGAGAACAGCATGGCCTGCAGAGGCCGTCGGAAGTTCGGGCAGAGTACCAGATTTCAGTCAAAATATATATACAGGAGTTTCTCGGTATGCTTAATACAAATGTGATATCTATTTGTTGAGAGCGGATCGAAAAAAAATCGTTTTCCCAAAATTTAGGACAAAAGAGATGGGGGGTCGTAGCACTGCCGAACCAAGTCGTAATTTTTAATTCGAATGTATACAAGAAACATGGTAGAGAAATAGCGCACCTTCAGACTCAAAGCACTAAACATTTGCGATACTATCTAGATAATTTGGTACGTTGTTAATAAAGGTAAGTCTCAAATCCATTTCATTACAATATGAGGCAGATTTCATACAGGAGCTCACTAATTGATGGTAACCTCAATGACGAGATGGAAAAATTAATGAACAGGAAGGCTGCTGAATTCGCGGAAAATTGTAAGCCTTCGAATAGGTCGCAGAAACCACCAGCACCGACGCACCAGCGCATTTCCGATGCAGTCACACGAGGAAAAATTCTAAAAAATGCTAGAAACTCAATGTGTGGGTTCCAATACATTTACAAGGTCGCTTTCGAAGACTGGTGATCTCGGTCGCACACAAAGCACCACAATCTTAATGCAGACAAGAACCCGAACCATTTCAAGCACCGCCACGGATGCGCGTCCTTTTCCTGAGATTTTCCTCCAAGGATGTACCAAGAAGAATAGTCCAACGGACCGAGATCCGGCGATCTAGAAGGCCAAAGATCTGGGCAGCAAAAATCGGGAAACAGTTCTTAGCAGAGAGGTATGGCTGAACGAGCCAGTAGCGATGGCGCCCAGTTTTGGTGAAGGTAGATCTGCCTGGCCGGAGAGCCGAGTCTCCCATCGTTCCAATATATCGTGAAAAATCCGCTGCTGAGTCAGCGGCGTCATTTCGGTGCCGCAACGAAGGCCCAAATCACCGAGGCTGGAAAATTACGCTGGGCTATAGCTTATAGAAAGAACACCCAGAAAATAATTTTTCAGTTTTTAAGCTGACGCTGGAGAGTCACAAGCTGACCACAACGGTATCTCTGAAATCGTTCAAGACCCCCCATGAACAGAGTTATGGCTCCTCGGAGACGCTTATTTTTTTGAAGGTGAAAAATTGGTGGACGAGTAGTCTAAGGCCCGTATTTCTCTCCAATGGCAATCATTGCACGAAAGCGAACCAGGATAAGGAGGCAATCCGGCTATAAACTGATAAACGAAGACTTGTCGGAATTCATCCATCCATAGAGCCGCTATCCAGTTCGAAAAGCTGGTATGGGGGTGTGGCCCGTGGTGGTGAGCGAAGTAGGTCGGGCCTGTGGTGGTCGCTTATATCTCAGACATTCGCCGGACCCAATCCCAGCTCGAACGGGGTCCATCACCAGATTTCTGTCGAGTCAGACCCTTTAGCGTTGTTCCTCCACGTAGTCCCAAATAAGAAGACATGGGGGAGAATAAATTTTACTTCTCCCCCACGTCGCCTCAGTTGAAAGATGTGAGGGGCGAAAACGGAAAGGGGTTCGACCCGACAGAAATCTGCGGTCGAACCCGTTGAGTTTCTGAGATCTCGCCTATTTGAAGGAATTGAGATGTCGTCTTTGGCACATGTTATATAGGAGGGGTCTACTACACAACCGAATAAAAATCACAAAATTCATGTCTGAGGGTGTGCTGTGCCTTTAGGATTCCACGGTTTTCTGCTGATCTTTCTTGAGCAGCTTGTGCTGGTGCTTGGCCTTCGCCGGCAGTGTGCGACCAACATCGCTAAACTTCAAAGGCGACCTTGCAAATGTGTTACAGCCTAAGGATTAGAGCTTGAGTATGTTGCCATTGCTTCCGCCTACTCAATTGTTATGGTTCCAATACGACTGTGTCTCACAAGGGAACTACTTTAGGTTAGCCTGCCCATCCCGGATGAAATGTCCGACTATATCTTCGCAGCTACAGGCCATAAAACGGCCAAAGTCTCACCGTCGACTGCGTACCACGCGCTGCGCGACCGCACGCGCGTCGGAAGCAGATGAGTTTTGGCCACCGCGCGACGAGTTGCGGCCGCCGCGCGACGTTTCGGCCTCCTCGCGGGGGCCGAAACTCGTCGCGCGGCGGCCAAAACTCATCTGCTTCCGACGCGCGTGCGGTCGCGCAGCGCGTGGTACGCAGTCGACGGTGAGACTTTGGCCGTTTTATGGCCTGTACCTGAAACCACTCTGAAAGGACGTTATACGCGTTTTTCAAATCCTGGCGGCAAGGTAAGGGTACCTACCTGCCCCCCTATTGAGTTTTTAGGGTGTTTCGAAAATATGTCTATTTCGGTTCAAAACTTGTATGGAAGGGTAATTTTTGGTGCTGAGCACGAATCTGCTGGAGTCCTTTTCAGGGTAAGGCGTAGCGGTGTGATCGGCCCGTGAGAGGTGCGCCCCCCCCCCTCCTCCAGCTTTGGATCCGGTGGGGCTTTAACCCCCTATATGAGGCAAATTGAGTGTTTTCTATCGAACATGCTTCCAAACGATTTTTCAGCAAAAACGGACGTTATAGGTCAAGTCACACCGGCCGTAATCGGATCAAAAATGTCGGATCGACCTGGGACTTGGCCGACAGCTTTTTCTGTGATTCCTTTCAAAATAAACACTACAGCAGTCCGATCCAGAACAGATAAAATTTTTTGACCTCTCCAGACGTGTAAGTCCAGACAGCGGTTTTCCGATTTTTCAGCGCCACGAGTGACACACTCATAGTCGACTGCTTGGCTTCTAGAAGGACTAACCAAGTAGTTTTCTCACTTATCTACCTGATAAAGCTTCAAAAACTGACGGTCACATTTACAACCGTCACACCGGCCGTAATCAAAATAGTCGGATCGACCTGGGACTCAGCCGACAGCTTTTTTTATGGTCCTCTTCAAAATGAACACTACAGCAGCCCGATCCAGATGTTCGGCCTCTCCAGACGTCAAAGTCCAGACAGAGCGCCCCATCACCACAACTCACTTCAAAATTGACGGAATGAATTTTCAGATTTTTCATGTTCCCGTTAGTGAGGCCAATGCAATGCTATGTGAAGTCTTTCTGACTCTGGTGTTTCCTCGTAATACTTGCATTTCTTTCTTTGATTCCCAATGAACACTGGTCAAAACGCGTCAGATTTCTCTTATGGTGACCGTCTGATCACTTCACAATGAGGGATTTTAATGTGGAAATATACAATTCTTGTTTGATTTCGGATATTGACTGAGTTACTTCGTATCACTCTTGCATGGTACTCGTTGAAAGCTGTTCAAAAATGGCCTCAAAATTGAATTCGCAGGACTTTGGAACAAGTTACGGCTATGCGGCGCTTTGTGCGCGCGAAATTGCCGCTAATCGCCGTTCTGGTGTGAAAAAACCTGCCCGGTACGGTAGGAGGGAAATTTTGGCATGATGACGGACCTAGTGCGTGCGGCCCCCGTACCCGGCGCCTAAGGCTGCGCCCCCCCCCCTCTGTGATCGTCACACGGTACGCCTGAGCCTGGTCCGTTTGTAGAAATTCTGAGGTTTAATGTAGGTTACGGTAGGCATCATGCCATTTAGAGGGCGAAACCTACTTTAGTATTTGGAAAATCGATAAATGGACGCTAAATTCGTATTCGCCACTACGAATAACCTCCACGTAGAAATTTTGAGTCAAATCTGAGACTTTGAGCAAACTACCGTATACCCACCATAATCAACCACAATCTGTCAAAAATCGATAAACGGATCACAACTTCGTGCTCAGCACGCCAAATAATCCCCAGGGAAACAATTTGAGGAATATCTATCGTAGCACTCCGGAAATGGTCACAAAACTCGGTTTTCCATCAGATTTTCTCCGATGGGGAGCTTTGAACGAGTCAAGTCGAAAACTTCGGAAAATCGACAAATAAATTCCAGATTCGTGATCAGCGCCCAAAAACCCCACCTACTAGAATTTTCGGTCGAACTAAAACATTTTCTAAAACTTTTCAGAGCTCTCAAATTGGTACAAATAAACGCCTGACCGAATACGCTATCAGTCTGTAAGAAGTCTGGAAAATGTGCCTTCACCCAAACTTTGCTCAGGCGGGTGGTTTTGAACGCTGAACACGATTATGAGGTCAGTTTAAAGATTTTTCAAAGACTAATGCGCGTTTTGGAAGGTACAATAGGTACGGAGACCTGGCGAACAACGCCTATAACTTTTTTTTTTCAAATTGGTTTAGTCCGATTCTACGCCAAAGACGGTTCTAAAAAAGTACATTTCGTCCGACATGGCCAGGCTGACTAATGGTAGTGTCCTTTTCAGCAATACTGTGCTTCTCTGGGCCAAATTTCAGTCCGCAATTGCGCCTCGACACGCTTTGCGGCAGCACGCGCTCGAGCCGGTCGAGTTTCCAGCGCCAAAGCCGACTCGAAAAGGCTTTATACAGTTTTATACAGTTTTCTCCATTTTTTTTTCAAGTTTCCAGTTTCCAAAACCCACCTAGAGTCAACAGATCGGCGGCTGCGGCACTGGAAACTCTTCTGCCTCGAGAGCGTGCGGCCGCGAAGCGTACCGAGACGCAAATGCGGACCGGAATTTGACCCAGAGGAGCACAGTATGTTGGTCGATTCGGAGCTTTGTGGTCCTTACAACCTATTTGACCGCCTTCAAAAATCCGCGAACTTATCAGCCACTCAGTGGATTATGTAGCCATGAAATGAATGCATGTAGCTAAAAAGTAAAACATCGCTAACCCTAAGCTACAATGTTGATGAATGCCCCATCACCCAACCAAACTCGGATTCCTACTATAGCCCCTAGATCCGGTCTTGACCTGATGTTGGCCAAATCGGAAAATGGCACCATACATACGGCTTCCGTTTTCGATTTAGCCTGACGCATGGGCCAGGCGGCTGGCCGTGCGGGGTTCGCGACGTCACTGGAGAATGGGGTTTCGATTCGCGCGGGATGATCTATCGTCGCAGTCCCGTCCATTTATAAGACTAAAATTATTACGCGAACTCTACACATCTTCTGACTCATTAGTTATTGGATTAGGGCTGGGATTCATGCACGGCAAATCAAGGACTATGGTTGGGTTGGCTGCCTTTCAAGGCACACCCAACTGAAGCGCACGGTTTGCGTGCATGAATCCCACCCGAGAAGTCAAGAGAAGAGACTTGCCCTCTGAACTCATCATACCGTTAGAAAAGCAAAAAGACAGCGATATTATGTCGTTGTGATCACTATACGATTTTCCGTATTGAAAATCAGAAAGGCAAGTCAGTCAGAGAACTGATTTGAGACCCAGCGAACGTCATGGCAAACGTTTGAGCAGATTGAAAAAGTAATGCGAATCGCACAGTCACATAAAATGACAGTAGAATACCTTCGTGATCTCATTCATGAAGAATTCTTGACAGCTCTCCAATTCCATGCTCCACGTTCGAATGCGATGATTCAAAATTTCGTCATACGGCGTGAATTCTATGAACAACTTGAACTTGGTTTGCACCTGAACAAGACGATGCTGATGAAAAGGCGAAGAATAGCTGAAATCAGTTACTGAAAGAGAATCGACTACTAGAGGCAAAGGGGAAGAAAGGCAACAATCCCAATGGTAATCTTGGGTACCAGCATAAAAATGCCGCTAAACAAGTAAGAAATTTGCCCCGCCCCTCTATCTGCCCGCTCCCTGTATTTGCCGCCTCCTCCAAAACAGGTATCCGGGGCCTTTTCCACCACCGCCGATGTATGTGGGCGGTTTAATAGGTACAATAAGCTAAGCTCGTACATCGGCGACGGTGGAAATGGCCCAGGAACCCTGTTTTGGAGGAGACGGCAAGTACAGGGGGCGGACAGATGCAGCGGCGGGGCCAACTTCTTACTCGTTTAGCGGCATTTTGGGTAGTTTTTGAAGCTTCAAAATGCGTAGGCGTTGTAATCTGAGCCATACGATTCTGTTTCCGTTGTTATCTCAAACGAGTTTACGAGCGTGTATTCTGCCTTTGAGGAGCGGCAGACTTTTAGCTCAGTGTACATAGCTCTTCTTCCTCAGTTTGAGCCGGTCGAAGCGAAGCTATAGAGCCTATTGTGCCGAAATCTCCTTATCACTGTCATATTTTGCAATGACCGACCGCTTCGCTGCTTGCTCCGCCCGGACTTATATGAGCGAGAAGAGCTTCACGCATAAGCATTCTACAGCAGTATTCGAACATACCTCAGCGTTCGGAACATCGTGTTTCGTGACCTGAAGCACATCCTGGTTTTCGTAGTGAATCATACCAGACGGCGTTTGGGACTCGCGAGCCTGCCCACGAATAACAAAGTACATTTCTCTAATCTTGCTTTCGAAAAAGGAGCGGAAGAAGCGAGGTATGAGTTGTCGGCCCAGAACTGCAAAAAAATGTAGACCAAAATGAACAGAACCGAACGGTGCAGCCAGCTCCGATTTATCGGACAAACTTATGAACGGCAGCCGACTTGCTATTCACATCAGAACTTGACAGTATATAAAGTCAATATTGGAGCGAATTTCACATCCACTGTATGCATGCAGCCGCTGCTAAATCTTGCTGGAATAACGGTTCCGGCGCGATTAATCCTCTGCACACACAGCAAGAACATCATCGCGCAGCCCGCTGCAACAGCGGATATGAATTTCGTTTGAAAATGGGGTGCATGTAGAAGAGCATCGATGTAGTGGGCTTGCTGACCGAATACACAAGAATGGAGCAGCCGTTGGAGCGCTGGTTTACGCAACGCGCGTAGCGGATACTCGCTGTGTTAACGCCCTCGCTAGAGCGCATTCACCTTGGGTTTTCTTTGAGGGGAGAGCCCACGATTAAGCGTTATAGCGGCCACGTGAACGCAGCGGCTTATGGAGGCTAAACTTGTCCCTCGCTGCGTATTCGATCAACAAACAGCTGGAGAAAAGCGCAGAGGTCACGTGGAATCGCTAAACAAGGAAACAGGGTACAGCACGAGATATGAACAAGGCCAATCCTTTCAGACCACCACTCCAAGAGCAAAACGTTGGCGATTTTCTCAGACCTCCCAGAATCGTTATTTGGTCAGCCCTTTTTGGCTGTTAAATTTGAATAAGAATAGTATGATCGAATTCTTTGTAGAAACTAAATGTAAATAGCATATACCTCCACAAATATTGCAAGCTTGGTGTCCCGGCGGAGCTCAGACCCCCCCCCCTTGGGGATATTCAAACCCCGCGCCGTACACTGCAAGGAAATCAAATGCGTAGGCTTGAATGAAACAGGAAGCTCAAAGCAAACAAAAATGAGATACTAAACAAGCAACAAAATGATGGAATGCTAGCACAGCTTACCATATTTCTCAGAATGAGGACTATGCTCATCAACTATGCTAATCCACAATTTGGCATCATCATCAAAAAACTCATGAGAAAACGCGTCCCACCATTGCGCGAAGTCCTTCTCGCAAATCTGAAAACAAACATGTTAAAAACGCATTGAAACGACCAACTTGGGGAGCTCTATCCATATGAATCTTGTTTCCGAACCCGCGCTTCTACATAACAGAATTCTGTGTACCTAATAAATCAGAAGATGAACCACTGTTCTTCATGGATTTCTCAAGAAATATGCCACAATCTCTCTATGAGATGAGGCGTTTTGTATACCAGTTGTGAGCCAAATAAACACATCATCAAATGGGGAACAATTTAGTCCCAACAATGCATAGTTAGGTCCGCGACTTGTTTTTTCAAGAAAAAAAAAATATATCTCACCCGTTGCCGGCGCGGGCGGTTTAAATCTCACCGGCGGCTGGCAAATATGGTGAGCTGATCAGGTGCGCTCTTCTCTCGGCCTCAATCGATTAGCGGGCCGGCGGACGCGACCGCCCGCGCCAGCCGCGAGTGAATTTGGATGTTTTTTTTTCTTGAGTCGAGCCACGGAGCTACCGTCCAGGCTGCGACGACTAAGCCGGGCGGCGCTGAGTTGAAGCGGGCGCGGCGCGGCCGTGCAGCGTGGCTTGTTTAGATTGCCCCCGCAAGAGGTGATTCTGCTAGCCTGTTGCCCATATTCCTCGCATATTTCGTCTTCTTCATCCTAAAATGTACAGGAATATGGGCAGCGAGCTGGAAAAAACACTTGAATAACAGTGACGGAAAATCTGATGCACGCTGCGCGGCCACGCCGCCCCCGCTTCAACTCGGCGCCGCCCGTCGTAGTCATCGCAGCCTTGACGGTAACTATAATTAATTTAATTCGCAAAAAAGACTATGGCCTAGAAACTTGACAGGCGTTCCGGCTTGAGTGGTTGGAGAAATTCTCTGATCATTAGGCTGTGTTTTATTGATGACATGTTTCTCTATTTGTCTGCACATAGGCTGCTCATGCCTATGTACTGAATAAATAAATAAGTAAAACAAATTTCTCGGAATTTTTACGAATTTTCGCTTTTGGGTCGAAATTCTAACGATACTGCTCTCATTTGGGGGCAGGGTTCGGTGCGGGTTTGACCCCCCCCCCCCAGAAAATGGTCTGAACTACAAAGTGGAAGGAGAGGGCCTAACCTTCGGAGTAAGACCAACTGTGGACCATTCTGTGTGTGACTGAAAATCGTGAGGCAATTTTTACATGAAATTTAAATTAGAATAGAGATTTGACCCATTCACGACTACGTGTCCCACCGGTGGGACACGCTTTTCAAAAATCGATTTCTCCGAAGCAAGAAGGAACCAACGAACCTACATATGATCAAAGCATTGACCTACCCTAAACTTGAATTCAAACCTCGTGGTCTGCCGGTAGGCCAAACCAGGGCTGTGCGTAACTGAATCTTGTGATTTCGTAAATCGTAAATCGTAATTTCGAAATTCCTCGTAATTCGTAAATCGTAATTCGTGAATCGTAACTGATAATGAGTAATAAGCCCACACATGACCCAAACCTCATTCGATGTGGAAACACCGTAGCATTTCAGTGATGAGGTGTTTCCATATCGAAGAAGGTTGGAGGCTGTGTTTCAAAGTGACATTTTTTGAGCAGCACTTGAATAAATATTCGGCACACATATGTGGGATAAGAACGACTTTAATAGACAAAATGGAAACTCTAGGTTTATTTAGGTACCACATCTGTGCGAAGTTTCGCCCGACTTTTGAATACGAAAGCATAGGGAATCATCGCTCTACCAAACACAATTCAGCTGAAGCCAAGGAGGGCAACACTGTGATGAGAAAGAATTTACTGTTGGATAGTTTTAGCCTTAACCTTTTAAGAAAGGATGCTTGGATAAGGTAGCGATCCCAATGGGGATATACATTTACAAAATCACATCTTGACGCAGAAAACGAGTCTGCTCTCTATGTTTGTAAAGCGTTGCTCTGAATGGAGTTATCCTCCACATAAGCGTAAGTTTGTTGGGGTGGAGACGGCGGTCTGAGTAGTGGAGATTGATTAGGATTTTGAAATGCAAAATGGAGATAGCTCCCCCAAAATCTGTGCTTTCAAAAATGAGGTTCTTCTCCTCCTTTTCTTTTGCGTTCAGAATTTGCTCCTCATTACTAAAACATTTTAAAACTTTTTTTGAAAGTGTAGGAGACTCTGCAGCCATAATTTCTTGGAAATGTTTCAAATCAAATTTTGAATTTACCACCTCTCCTCTCGTAGCCTCTGGAGATAGACATCCAAGTTTATTTTGGGAGTCCTCGTAAAAATCTTCATCGAATAATGTTTTCAGGTTGAAAAATAATTTCCCGATACTCCGGCAGATTTGAATTCACGAAGTTCCACTTTTTTGCTGTATCTTTTTAACCGCTAAAGATGTATGCATGGGGAAGGTTGTTTTTGAAATCTCCGCAAAATTCTGCAACGAAGTGCAAATTGTGCGACGACGCGGCATTTGCGTATTTAGGCAAAATCAAGTAAATTGTCATGCCCTGGAGTACCATTTCCTTCCTTTCCTTAATTTCATTCCTCTATAAATAGCTGTTTCGTTTCCTTCGAATAAGGTGCTGAAGACTCCTTCACAAGATTAGGGATATTCCGCGTCCGCCGCGCGCGTAACAGTCACCGGACCGTGATGCGGTCGCAGGCGAGTGAACAATGCCACAGAGCGTGTGAAATTTTTGGCCTAAAGCCCGGCAAGGAGGTTGCTTTGACTACGATTTTGAACTCCGTCGCTCGTAACTCAGTTTAAACAGCATTTCAGTTAACCCATTCACGCCCGTATGCAATATTGCGTCACTTTATACCGTGTCCCACCGGTGGGACACGCCAGCTTGAATAGCGTTCCACGGGTGATTGCTTTTTCTCTTTTCTCTTCGTAGTGTAGCTAGTAACGCTCAAGGATCCGAGATGCTCAACCTACGCGTGGTGGATCTGTGGAGTCGACTACCAAGATCAAGGAGACTCATCAAACGGGCATCAACAACTCCACGAGGAGTTTTTTCCCTATGGGAGTGCAAATGGCTGGCTGCTGCACTCCTTCGCATACTTCTGTTACGAGCCGGCATTTAGAGGAACCCAGGGCCGCGCAGCAAGACTCCACGATATCCCTGCTGTCATTGTGGATTATCGGCTCAACATGCCAGCGTCCAGTGCGGTGGTTGCCTCGGCTGGGTACACCTCAAATGTTCGGGGTTAACCAGCTATAACGACTACACTGTTGCTTATTGTTGTACTTCTTGCTCTAACTCTCCCCCTAGTGTTCCTCTTCATAGTTTAGACATTTTTCAACTCAATATCAATGGCCTGCGTGCCAAACTTGCTGAACTCACATTGTACATTGAACGCTCTCATCCAGATGTCATTCTCCTTCAGGAGACAAAACTTAGCCCAACATCTTCCCTACCCCGCCTCCCCGGTTACACGTCTTACCACCTTCCTCGCACATCGCATGGTGGAGGCGTTTCTACGTTTGTAAAATCTTCTATACCTTCTCATCTTGTTGCTCTCCCTAATGATAATGTTGTGGAATGTATTGGTGTTCATGTTGTTTTGCACAGTTGCCCTATAGATATTGTTAATGTTTATATTCCCCCTGTCTCCTCATGTCCCAATTCGTTTGAGCCCACTCCATTTTTGCATTCTGTACACTCTGCCCTCCCATCGTCTTCTGTTGTCATGGCTGGCGATTTTAATGCTCACTCCATATCCTGGTTCTCCTCTCTAGATCCCGATGACAGAGGGGAGCTACTTGAGCTTTTTGCTGAGGATTGTGACCTTGTTGCCATTAATGAGGACGCCCCCACTCGCCTTCCGTCCACGGGCAGGCCGTCCTCTCCTGATGTCACTTTTGTATCATCTTCTCTTGCTGTTTCCTGTAACTGGTCCACTGCTATAGCTATGGCCAGCGATCATGTACCCATATATGCTTCATTGGATTTGTCGCTCAATAGTCACCTGGCACCTTCCGTAGGCTCGCGTAGCAAATTTTACAGAAAACTATCGTAAGGCTAACTGGGTCACGTTTAAGGAGGTGTTACTCAGTCGGGTAGCCTACTACCCGCTTACCGGCTCCGTTCATGAGAAGGACAAGTTCATTGTTGATGCCATATGCAACGCCTCCAGAACTGCAATTCCTACAGGGCGCGTTAGAACGTTTCATCCTAACGTTCCCAGAAATGTCCTGGAGCTGATCGAAACACGGGACGAAAAACGCCGTGCTGATCCTGGAGATCCCAGCATTCAACTCCTGTCTGATGAGATTACCAAAAGGATGAATGATTACAAGCGGACGCGATGGATGGAGTTCACTGAATCCTTGAATTTCTCCACTGATGCAAAGAAGACCTGGAGCATTCTTAAGCGGTTATCTGGGAAGAAAATAGCAGCGGATCGCAACATGCTTGAGTTCCCTTCAGGGAAATTCGAGTCCGGATTTAAGACTGCATGTCGACTTGGAAAACACTTTGCTTCAGCGACGTCCCGCCGTGATCATTCCAATAGGCTCACTCTCCGGTTTTTAAGGAAGCTCAGCCGACAAGATGTACCTGCCATAACTGCCACTGAGATGTCTTCCCTCATAAAGTCCATGAAGAACTCGAGAGCCGAGGGACCCGACGGCGTGTCAGCCGTCCATCTCAAGCACTTGCCGGAACAATTCCTTGAATTACTTTGCGATCTGGTCTACTCGTCATTCAGCGCAGGTGTCATTCCCGCAAGATGGAAGCAGGCAAATGTTCTACCGATCCTCAAGCCTGGCAAACCAGAAGATCAAGCAACTTCGCATCGGCCCATCTCCCTTTTGTCCCCTATTGCTGAGTTAGCGGAGAATTTTATTAATCCGCACCTCTAAGAAGCATTACGACATACCGTGCATCAACATGGCTTCAAGAAGGCCCACTCCACCATCACGGCACTCACGTCTATCACAGAGCACACAATTGCTGGCTTCAATATGAAACCTCCAGCTGGAAGAAGTATAGTCGTGGCAGTTGACTTAACCGCTGCCTTCGATAATGTCAGTATCCCTCTGCTGTCCAAATCGATTCTGGACTGTGATATGCCCGACTGGTGCAAAAGATGGACTAACAACTTTGTCAAGAATCGTTCTATCCTTGCGAAATTTGATGGACACTGGTCGAAGCCAGTTCCCCTTGAAGCTGGTGTCCCTCAAGGTGGAGTCTTATCACCCATCCTGTTTTCTTTGTATTTGTCTGATGTGCCGAAGCCGTCACCAAACATCCACTTATGTCTATATGCGGATGACATCACTCTTATTTGTACTGACCCTGTCATCGATCGAGCCACTGCTGAGATGAATAAATACCTCGTCAGTCTGGCTAAGTTCCTCAAATAGAAGCAGCTAAAGGTCTCTCCAAGCAAGTCCAGCGTTACTTTGTGCACTACAGCGACAGCCGAACACAAGCTGCATCCCAAGGTTCTTTGGGAAGGAAATATGCTGCCCTTGTCAAAACACCCTCGACTACTCGGTGTATTCCTGGACCCGTCACTACGTTTTCATGAAAATACACGTATTCGAGCTGCTGCTGCCAGCGCACGTAACAACATCCTACGTTTGCTAGCAGGCACTACATGAGGTAGCTCTAAGGAAATCTTGCGAACCACCTACAGGGCTATGGTGCAGCCGGTGCTGGAATATGGAGCCCCAATATGGTCAAGACACCTGTCGGAAGCCTCTTGGAACAAACTTCAGCGTGCACAGAACACTGCTCTACGCGTGATCACTGGATGCCCCCGATCCACACCGGTATCTCATCTACATCAAGAGTGTTCGCTGCTTCCTGTAAAGCAGCATTGTCAACCCCAGTCGCAACAGTTCCATGTTGGCGTTGTAAGGAATTCCACACACCCTAATTTCCCCCTACTGTCATCTGGTCCCCATTTCCGACATATACGCTCACCACTTCATGCTGCAGTCTCTGTCTTGGATCGACATCGTTGGGCGACGTCGGAGCTCAATCGCGTCAGACTGCTGCAAATGGAGCACACCCGATTCGTCAGAAAATACCTTTCCAGTGCTTCCCTAAATCCAATTCTTGGTGACGTGCCCCCTCCGACCGATGACAGCGAAACGGACTTACCCAGACGTACACGCGTCATCCTGGCAGGTCTACGTTGTGGACACTCCTCATACCTCAAGGCCTTCGTCCATAAGATCGACTCGTCGATCCCTGACGAATGTCCCGACTGCCACAACCCAGGGCACGATTCATTTCATTTATTTTCATGTCCTGCGAGGCCGACTTCTCTAACAGTTATGGATATGTGGAAGAACCCGTGCGATGTGGCTGCCTTTTTACACCTATGAGGAGAAGCTCTGTTGTGGCCGATAAGAAGAAGAAGAAAAAGTAACGCTGAAGGAACATTATCACAGTTTGAGCTCCTAACACCCTCTCGTTTTAGAAGAACAATACCTCGAAACCGCAATGGTCAACTAAATTGCAACGTTTTGAGAAGAGTAAACAGGTTTCAAATGATATACTTCCTCTTTCAGACACAAAAAGTAGAGATAGAAACAAAAATAAATTGTAAGGTGCTTCTGAAATGACTGAACAGGCGCTTTTTTTCTACTCAAGTTACGGTATTTCTGAAAAGGTCCAAATCCGTGGCTGCGTTTGGCCCAGGGCTGTGCGGAATTACGAATTACGGTTTACGATTTACGAAATTCGGGCCCAAGATCGTAACAGGTGAACCCGTACACTTGCATGCCCGGCCGGTCGAAGTCAGCAGTAGGTAAGTCATGGAGAACTATAATTGTTGATAACGAGCTTCAGGTATGACCAATCGCTCCCCTTCTCACTCTGACGGACCCAAACTTATTATTTGGTTCCAACCTTTCCTTGCCCCAAGCCGAGCCAGGTCGGTAGCTTCACAGCTATTTACTTCCATGGAATGCTTTTGTCACATGATGAACACCAGAGACGCAGACCTTTGGTGGAGCTGCAGTCTATATCGGACCAAAATTTCGGTCCGCAGTTACAGACAACCGCTGTTGCAACCCTTACTGCAAACAGAATCATGCTGTGACCGCGAGGTCCTGACATGATTAATATTCGCCCCTGCTCCACTATCTTCTAGCTCTTTGTAAACTTCTAAAGCGGTCGTCTGCAACTGCGGACAGCAATTCCATTCCGATATAAATAGAAAGTAAATACGGGGCTCGACTTTAAGGACCTGGCTGGTTCATGGAGCAAATAAAGGTTGGAACCCAATATACACTTCGTTGCAGAATTTTGCGGAGATTTCAAAAACAACCTTCCCCATGCATCCATCTTTAGCGGTTAAAAGATACAGCAAAAGTGGAAGTCCGTGAATTCAAATCTGCCGGAGTATGGGGAAATTATTTTTTTAACCTGAAAACATTATTCGACGAAGATTTTTACGAGGACTCCCAAAACAAACTTGGATGTCTATCTCCAGAGGCTACGAGAGGAGAGGTGGTAAATTCAAAATTTGATTTGAAACATTTCCAAGAAATTATGGCTGCAGAGTCTCCTACACTTTCAAAAAAGTTTTAAAATGTTTTAGTAATGAGGAGCAAATTCTGAACGCAAAAGAAAACGAGGAGAAGAACCTAATTTTTGAAAGCACAGATTTTGGGGGAGCTATCTCCATTTTGCATTTCAAAATCCTAATCAATCTCCACTACTCAGACCGCCGTCTCCACCCCAACAAACTTACGCTTATGTGGAGGATAACTCCATTCAGAGCAACGCTTTACAAACATAGAGAGCAGACTCGTTTTCTGCGTCAAGATGTGGTTTTGTAAATGTATATCCCCATTGGGATCGCTACCTTATCCAAGCATCCTTTCTTAAAAGGTTAAGGCTAAAACTATCCAACAGTAAATTCTTTCTCATCAGAGTGTTGCCCTCCTTGGCTTTAGCTGAACTGTGTTTGGTAGAACGATGATTCCCTATGCTTTCGTATTCAAAAGTCGGGCGAAACTTCGCACAGGTGTGGTACTTAAATAAACCTAGAGTTTCCATTTTGTCTATTAAAGTCGTTCTTATCCCACATATGTGTGCCGAATATTTATTCAAGTGCTGCTCAAAAAATGTCACTTTGAAACCCAACCTCCAACCTTCTTCGATATGGAAACACCTCATCACTGAAATGCTACGGTGTTTCCACATCGAATGAGGTTTGGGTCATGTGTGGGCTTATTACTCATTATCAGTTACGATTCACGAATTACGATTTACGAATTACGAGGAATTTCAAAAATTACGATTTACGATTTACGAAATCACAAGATTCAGTTACGCACAGCCCTGGTTTGGCCTACCGGCAGACCACGAGCTTTGAATTCAAGTTTAGGGTAGGTCAATGCTTTGATCATATGTAGGTTCGTTGGTTCCTTCTTGCTTCGGAGAAATCGATTTTTGAAAAGCGTGTCCCACCGGTGGGACACGTGGTCGTGAATGGGTCAAATCTCTATGCTAATTTGAATTTCATGAAAAATTGCCTCACGATTTTCAGTCACACACAGGATGGTCCAGTTGGTTCTACTCCGAAGGTTAGGCCCTCTCCTTCCACTTTGTAGTTCAGACCCTTCTCTGGGGGGGTCAAACCCGCACCGAACCCTGCCCCCAAATGAGAGCAGTATCGTAAGAATTTCGACCCAAAAGCGAAAATTCGTAAAAATTCCGAGAAATTTGTTTTACTTATTTATTTATTCAGTACATAGGCATGAGCAGCCTATGTGCAGACAAATAGAGACACATGTCATCAATACAACACAGCCTAATGATCAGAGAATTTCTCCAACCACTCAAGCCGGAACGCCTGTCAAGTTTCTAGGCCATAGTCTTTTTTGCGAATTAAATTAATTATAGTTACCGTCAAGGCTGAGATGACTACGACGGGCGGCGCCGAGTTGAAGCGGGAGCGGCGTGGCCGCGCAGCGTGCATCAGATTTTCCGTCACTGTTATTCAAGTGTTTTCTCCAGCTCGCTGCCCATATTCCTGTACATTTTAGGATGAAGAAGTCGAAATATGCGAGGAATATGGGCAACAGGCTAGCAGAATCACCTCTTGCGGGGGCAATCTAAACAAGCCACGCTGCACGGCCGCGCCCGCTTCAACTCAGCGCCGCCCGGCTTAGTCGTCGCAGCCTGGACGGTAGCTCCGTGGCTCGCCTCAAGAAAAAAAAAACATCCACATCTCACTCGCGGCTTGCGCGGGCGGTCGCTTCCGCCGGCCCGCTAATCGATTGAGAAATTTTACAACGAAAACCAGATAGATAAAGCTCCTGGGAAAGGGTCTGATAAAATCGTCCAAAATTTTGCTCATGGAGGAGGGGGGGGGGCTGGGTGAATTAAGCCTTGTCCACACCTTGTGCCGAATCCTGTAAAGAAATTCTGTGCTATCGTGAAGAAAGGATGAGTCACAAATCAAATTCCTCGCCTCACTTCCATATCCCCACACTAGATCTCCGAATTGCTTCTTTCATTCATCCAACTACTTTATTTTGGAAATAAAGAAACATGCATATATACGCATGTGAATGAGATTCTTTGTTAGAGTAAAAAAAAAGATGCATAACAATTACAGAAGAAGGGGACAAAATATTAACCTTCTGCAGAGAAATTTTTTACGAATAGAATGACTTCTTGTCTCAAGAGACTTGAGGCCACCGCTTCTGGGCACAAAGAAAAGCACAACAAGCTGGAAAAACCCGTCACATTAGATTAATAGTAATACCCCTTGATTAGAGTAGACGCTCATTAGTCCCTTGTAGTCTCACTAGATATTGTCAATGTTTATATCCCTCCTTCCACTTCGTGTCCCTATTCGTTTGATCCCACACCCTATTTACACAATGTTCACTCTGTGCTTTCGTCTCAATCGGTTGTAGTAGCCGGTGATTTTAATGCTCACTCGCCTTCCTGGTTGTCCTCATTAGATCCTGATGAAAGAAGTGAACTTCTTGAACTCCTTGCTGATGATTGTGATCTAGTTCCTATTAATGAAGATGCTCCAACTCGCCTTCCATCGAAGGGTGGGTCCTCTTCACCGGACATCACATTTGTATCCTCCTGTCTTGCCATGACGTGTAACTGGTCCACTGCCGTGGCTATGTCAAGTGATCATATTCCTTTAAGCACATTGCTGGATCTTTCTCTTAATAGTCAACTTGCTCCTTTCACAGGTTCCCGTAGCAAAACCTACACCAATTATCGTAAGGCTAACTGGATCCGTTATAAGGAGGAGTTACTCAGCCGGGTTGCCAACTACCCGCTTACCGGCACTGTGCACGATAAGGAGAAGTTCATCGTCGAAGCCATACGCAGTGCCTCAAGAGCTGCCATCCCAAGCGGTCGTGTTAGAACATTCCACCCTAATGTACCAAAGGAAGCGTTGGAGCTCATTAAGCGACGTGACGACCGACGCAGAAAAGATCATTCCGATCGGTCCATATCGCAACTGTCTGAGGAGATCACCACATTGCTAAATGATTTCAAGCAGAAACGATGGAGAATTCACTGAGTCAATCAACTTCGCCACTGACGCCAAGAAAGCATGGAACACCCTTAGGCGGCTGTCTGGCAAAAAGATAGCTGCAGAAAGAAATGCACTTGAATTCCCATCGGGTGAATTTCATTATGGCTACAAAGCAGCCTGTCAAATGGGAAAGCTCTTTGCTTCAGCAATTTCGCGTCGGGACCGTAGTCACAGATGCACTTTGCGCGTAATCAGGAAACTCAATCGTCATAACGTTCCTGTTATTACTACTTCTACTATCTCGGACATCATCAAATCGCTGAAGAATTCGAGGGCTGAAGGACCAGACGGCATCTCAGCCGTTCATCTTAAGCACCTGCCGGAGCAGTACATGGAACTACTCAGTGACCTCCTCTACCCATTTTTCAGCACTGGTACCATTCCTGCACGCTGGAAACAAGCTATTGTTCTTCCCATTCTCAAGCCAGGAAAACCGCAAGAGAAAGCAACCTCACACCGGCCAATTTCCCTACTCTCCCCAATCGCTAAGTTAGCGGAAAAAATCATCAATACGCATCTCCAAGAAGCACTGCAGCATAACGCACATCAGCACGGCTTCAAAAAGGCACACTCCACCACCACGGCGCTGACGTCCATAACTGAACACATCATTGCCGGCTTTAACATGAATGCACCTGCCGGAAGAAGTCTCGTCGTAGCAGTTGATCTGACTGCAGCATTCGACAACGTCAGCACACCTCTGCTTTCAAAATCGATTCTGGACTCTGACATGCCTGACTGGTGCAAACGTTGGGCCAACAGCTTCATCAAAAATCGCTCCATTCGCGTGAAATTTGACGAGCACATGTCTACTTCGATTCCCCTCAAGGCAGGCGTCCCTCAGGGTAGAGTACTATCACCTAGCCTACTTTCGTTGTACCTGTCTGATATTCCCGTGCCTCCACCCAGCATCCACTTATGCCTATATGCAGATGACATCACTATTATTTGCACCGACCCAGTCATCGACCGAGCTACAGTGGAGATGAACAAATACCTTTGCAGCCTGGCCAAATATCTTGAATCGAAGAAACTGAAGGTCTCTGCAGCCAAGTCCAGCGTTACTGTGGTATCGGCGTAGACGAGTTTAGTGAATACTTTATTAGACGAAATGTAGAATCAAAGCATAGAGGAAAATGGCCCCTTTTATACGGACAGAGTAGGCGGGACCGGAAGTGTTCTTTGGCCAGACAGTGAGTGCCCATAGGTGGTGTGACCGGAAGTCACCCCACGAGGCCATTGATACAATGGCCAAATAACACCCAGAGTGCACAGTGAACAGACTCAGACAATGGGGTGGACCGACCGCGGGCGAAAAATCGCTTCTCGTACCGACAGCGTGCCACTATCGTACTAAACGCGTGCAAAAAATGTATTCCGTACGGAACGCGGGCATTTGCGTACTGACCGCGAAAACGAAATAGTGCACGCGGTCGATACGCATGAGCTCCGTACCAACCATTAGCGATTTTCCATGGAGGCGTACTGACCGCGCGCAGTCATCGTTGCGCGCGGTCAGTACGAAACATGACTTTTCGCTGCGGTCGGTACGTGAGCATACGCAGTCAGTACGCAAGAGCTCGCGGTCAGCACGCAACCGCCCGCTATAAGCTCGCTAGAAAACTGTTCGGTGAGGTCGTTGTGTCAGTTTACGTGGTCGGTACGAAATTGTTGGCGTTCAGTACGCAATCGCCCGCGTCCAGCACGCAGGCAAACTGGTGAGGGAGATCGGTTTGTCAGATTGCACTGTCGGTACGCAAGCGTTCGCGTTCAGTACGCAGGAAAACTGGTGGGTGAGGTCAGTTTGTCAGTCCACGCGGTAGGCACGGATGTGTTCGCTACGTACAAGCGTGCAGTACGCAATCGCCCGCGGCGTTCAGTACGCAAGCAATTGCGAAGGCGAGGTCGTTTTGTAAGTTTGCGCTGCCGGCACGCAATGACACGCATTCAGTACGCAATCGCACGCATTCTGTAAGCAAGTGAACTCGTGAGTGTGGTACATACGCAAATGCACGTGCTTAGTAAACAACGAAATCTCGAACGTTTGCACATTTAGCCTATCGATTCTTCAGAGGCTGGGTTTTCCCTAAGTTTTGACCTTGTTGTTCCGGTAGAGAGTCAGATGGGTTGGTCTCTGTGACAGCTGCATTTTTAGAACTGAGAATCCGACGAGAATCACTGAAATGGAGCAACAAAATTTTATTCACACATCTGGCTTCATCTATCCCAAGCCTATATTTCGTTTTCTTCAAAACAGTTAGTGCTCTTGAAAAAATCGTTATTCGAGGATAGAGCAACAACATGAACGGGCGGAGTGATCCTAATTATAGCCGGTTTTGAGCTGTTTTGTGTGCTTTGTCCTGGGCTCTTGCTGACTTCCGCCATAGTGAGGGTCAAATATCAATTTTGAGTTATCTGTGCACCACAAGATTTTTGAGCTATGAGGAAAATCTAAATCTAGAAAAATTCAAAAAAAAAGAAAATCGAAATCAAAAATCTAAACATTTTTTCATGTTTTTTGTATTGCTTGGTCTCTTTAGTGAACGGAATTGTCAAAAGGGCCTCTGACAGATCTTCATTTGTGAAGAAAAACCAGTCTGAATTCATTCTTAAATTTGATTTGAATTTCGCGCCAAAATCGTTTTTGGCGGTTTTCTGCATCTGCTCGCCACTGTCATTTTTGAAGAATTTTTGCGCCAAAAATGTTTTCCATGTTGTTCGACGGTTGTATGAAAAATCAATGAAAAAGTGTTAGATGATCGACCCAGAAGTGCTAGTTGATCGACCCCACAGCAGTCCTCTGGCTCAAGTTTTGTGGGTGATGTCACCTAGCCCGAATGGCTCCATTGTACACAAAAAAAATTGAAAATGATGCTAGCAAAGTTGATAACACGGGAGAGGCTACCTTGATCACAATCACGCACGATTCAAATAAATGCTCGAATCTCCACTGGCCAGAATTGATATCCCTAACGAGTTCTTCGTCACCCGAAACCTCTATGACCTCCTTGATCACCTAACTATCGAACACGCTAGTGGCAATCCCATAAACTTTTTCTCCCGTCCCCACCGGAGTAAACTAAAAAATAGCGATTTCCCTCAAATCGCAGGGGTTTTTCTTCATACACTCCAATTTCTCCTATTGCTCTCTTTCTTTATCTTCTTCACTCTTTTATCATTCTTTGCAACTCCAGATACTTTTTTCTTCTCCTCGTTTTCATCTCTTTGTTAATGTGATACTTTTCTTCGGTTTAATATCTGCTTATTTGTTTATTTACTATTTTATTTAATTATTTAATCACTTTTTTATTTAATTACTTATTCATTTACAGGCCATAAAACGGCCAATGTCTCACCGTCGACTGCGTACCACGCGCTGCGCGACCGCACGTGCGTCGGAAGCAGACGAGTTTTGGCCGGCGCGCGACCAGTTTCGACCGCCGCGCGGCACAATCACGCACGATTCAAATGATCACAATCACGCACGATTCAAATAAATGCTCGAATCTCCACTGGCCAGAATTGATATCCCTAACGAGTTCTTCGTCACCCGAAACCTCTGTGACCTCCTTGATCACCCCACTATCGAACACGCTAGTGGCAATCCCATAAACTTTTTCTCCCGTCCCCACCGGAGTAAACTAAAAAATAGCGATTTCCCTCAAATCGCAGGGGTTTTTCTTCATACACTCCAATTTCTCCTATTGCTCTCTTTCTTTATCTTCTTCACTCTTTTATCATTCTTTGCAACTCCAGATACTTTTTTCTTCTCCTCGTTTTCATCTCTTTGTTAATGTGATAGTTTTCTTCGGTTTAATACCTACTTATTTATTTATTCACTTTTTTATTTAATTACTTATTCATTTACAGGCCATAAAACGGCCAATGTCTCACCGTCGACTGCGTACCACGCGCTGCGCGACCGCACGTGCGTTGGAAGCAGACGAGTTTAACCGCCGCGCGACGAGTTTCGACCGCCGCGCGGCGGCCGAAACGTCGCGCGGTGGCCAAAACTCGTCGCGCGGCGGTTAAACCCGTCTGCTTCCAACGCGCGTGCGGTCGCGCAGCGTGGTACGCAGTCGACGGTGAGACATTGGCCGTTTTATGGCCTGTATTTACTTATTTATTTATTTAATATTATATTTACTCATTTATTCACTTTTTTATTTAATTACTTATTTATTTAATTATTTGTTAATTGATTTGTTTACTTATTTATTTATTTATTTATTGTCGTAGTCTGGATCTGATTCCGGTCCGCATTTGCGGACTACGGTTATTGCATCATACGACACGTGTTAGCCGTGCTGGGGCCGCTTTTTGTCGTCACGATTCACCCTTCTCCCAGCACGAATATTACGTGTCTCATGATGCAACAGTCGTAGTCCGCAATCGCAAACCGGAATTTAGACCAGAGAACGACACTACTTAATTATTGATTTTTCGAAAGCAATTATTTATTTGGCTGTCAGGGCGATATTTCTCTTTTTGCCTTCTGTTTATTGATCTCAATCTTTTACTATTTCTTGCTCTTTGTCTTGATCTCGATCGTCTTGCCCTTCTGATTTATGCTATTGTTCATCTTCTTGTTCTATTTGGTGTAGTAATGCCTATGAGTGGTTCAGTAATAATATTCAAAATTTGATGGTTTCAATTTTTGCGGAACTCATCGACAAATGCCCTTTCACGTGGACTCAAATGAAAATTTTCTTTGCAGAGAAGAGCGAGTTTATCAGCGGACAGTTGCGGACAGACGCGGTGGCAGCACGACGATAATCGTGCTGGACTAGTGGGTCCCGACACAATTACCCTTTCTCCCAGCACGATTAAAATTGTGCTGCGTGCTGAAACAGCGACTCGTCGCAATCGTGGAGCGGAATTTCAGCCCGATAACGACAGTACAATCAGTTTCAACAGCTGGCGTATGCCATTGAAAAGGGTCCACAATCACTCTCAACGATAACGTTCGATCCCATGAGAATTCGTTAAATAGAACACACGAGTACTAAGCTCACAACGCGATTAACACATTGAATTTTTTATAGAAGGATAAGGAAAAAGACAAAGGAAGGAAGTGCGAGAGTAGAAACGGAATATTATAAAATACATACAAGAAATGTCATCTTAGGCTGAAGAAATGTAATAAAATTCCTCCTAACACGAAAGTTTTATTTGAAAAATGACAACGGTTGATAAGCACGCAGCAGGTATGCATTGCTCCCATTAGAATGGCGCGCATTAATGCCTAAAAGAAGCGTTCGTAATAAAAAGAGTACTGAGTTTTCATCATGAAGGTGAATATCTGGACACCAGTGGTGTAAAAATAAGTGAATTTTACGAGAGAAAAGACGTGCAAGCAAGGCAAAACGATTTAACGCGGCTGACCTCCCAATGCCAAACATAGTTATCATACATAATAATGAACGGGTAAGAGTTGACCAGAGATCGTTGACCGATGACCAGAGAATGTGCGGGACTCAGGAGTGCGCCAAGCGCCGGGGAGGGTGTACGGGACCCAACTGAGAGTTCACCAGGCGCCGGGGAAGGTGTGCGGGACCCGATTGGGGGTACGCCTAGCGCCGGGGAAAGTGTGTTGGACCCAAATGGGAGTGCGTCGAGCGCCGCGAAAAGTGTGTTGGACACAACTGGGGGTGCGCCGACGCAGGGGAAAGTGTGTGGGACCGGACTGGGTTTCGAGGAACGATAATACCTAAGTATCTCATTTGGCAACGATTCGATCATTCGATGCGTCATAATACACGCCTTCAAGTGCGCCACAAAGCGGCGTGAGTGTGCACCTTGTTTTTCATTAACATGAAAAAAACAAAACCAAACCTCTCCAGCTGGATCGCGGCTGGGGCGATTTTGAGCTAAACACGCGGTAGGCTTGAAACTGCTAGGGCCTCGATCATAGTTGGCCGATCGCCGTAGCCAGCCCGGTCGATAATCGCGAAAGACATGAATGAGGTGGGGTGGAAAAAACGTATTCGTCAACAACCCGCCGAGGGAAGTCGAAAGGAAACGGAAGGGTTGATACCGCGCGCGGCAGAGGAACAGATCAACCCATCTTACACTGTGTATTATGGAAATGCAAATTGTATTACGTAGCGATATCACTGCGGAAAGATAAAGGTTCTATCGAGAAGCGAGTACTCTCCAGCGATTCGATGCGAAAAACTCCGGCGGTCGCGAGGGAAGCCAAGGGAGGCGAGAGGTGGCCGTGGAGCGCGCATTTCGTACTGAAATTTCACCCCATATTTCCTTCTACTTCCCGGCGGGTTGATGGCGAATATGACCCCGAGGGTTTTTTGCAACCTCCATCGTCCATGCTTTTCATACGTTTCGACCGGTTCGGCCAAGGCGGGTTACGGCGATTTTTTCATCCAATTCTGACAGGAACCTAGCTCCCTCATTTAGAGCTGGTTGAAGTATGGCGTATTGGGTTTATCATGTCAAGATATCCTTATTTTGCCATGACCGATCGCTCCTCTGCTTGCTCCGCCCAGGCTCATTTAAAGGCAGCAGACACGCTCAAAAAAGTTGTTGAGATGAATAACTACGTTTCTGAAGTCGCATGGCTCCTAGTAAACTGCTCACGCCGTTGGAAGCGTCAAAAACGAGTCAAAACTACTAAATGCCAGCAATACAAATCGAAAAACCTCTGCAACCCCGCCCCAAAATACAAACTCGTCCAGATTGATGGTACTAATACGGCCACTTTGGCTGGTTTTTGATGCTTCCAACAAGGTGAACCTTTCGGTATAGGCTGCAATAGTATATCGGCTTCTCTATTTCAACCATCTTGTTGCTAATATTCGCTGTTTCAACCGCGCGCCGTAAGACTCGTCCACTTTCACCTGATAACAAATTAACCGTTATCCGTTTTTTCGTCAGTTCCCAATACAACCAGCTCCAAACCTTTGATTTATGTCATAAAATTGATCCCATTTTTGAGCGTGTCTGCTGCCTCTAAGCAAACTACACTTTAGATGTTGTTGATTGAAAAAGCTCGTCCTTTGCTGTTTGAAAGCCAGCGGTTTTGGGCTGTTTCAACTTGTTCGTGCGTTACCCCAAGCCCCACCCCCACTTCCAACGTTTGCTTATTTCCAATTATTTGGGACCAGATACTGACCTTCGTGATTGAAACCTTTTTTTTTCTTTTCACAAACCCTGCATCCGAGTATTAATGCGTTTCGAAAGAGCGCCTATTTATTGAAAGCAATGAATACCTGCCGCACGTGCATGCTTACTAACAGCGGCTGTCTTCAAAAATGTTTCGTACTAACCGCGTGATAAAATCGAGCCTTCCGCGGTTGAGTGCGTACTAACCGCGGTCAATCCTACGAGCAACATTTGTACCGACCGCGTGGCAATGCGTCCCGACAGCGTCTCCATGCGTACCGACAGCGCGACAATGCGTACCGACCCCGTGACAATGCATGTCAACGGCGTGACAAGACGTACTGACCACGTGGCAGTGCGTTCCGACCGCGTGGCAATGCGTACCGAACGAGTGGCAGTGCGTACCGACCGCGCGACAATGCGTACCTACAGCGTGGCATTGCGTACCGACCGCGAGGCAATGCGTACCGACCGCGTGGCAAGACGTACCGACCGCGTGGCATTCCGTACTGCCCGCGTGGCCGTGCGTATCGACCGCGCTAATTTGCGTGCCGACCGCGTGCGAACTGCGTTCCAAACGTCGCCCATCCCGCTGTCGGTACGCAACCTGTCCGTGGTTGGTACGGAACATGTCCGCGGTCGGTCCATCCCATTGTCTGAGGAGGTCAATCAATGCCTCAACAGTTACTCTATGCACTACTGCAACGGCTGAGCACCAACTTCATCCTAAAGTACTTTGGGAAGGTAATCAGCTGCCCTTGTCCAAGCATCCTCGTCTACTTGGAGTCTTTCTGGATCCCTCATTGCGTTTCCATGAAAACACCCGTATTCGAGCTGCAGCAGCCAACACGCGCAACAACATCCTCCGTGCTCTGCCTGGCACCACATGGGGCAGCACAAAGGAGGTTCTACGCACTACTTAGAAGGCCATGATACAGCCAACTCTGGAATATGGAGCCCCAATATGGTCTAGGCACTTGTCGGACGCCTCTTGGAGCAAACTACAAAGAGTTCAAAATACAGCTCTCCGTGTCATCACAGGCTGTCCAAGATCTACACCTGTATCGCACCTTCATCAAGAATGCGCAATACTTCGAGTGAAGCAGCACTGCCAGTTGCAGTCACAGCAGTTCCATATTGGCATAGTCAAGAATGCCGCCCATCCCAATTATTCACTTCTATCATCGGAACCTCAACACCGTAATATTCGCACACCACTGCATACTGCTATCTCTACCACTGATCGTCAAAAGTGAGCTACCTCTGAACTCACACGAAAGAGACAGCAGCAAATGGAGCACACCAGATTTGTATCCGAATACTTGTCCTGTACTCCTCCTGGCCCCATCCTTAGTGACGTGCCGCGACAAGGTCGATGACAGTGAGAAGAATCTGCCCAGACGCTCTCGCGCGACTTTGGCGGGCCTACGATGCGGTCATTCTTCGTATTTGAAGGCCTACGTATTCTTCACTTCCGCACTGATGTTCAGTCAGCAAAGTGCGCGCTGATTGCGAAATCTTGCTGCGGCGCGGTTGCGAGCATCCTCAGACAAGAATGTGGGATCACCCGGGCGCTTTTGGCCTTTGGTGCACGGGTGATCCCACCGCCCGGATAATCCCACATCCCTGTCTGAGGATACTCGCAACCGCGCCGCGGCACAATTACGCAATCAGCGCGCACTTTGCGGACTGAACGGCAGTGCGGAGGTGAACTGTACACAGGATCGATGAATCGGTCCCTGAGATATGTCCCGACTGTCAATATACAGGTCATGATTCACTTCATTTATTTTCATGCCCAGCAAAACCAACCTCTCTGTCTGCTCGTCATATGTGGAAGCAGCCGTGTGACGTCGCCGCCTTTTTGGGCCTATGAGAAGAAGCTCCACTAAGGCTGATAAGAAGAAGAAGAAGTCCCTTGTAGTGACCTGAGATCGTACTTGAATAGTCTACTTCGAAAGATCGAAAAGTTTCCGGATTCAGCGATTTCTGCAGGCAGTTCTGACAACTTTGAACGCAAAGGAATTCAATATGCTGCCTTTAGAAGTGAATTTCCGTTCAAGCTGGAATCCATGCTGGCGGGAACGGGCACGGTGGCGAGTAAACACGAAAAGTCAAAGGGAATGTCGCAAAAACCACCTTATAGCATAGATGCAAATCGAATTCAGCTCTGCGATATCGCAGGGTATTTAACCCACAATGGACCCAGAATACTACCCTGAGAAACAACACTTGTGATCGGGTATGGACGATAACAGAAACCGACAGTTTTTAGACAAAAAGTTCGAGATATTAAAAAGACTTTAGCCAGTTCCAGATATCAGCGCAAACACCGTAACTTTCGAGTTTAATTAACAATGTTTGATGACATACAGTGTCAAAAGCTTTTGCATAATCTATATAGACTACATCAGTCTGGCAGTTTTCGTTAAGCGCCGAACACCAGTCGTGAAAAGAGGATAACAACTGGGACAATGTTGACTAGCGAGGCAGGAAACCATACTGGGCAGGATTGCGGAGCTTATTTGATGTTATGTGGGAAAGGATACAGTCTTTGACAATAATCTCGAGGACTTTGCACACCGAGGAGGTTAGACTAATAGACCGATAGTTAGAGACCTGATTAGCTGGTGCCTTTTTAAGCAAAGGTGAGGCAATTGCAGTTTTCCACGAAGTCGGTAGGGTTCTCACTGCTAGGCTGTGTTTGAAGATGCACAAGAGGGGGTAACAGAATCCAACGGAGGTTCTCTTTATAAAATAAGAAGGTAAAGATCTGGAGTAAAAGAAATTTTGTCGCTCAATTTCTTAATTGCTGACGCAATCAATTCACAGTTAATGGTGATGAATCGCAAATTATGCGGGCATCGTTTGGGAAATGGAGGAGCGGTACCGTTACCCTGAACAAAAACCTTTGAAAAATAAATTGCGAAGGCCTCGCACTTTTGTTGATAATCAACGATGATTTCGCCTGACTCGCTTTTCAATGCGAAAATACCCTCACGGGTCTCTAGTATTCATATACTTGAAGAAATTTTTACGGTTACCAGAACAAATTAGCCGTTCTTCCGCTGCCGAGATGTCGTACGTTCGTGCCGTGGCAGTGTGGAGGAAAGAAGATCACCTCCGTGCAAACCGACGTCAATCCCTCCGCGGAGAGGGTTTTTGTCATGGGAGAGGTGCTGGCTGGCCGCAGCTCTCCTGAAGATCTTACTGCAAAGAGCCGGCGTCGAGAGGAACCCAGGACCCGCGAAGAAGAAGTACCCATGTGCCACATGCGACAGAGATGTCAATTCGTATGGAACCAGCGTCCAATGTTTTGGATGCGAAAGGTGGAGTGCACTTCTCTTGTTCGGGTCTCAGCTCTGTGAGGCACCACGATTCTTCCTTTCGTTGTATTGTGTGCTCCGCCTCCAGTAACTCAAATTCCTCATCTACCAACCGCCCCCTCTCTATTGTACATATCAATCTCAACGGCCTTCGCGCCAAGCTTTCTGAATTATCTCTCTTTGCCCGTACTCATCACCCGGATGTTATCATGGTTCAGGAAACCAAACTCTCTCCCTCTGCTACCTCTCGACATCCAAACATCCCGGGCTATACTGCTTATCATACTCCTAGGTCATCTCAGGGAGGCGGAGTCTCTACTTTTGTTCTGTCGTCTCTTCCCTCTCAAATCATTCCAAACACTCCAGTGGATGGCACTCTCGAGTACATCCCCATCCATCTACCTCTAAAAACTCCACTTTCTCTTTTCAATATATACATTCCTCCTCCTACATCCTGTCCACCAACCTACAACCCTATCCCTCTACTCAAGCAGCTGTATGACTGCTCTCTATCTCCCTCAATTGTCTTTGCGGGTGACTTCAATGCTCACACGTTCTGCTCGTCGCTCGATTCTGATGCTAGAGGAAATGACGTCGAAGAATGGGCGGAGGAGTGCGATCTGGTTATCCTTAACGATGACCAGCCCACTCGTCTCCCTGCCTACGACCGATCTTCCAGCCCAGACATCTCCCTTGTCTCTTCTAATCTCTAATGTCTGCTCTTGGTCTACATCCACAACTCTTTCCAGTGATCACATTCCGGTCTTTGTCAATATCGATCTCTCTAACTCTCTTGCTCCCTATACAGGTGTTCGTCATCGTTCTTATCTCAATTTAGGCCTTGCAGACTGGAGCCTGTTCAGGGAGGTTGCACTCCGCCAAGCGGCCGAATATCCGTGGAATGGCAATGTACACCAGAAGGAGCGCCACTTCTCTGATACCATCCGGAAGGCGATGAAAGCTGCGATCCTGAAGGTCGTGTCAAGACCTTCTTCCCAATGTCACCAGGGAGACACTGCAGAAGATAAGGACAAAGGGACGCAAGAGAGGCTGCTGATCATCTTGACCCAGACATTGCCGAGCTGGATAATGAGATCAGGATGGACCTTGATAGGCACAAGAAAGAATCTTGGGAAAAGTTCACTGAGAAGATGAACTTCAGGAGTGATGCTGCAGCAACGTGGAAGGCTTTGAAAGGATCTCGGAAAGTTCACCTCCGCCAACAATTCCACGATTGAATTCGACGGCGGAGTCTTTAGAGTCAGGGAAAGAGGCCGCAAATTCTCTTGGGAAGCATTTTTTCATAACTAAAACAAAGAGAGAAGCAGAATAGAATAACTGTTCGGGAACTCTGTAAATTGCCACTTATGGCTGAAGATGATGCAGTCACGCCCGCTCAGGTCGAGAAGGTTATCAAGGAAATGAGTAACTCGAAGGCAGTAGGGCCAGATGGCTTGAGCCCAGCAGTTCTAAAGAGACTGCCAAGTGAACTACTACCCCTGCTCGCTGACGTCATTAATACATCGTTTCGGACCTGTACATTACCTCAAGATTGGAAAGTAGCACGCGTCATCCCATTGCCTAAGCCGGGTAAATCACCATCCACGGCAAAAGGTTACAGGCCAATCAGTCTTCTCTCACCTATTGCCAAAGTTGCGGAAAAATTGGCTGTGGAGGAGCTCTCCGAACACAATAGCAAACAAAAGCATCAACATGGTTTCCGTAAGCTACATTCCACCACTACGGCCCTACTGGAAATTGTGAGCTATGTTTTGGACGGCTTCAATGCCATGAAACCTCAGCGAACCGTAGGTGTAGCCCTCGATCTAACGAAGGCTTTTGACACTGTGAACTTGGGCATTTTGTCGGAGAGCCTGTTAAGGTCTACCATTCCGCCCTGGCAGAAGCGGTGGATAACCGCATTCACCAAAGGACGTCGGGCAAATGTGCTATTTCAAGGGCACGTCTCCAATAGCATCCCAATCGCCGCCGGCGTACCTCAAGGAGGAGTTTTATCGCCTGCTCTTTTTAGTCTGTATATTGAAGATCTACCCGTTCCATCCCAAGACATCAAGGTCGTTGCATATGCGGATGATATTACTATACTATGCCGGGATCGCGACATAAATGTAGCTGCCAGTAAGATCAATGACTACTTGATCGAGTTGAAATGTTTTCTCGATAGCAAGATGCTTACGGTCTCTGCCGCTAAATCATCCGTCACAGTCTTTTCCACTGTTCCTGCGGAACTGGTGCTCATCTAATGGTGAAATGGGACGAAACTCGCCTGCCGGCCGCCCGATTCCCTAAGCTGCTCGGGCTCGTGTTGGACCCTTCGCTGAGGTTTCATAAGAACACTGAGCAGAAGCAAGCTGCAGTGAAAACAAGACTTAACGTCCTTCGTGCTCTCGGCGGAACGTCCTGGGGATGCAGTAAAGAAACGATCCTGACCACGTACAAGGCCATCGTACAGCCCGCCCTGGAGTATGCTGCACCAGTCTGGCAGCATATCGTGTCGGACACATCCTGGTCCAAGCTGCAGCGCATCCAAAATGGAGCATTGCGAATCGCAACAGGCTGTTCTAAAAGCTCTCCAATAGAGCACCTACATGCCGAAGCTCGCATCCTGCCAGTTAAGGACCACTGCCAACTCCACGCACAACAGCTGTACATAAACATTCTGGAAGCAGCCAAATCATCCGTCGCGAAGAGTATTAGACCCCGTGAGAGAGAGGTATAAGAAAGCCGTTTGCTGATGCTCCCACGAAAATCAATATACAGAGATGGACTAACGCACAACGAGAACGCCTCCGTCTCTTACGTGCTGAGCATACCCAATTCGTCAAGGATCACTTATGCAAGACCGCCGTAAACTCCATTCTCGGAGTCGTGCCGCCTGAGGTCAGCGAAACCGAGATGGAACTCGGTAGGCGTGCCAGGTGCACCCTTGCCTCGTTGCGCTGCGGGCACTCCCCCATGCTTATGTCTTATTTACATAAGATCGATAGCAGCAGACCTGACGAGTGCCCGGATTGTGGTAATAAAGGGCATACTACTGCGCACCTTTTCAACTGCCCGATGAGACCGACATCGTTAACAACAGTAGATCTGTGGACGAATCCGACGCTTGTGGCTCAGTTCCTCAGTCTATGACAGGACCCTCTCTGTGGCTGCAGAAGAAGAAGAAGCCGTTCTTCCCGGTTTTCGCGGAGCGTTTGCATTCCCTCTCGGAGTCCTTTGCGCACTTATTGAAGGCCACCCGTCCACCCGGTTTAAAGCGATCTCGCCATAGAAAATGCTTCCTAACAGCAAACTTTTGCAAATGCGGTGGGAAGTTTTTGGACTTATGACCGCATTTTGAAAGGGGGACGCATTTTCTATTACAAAGTAAACATAAGAGATAGAAGCTTCATATATTTGATCTAAGTTCCCGCAGTCAGAAAAGCATGTATCCCAGTCCATATCCAGTAGACAAAGATTGACATGGTCCCAGTTCGCTCTGCAGAAATCTAATTTTTTTTGTTGTGCGGTTAACCTCGGCTTTCTTGATATATATGATGACTCAATGAAGGCGGCGATACTTTTCGGGTTTGTAGCTTTTTTTTGGGATAAGCAGTCCTACGCACCCAGTTTTACCCCAGACGACCAAAAGATGCAAGATGTTCCGCTTTCGCAGGTGCGACAGACGCCTTTCACATACCACCTATAGGCAGAACTTTGACGATTGCGTAAAATGACAACATAGGATATTGTGAAGGCAAAAATTATTCAAAAACGGCTGAACAAACACCTTAATGTACCTTCGTCAGTATAACAAAAAGGCCGCAAGAGAAATAGAAGAAAAACAAAACAAAACAAGAGAGCGCGAATGGCAAAAAGACTAACCCCGGACGAATTGAAAATATACAAACGACGATTCATCTCATGGATTCGAAACTCCAAAGGACTCGGAACACCACCCATCGATTGCGATTGAGCAGGAGCAGATATTTGGGCACCGGGTTGAGAAGGTGGAGCCATTGGCCGCATCCTGGAAGTGAATACAAACGTAAGATTTTTTGAAAAATGATGGTCCGCTGATTGCATGGGTGGGCTGCTTTGAATTTTTTTGAGCTAGTGGTTTATGGATCGCTGAAATTAGGCATTTGTCAGCAGAATTTTTACACTATCTTTAAAACTTATTCGATTGAACAATCTTTAAGACTTATTCGATTGAACATGTTCATGATCCAATTTTTTGACCAAGAGATGCCAAGAGAGCTGTTCACCATCTAAGGCCCTAGTTATACACCGGCGGGACGCTGCGGAAATAGCAAGACAACTATCACTTATGTGCGCCTTGACTGTGCCGAGGCATGCCAAAAGGAACAGTAGTCGCAGAAAAACGCGCCGGAAGGCCGCACAGAGCAGTTATACACGCCGCGGCACCGTATAATGTATCCTTGCGGGACCTGCCCTGCTGGAAATTTGCCAATTTCCACCAGCTGATTATTTTTCAGATTTAAGATTAACATTCACCACGAACACAAGAGCACACATAATTCTCCCGTCCACTTTAAAGCATAGAGAGAACATCTCTAAAAAAGCCAATAAGATCACATGTTGTATGAAAAGAAACATGCGTGCCCCGCATCGTGGCGGTGCACTGTCTGACGTATAGCGAAAACGCTGACGCTGTCAAAACACCACATCGGACGCTTACTTGACGGCCACATTACAGGAACGCTTTATTCCACGAAGCGCAGTGTTCACGATGATTTTCGTTATCGAGTTTTGCACTCAAAACAATGCGTTGGCCACCAAGTGTAACCAAAATTACGAAGAAACTCCGAGAAACACCCTAAAACGTCTTGTTTCAGTGGCATTAATCCCTGGCCTGGAATAGTTGTCCGATTGCATGAATATGTTCACGGTGGTTGTTACCGGTAAGAAATGGCAGTAATCAAAAATGGAAGAATATTTTAGGTAAAACAGTATTAGTTTGGGTCTGAAAGAAAGTACGAAGCAGCAGAGAGTAGAGTATTGCAAAAGACGGTTCCACAAAAGATGGTGCTATGTGAGGGGGGGAGGGGCACTACTCAGTCAATTTTCGGTAGTCAGGGCGTTAAGCACCCCGGTGAGCGAAACCCGCACTCTTAACGGCATCGTCAGGTACGCGGTAACCGCCATGACCCCACGGAGAGACGCGCAAATGACGTCATCGTGCACACGGGGCGGCCCTCCCAAGCAAAACGACCCCTGAATCTACCAGCGGTTCCTTCCTTGATTAGTGCTGCTTTGCAATAAAACCTAAGGCACCTTCGCAGAACATCTGCTGGTTAGCTATTTTTAAGTTGAAATTTAGCCCACTCCGGGTTTTGAACCCCAGTGAAGATCGAGAAACGTTCTGCTTTCACACCGAAACGGTCCTCGATTTCCCCCACGGTGTTGGCACTTCAGGGTGGCGAAAATCCCAACCGAAATTTGCTAGCCTAACAGGTGTTCTGCGAAAGTGCTGTATATAGTTAACAGCACAAACACCAGGAAGTATGAATTTATTAGGGCAATATTTCTGTTCTAAATGACATCTAACGCACACAATGTAATTCGAGCTGCACACTATTCGAAGCAGTGCAAAAACATGCATACAACATCAGTTATAAAAAGGAAAACCACATGCCGATGCAGCATAGAAGAATCCATTTGCACACAGAGAACACTAATAATTTTCACATCTCAAGCTAGCTCAAAGCAGCATTCACGATGAGTCTTTTTTGTATTTAACTCCAATCACTAAGTACTCTTTAGTTTTCTTCAAGAATCTCGTAAGTTTTTTCGTCGTGAGCGTTGCGTCTGAACTTACTTCATTCATCTCCAATAGACGAAACAATTTCACCAAGAGTAAACCTCCATAAGACCTACAGTGCAAATTTTGGAACTGTTGAATATAGGAAACCACATTACTCAGTCAAAACCTAGAAGTAGAAAAAGAGAGTGCATGACAGAGAGGAAGATTGAAATCTTGTTGTGGAGATGGAAATCAAAAATTCTTAGACAGTCATCTAACGAAAAAAATACAATGTGTAAGTGAGTGTCAAGCACTGAAATTTGAATCCAAGCCAATGGGCGAATCCATCGAAAATACGCAGATCACACGGTCTACCTCAGCGATTCGAAACGGCTTCGTCGGCGATTCAAATAAATACAAAGAGAAGATGCTGAAATGATGATAAATTTTGAAAAGAATCAAGTAATGCGCGAGTAAAGTTTTCAAAAGGCGAACTCCTCCTGTTGGAACTGGCGGAATTTCTTATCCAAGACGTCAGAATAAACGGCGCTGATACTCTGCCTGAAAAAAATAGCCAGTTAAGAATTATATCAAAGGCAGTGTTCAATAAACACAACATATACTTAAAGTATTCTTCTGAGCTGGACGCATGCCAGGAAAAGCACACAACTATCGCAGATTGATAAAATAATAGAGGACAGACTCCTGAAAAAATAAGTTATGCATGATATCAAAGTCGATAAATGGGGAAAACGTGGACAAAAACAGCTAACAATAAAACCCACTTGGAAATACTAGACTACAAAGTTATGAAAATAACAGTGAAGGAGGAATATAAAGAAAAAAAGGTTGAAGGAAAGAAGGGATACTCGTGGAAGAGGAGTGACGCAAAAAGTTCGCGCGTAATTTAGCGTCCCGTGCAACTGAACAACACACTCCACCCTTGGCGTCGGATTTGTGATTACCGCCGCCGCCGAAATAAGACCACGCCCATCGACTCGAGAAACCAGCGGCCCTCCAACCCATCTTTACACCAAATGCACTTAAACTTTTACGGGGTCGCAGAGCACTTTATGTCTGAGTATTGTATCGCACCTGGCCACGCCCATTTTTCCGTGCCGCAATTTTTGTAATTGTTTATTACAGGGTAAACCTACGTATTGACTTCGTAACAACATAAACGAACGCGTGGTAACAAAATGTAACAACGATATACGAGATCGGGAACACGTAGTGTGTAGGGAATCTGTAAGAAAAAGTACCAATGACTAACACAAGATCACTATAGTGTATCTATCGAAAAAAATAGCATTGTGACTAGCACAAGATCACAAGCTCACTCATCCTCCGTCACCAAGTACTGCTCCACTAAGTGCTTTAAGGAGCCCAGGGGTCGTATTCGCCCACAACCCGCCGAGGGAAGTCGAAGGGAAGCGGAAGGGATTATACCGCGCGCGGCCGAGGAGCAGATCAACCCATCTTACACCATGTGAGATGGAATTGCAAACTGTGTTACGTATCGATATCACTGCGAATAGATGAAGATTCCATCGCGAAGCGGCCGTTCTTCAGCTATGCGATTCGAAAAATTCCGGCGGTCGCGAGGGAAGCCAAGGGAGGCGAGAGGTGGCCGTGGAGCGCGCATTTTGTACTGAAATTTCACCTCATCTACCCTTCGACTCCCCGGCGGGTTGATGGCGAATACGACCCCAGGTCTGTTGGTCAATGACTCTCCTGATTTTGGCAGGGGAGGGAAACCCCGGGTCGGTGCTCAAACTAGTGCGGCACGGTAAAATGGGCGTGGCCAAGTGACCAGCGCCACAGTGCCCCCTCCCCCTATCCCACTCCCGCCTAATTCTTCACCCACGGAAAACTTCGCACCAACCCGGGGTTTCCCTCCCTTTCCAAAATCAGGAGAGTTTAAGGGCCTAAGAGGTGAGTTTTTAACACAGAGGTTTTCTGTCTGTACGTAATTGCAAGAATCGGGAGCTTACGAAATCGCCGTGCGGACCAGTTCTCACGTAATCATCCCACATAACACACAAAAGATTTCATTGTCACGACGAACAGTTCCCGCGAGACTTGAGAGTCCGGGAGAAATTTCAGGATTTCGCGCCCTTCTGATGCGTTTTTCTCTATTTCTTCGCCATTTCAGTTCTACCCGGCGCAAAACAATCGAATAAGCATACCGTGCGTTCAGAAATTATAGGGACACCCCCGAAAATCGAGGTTTCCAATAAAACTTTGTGTTTGGTGATCAATACTGTTCATCAATGAATTCAGCATCATGGAAAACCTCTGTTTGATTATTTATATAACAAGTGTGAAATTTTGTAAGATTTTATCTCAACTTTTAGAATTTTTCGCCGTTCAGAAAGTATAGGGACACCCTTCGAAAATTCAGATTTTTTAATCTAAACACAATTTCCCGTTGCAAGTTCGCTACATAACCTCAAGATGAGTACATGAGATATCTTTATTCCTAAAATGGCTCGTGGTACTTCTCTAACTGCTGCTGAACAAGCTCAAATTCGTGCGCTCAGCGTTGCCGGGTTTAGCCAACGTCGAATCGCTACCCAGCTCGGAAGATCTGTCAACTGTATCATCCAGTTCCTGTGAGATCCAGATTCCTACGGTACTGCAAAACGTACTGGACGGCCGAAGAAGATCAGCAATCAAGATTCGCGGAGAATTATTCGGCTCTGCTCCAACAGCACACTGTCGCTGAACCAGATTAAGTCTGAATTTTCGAAAAGCTCAGTGTTTCGAAAACGACAGTCTGGAACACCACAAATAGCGATAAAAACATTGTCCGACAAGTGATGAAGAAGGCCCCGTCGTTATCTGCAAACCATAAAGAGGCTCGACTTGAATTTGCAAAGAGGAACATGGCAACTGATTGGGCAAAGGTAAGGCAGTCTCATAAAATCCGGAAAAAATCGAGAAATGACGCAAAAAAATTTTAGGTCATCTTTTCCGACGAGAAGAAATTTAATCTTGACGGACCGGATGGTGCTCGATCCTACTGGCGAGATCTGCGCAAGGATCCATTGATTTTCAGCAGACGGAATTTCGGCGGTGGCTCGCTGTGTTGGGGAGCATTCAGTAGCGAAGGTGTTTTGGAATTGGCCTTCACTTCTTGTCGCATGAACTCGGAGGAATATCAAGAAACTCTTCGCACACATCTACTGCCATTTTTGTCCGGAACACGACGTCAGCGTTTCACTTTCCAGCAAGACAACGCGGCGGTACATGTGTCCAGGTCTACAAAAACCTGGTTTCTACGTCATCGAATCCGTTTGTTGGAATGGCCCGCGTGTAGTCCAGATTGTAACCCGACAGAGAATATCTGGGGCATACTTGTGCGCCAGGTTTATGCCAGCAATAAGCAGTACAAAACGGTAGATGAGCTGAAGGTCGCTATCTTCAAAGCGTGGGCCAATCTGGATGAAAACGTCATCGCCAATTTGATCAATTCTATGCCAAAGAGAATTTTTGAGATCATTGCTAATGTTGGTGCAGCTATTTCATTTCAGATTGTATGTTTAAATCTTTCTTTGTTCAATAATTTTTGTTTTTATGTTGTGTCCCTATACTTTCTGAACGGTGAAAAAATCTGAAATTTGAAATAAATTCTTGTAAAATTGCTCAGCTGTTATAGAAATGAACAAATAGAGGTTTTTCACCTTGTTGAAATCATTTATGAACAGTATTGATAGCCAAATATAACATGATTTTGAAAACCTTGATTTTCGGGGGTGTCCCTATACTTTCTGAACGCACTGTATAATCTAAAAATCAAAGATAATCTTCTTCTTTGCAGCCGCAGAAGGGTTTTTGTCATAGGTTCAAGAAACGGGCGACCGAAGTTGGATTCAACCACAAATCTATTGCTGACTTCAGGTGGTGCGATCCCCAATATGGGGTTGACAGCCACCCTACTCAAGTGATCCCTGACGAAACGGGTATGCTCCGCACGAAAAAGACGAAGACGATCTAATTGGGAGTCCGTCCATCTTTGTATATTGACTTTCTCGGGAGCATCCGCAAAAGGCCTTCTGATATCTCTCTCTCACAGGATTCATAATCCTTCTTAATGGGTGATTAGGCTGCTTGACGATATTAATAACCAGTTGCTGCGCTTGGAGTTGACAGTGCTCCTTAACGGGCAGAATACGGGCTCCAGCATGAAAATGCTCCACTGGAGTGCTCTTTGCACACCAAGTGGCAATCCGAAGAGCAGCATTTTGAACTCGCTGCATCTTTTTCCACGATGAATCCGATACTATGTGTTGCCATACCGGTGCTGCATACTCCAACGCCGGCTGCAAGAATGCTTGCACTTGGTCAGGACCGTCTCCTTACTGCTTCCCCACGACGTACCTCCCAGAGCTCGTAGGACGTTGAGCTTAGCTCTTACAGTAGCCTGTTTCTGCTCAGTGTTTTTATGAAACTCCAGCGAAGGATCCAATACTAGGCTGAGGGAAACGTGCGGCAAGCAGACGAGTGTCTTCCCAGTTCACAACGGGGTGAGCACAGTGTTCCTTAGTGTCAGTGGAGAAAACAGACACAGATGATTTAGCGGCAGAGACAGTGAGCATCATATCATCGAGAAAGCTCTTCAGGGCGACGAGGTAGCTACTGATCTTGCGTGCAGCTACATTAATGCCTCTGTCCCGGCACGAGATGGTGATGTCATTCGCATACGCAACGACTTTGATGTCACTTGGGGGGACGGGCAAATCTTCAAGGTAAAGACTGAACAGAGCAGGCGATATGACTCCTCCTTGAGGGACACCGGCCGCGATCGGGACGCTATTAGAGACATGTCCCTGGAACAGCACTTTTGCTCGGCGCCCTTTGATGAGTGCGGTTATCCATCGCTTCTGCCAAGGCGGGATGGTGGACCTCAAAAGCTTCTCAGACAGTATGCCCAAGTTGACAGAATCCAAAGCTTTCGTGAGGTCCAGGGCTACACCAATAGTGCGCTGAGGTTTCTAGGCGTTGAAGCCATCCAAGACTTAGCTCACAATCTCCAGCAGCGCCGTGGTGGTAGAATGTAATTTGCGGAATCCATGTTGGTGCTGCTGTTTGTCATTATGCTCGGTAAGCTCCTTCACAACCAGTTTCTCAGCGACCTTGACAATTGGTGATAAAAAGACTTATTGGCCTGTATCCCTTCGCTGTGGATGGCGATTTACCAGGCTTGGGCAACGGAATGACGCTTGCCATCTTCCAGTCTTGGGGTAGGATGCACGTGCGAAATGAAGTGTTGATGACTTCAGCCAGGATTGGCATAATCTCACTCGGCAGTTTCTTCAATACCGCTGAACTAATGCCATCCGGCAATATAGCCTTCGAGTTGCGCATCTCTTTTACCACCTTTTCAATCTGCGCAGGCGTCACTGGTTCTGCTTCGTTCATGAGTGGCAACTTACAGAGCTCTCTTACAGTCACTCGATTCTGTTTCCCTCTCTTAGTCTGAGTTATGAAAAAATTATTTCCGAGAGCAGTGGCAGCCTCCTTTCCCGATTTGAAGACTCCATTCTCGAACTCGATCGTAGAATAGTTGGTGGAGGTGCTCTTGCCTGAGATCTTCATCAGAACTTTCCAAGTTGATGCTCCGTCACTCTTGAAATTCATCTTCTTCGTGAATTTCTCCCAACTCTCCTTCCTGTGCTTGTCCAGATCTCGCTTAATCTCGCTATCCAGCTCAGCAATTGTAGGATCCAGGTGATCTGCCACTCTCTTTGCATCCCTTGTCCTTATCTTCTCCAAGATTTCCCTGGTGACATTCGGAAGGAAGGAATGGCTGCTTTCATGGCCTTGCAAATCGCGTCGGTCAAGTGACGTTCTTTCTGGTGCACGTTTCCATTCCATGGGTAGTCAGCCACATGGCGAAGTGCCACCTCCCTGAACAAGCGCCAGTCTGCAAGGCAAAGATTAAGATAAGATCTTTTACGGATACCTGAATAAGGAGCAAAATAACTAGAGGGATCGACATGGACAAAGACAGGGATCACTGGACAGAGTTTTCGCTGTCGACCAAGAGCAGGCGCTAGAGAGATCAGAAGATACAAGAGAGATGTGTGGACTAGAGGATCGGCCGTTGGTCGGGAGACGAGAGGGCCGATCATCGTTGAGGATGACCAGATCGCACTCCTCCGCCCATTCTTCGACGTCTTCCCTCTAGCGTCAGTGTCAAGCGATGAGCAGAATGTATGAGCATTAAAATCGCCTGCAAAGACAAAAGAGGGTGAAAGGGAGCAGTCGCACAACTGCCTGAGTGAGGGAGTAGGGTCGTAAGATTGGGGACAGGATGTGGCAGGAGGGATATATATGTTAAAAAGAGATATGGGTGTTTTGAGAGGGAGATGGATAGGTAGGTACTCGAGAGTACCGTCCTTGGGGATGTTCGAAGATAATCGTGAACATTGCCTTTAGGCCATTGTTATACCCCACTACAGGCCTGTCGCGGTCGCAGAGCACTGCTACGTCGCTGTCGCTGAGGGCCAGCCGTCGCTGTCGCTCAGGGCCAAGAGACACCCGGCACGATGCCTGATTTGGCTGGGTCGCTGTCGCTGACACCCGTCGCAGTGCACTGCACTGCGACGGACAGCCGCGACAGCGACCGATTACCGCACGGTTTCCACATTTCAGGCATAACACCCCCTTTCGAGCCAGCGACCGCGACAGGTGCTGCAATCTGCTCTTGCGACAGCATTTTTCTACTGTGTAGGCCTGGTCCCGGCACGATTCGTAACAGTTGACCGCACCTGTCGCGGTCGCAAACTTCAGGTATAACAATGGCCTTAAAGGATAAAGGCACAGTCCAACCTCAGAGGCAATTTTTTGATATGATGGTCCGGTCGCCGCCAATAGCAACCCTGCCAAGCGCAAAATCTCAATTTGCTCAAATAAGCGAGAAAATAATAGGAAATAGTCGACCACGCCCCCTTGAAAGGAAAAAAGTAACGCCCACTGCCAGGTTTCCGACCTCAATAGGGAACAGACGCGCGAATAAGTTTATTCAGACCCTATGTTCTTCGGTTTGGTTTCGGGCTGGCTTGGTATTGTGGCGGGCTTCAGGACGATGGGTGCGAATAACGAGAAAATACAGGCTCGAGACAAGTCGTCCGCGAACTTCTAGCCGTTCAAAATCGAAGTTTTTGAGGAGCCATAACTCCGTCCGTAGTGAGCTCTGGGCGATTTTGGAGACACCATTGTGGTCAGCGTGAAATTTTCCCAGGACAGGCAGAAAAACGAAAAATCGATTCTGAGGTTGGACTGTGCCTTTAATTCTGAGGTTGGACTGTGCCTGCGTTTTGCAATCAACTCAACACCTTGTGTAAACTGTGCCTTTAAGTTAAAGGCAGGGTCCGGGCAGAATTTCGATTTTGAGATTTCCCACTAAATCGGTGCTCTTGCTACAGGTAGTTCGAAGGAACATGCAAAAACTGCGTTAAAACCGGTCTTCTTCAAGTTATTCCAGCCACTTCCGTTAGCCGATGATCCAGAAAAGTCAGAAAAGTGTGGCCATCGTCCATATTTTAGCGGTTGTCCACGCATTCTTCAAAAGTGCTGTGTAATTATTGGTCATTCCAGCCATGATTATCATGCTGTGAATACCGTAATCCAAGACTTTGAGGCTGTTTTCTCCAGAACTAAGGACTCAGAGTTCGTGAAACGTTCAGACGACGTTCGGCTAGGCCAGACTGAGTATAGCGGCCCTGCCAAGCGCGATATCTCAATTCCATCAAATTACTGAGAAACTACAGGGAAAATATCCTTCCCGCCCCCATACCTCGAAAGCCTAATCAAGCGTTTAGCAATCTTTACAAACGGAAAGCTGCCGAGATGTCGTACGTTCGTGCCGTGGCAGTGTGGAGGAAAGAAGATCGCCTCCGTGCAAACCGACGTCAACCCCTCCGAGAAGAGGGCTTTTGTCATGGGAGAGGTGCTGGTCGGCCGCAGCTCTCCTGAGGATTTTACTACAAAGGGTCGGCGTCTAGAGGAATCCAGGTCCAGCGCAGAAGTACCTATGCGCCACGTGCGGCAAGGATGTCAACTGGAGACATACCAGCGTCCAGTGCTTCGGATGCCAAAGGTGGGTGCACTTCTCCTGTTCGGGCCTCAGTTCTGTGAGGCATCATGACTCATCCTTTCGTTGTGTTCCATGCTCTGCCCCCAGCAACTCTGATTCCTCAATTACCAACCGCCCCCTCTCCATTGTTCACATTAATCTCAACGGCCTTCGCAACAAGTTATCTGAACTCTCTCTATTCGCACGTTCTCATCACCCGGATGTTATCATGGTTCAAGAAACCAAGCTCTCTCCTTCTACCACTTACCCCAGCCTAACATTCCGGGATACACCGCCTATCACATGCCAAGGTCTGCTCTTGGGGGCGGAGTGTCTACTTTCGTGCAATCTGCCATACCTTCTCATATTATCCCTAATACTCCTAAGGACGGTACTCTCGAGTACATTCCTGTCCACCTCCCCCTCAAAACCCCTTTATCTCTATTTAACATCTACATTCCTCCTATATCATCTTGTCCCCCTTCTTATTATCCTATTCCCCTCCTTAAGCAGTTGTACGACTGCTCACTCTCCCCTTCAGCTGTCTTTGCGGGTGACTTCAATGCTCCACACGTTCTGTTCCGCTCTTGATTCTGACGCCAGAGGAAGATGTCGAAGAAGTGGGCTGAGGAGTGTGACCTGGTTATCCTCAATGATGACCAGCCCACTCGTCTCCTGCCAACGGCCGACCTTCTAGCCCAGATATCTCTCTTGTGTCATCCAATCTTTCTAATGCTTGCACGTGGTCCACATCCACAACTCTCTCCAGTGATCACATTCCCGTCTTTGTCTATATTGATCTCTCTGACTCTCTTGCCCCTTACTCTGGTTTTCGTCATTGTACTTATCTTAATTTAGGCCTAGCAGACTCCACCCTGTTCAGAGATGTTGCACTCCGCCATGCGGTCGACTACCCATGGAATGGTGATGTTCATCAGAAAGAGCGCCATCTAACAAGTGCCATCCGCAAGGCCATGAAAGCAGCGATTGCTGAGGGTCGTGTCAAGACCTTTTTTCCAAATGTCAGCAGAAAAATACTGCACAAGATAAGAACCAGAGATGAGAAGAGAGCCGCAGACCATCTAGACCCGGAGATTGCTGTGCTGGATAGCGAGATCAAGCAGGATCTGGATAAGAACAAGAAGGAATGCTGGGAGAAGTTCGCTGAAAAGCTGAATTTCAAGGCGGACGGAACTACGACGTGGAAAGTCTTGAGAAAAATTTCCGGAAAGTCCGCTCCCCCGATGAGCTCCGCTATTGAGTTCGAGGAGAACATCTTCAAATCAGGGAAAGCGGCTGCTTACGCACTCGGCAATAACTTTTTCATCACACGCACCAAGCGAGGCGTGCAAAACAGAGTCACGGTTAGAGAGCTGAGCCGGTTGCCGCTCATGAACGCTTCTGAGGCCTTTACTCTCACACAAGTTGAGAAGGCTATCAAAGAAATGCGGAATTCGAAGGCTATCGGACCTGACGGTATCTCCCCAGCCATCCTGAAGAAGCTTCCCACGGAACTTCTGTTGATGCTTGCAGATATCATTAACACTTCTTTCCGGACCTGCACTCTACCCCAAGCTTGGAAGACAGCCAATGTGATACCGTTGCCAAAGCCAGGCAAGTCCCAAAGCACGGCGAAAGGCTTTCGACCAATCAGCCTGTTATCGCCCGTCGCTAAATTAGCTGAAAAGTTGATCGTGACGGACCTGGCTGATCAAAATGAGCGACAGCAGCATCAGCATGGGTTCAGGAAACTTCACTCTACTACTACTGCTCTATTGGAGATCGTGAGCTTTGCGGTCGACGGATTCAACATGAGAAAGCCCCTAAGAACGGTGGCCGTCGCCCTCGACCTGACCAACGCGTTTGACTCTGTTAACTTAAGACTGCTGTCCGACAAACTGCTGAAGTCCTCGCTGCCATCCTGGCAGAAGCGATGGATTGCAGCGTTTACTAAAGGCCGCCGGGCTAAGGTTCAATTCCAGAATCACGTATCCGATAGCATTCCAATCGCAGCTGGTGTTCCGCAAGGCGGAGTGTTGTCCCCTGCCCTATTCAGCCTGTATCTTGAGGACATTCCCGAGCCTCCCAATGATGTAAAGATTGTTATGTATGCCGACGACATCACCATCATGAGCCAGGACCGTGACCTGCAAATAGCCGCTAACAAGATCAGCGCCTATCTCGTCGAGTTGAAGCTCTTCCTCGATAAAATGATGCTCACAGTCTCTGCTGCAAAATCCTCTGTTTCAGTGTTCACAACAAACAACAAGGAACACAGTGCCCATCCAGATGTCAAATGGGATGGTGACCTGTTGCCAGCAGCCAAATTCCCCAAGCTGCTTGGCCTTATTCTTGATCCGTCACTGAAGTTCCACAAAAACGCGGAACAGAAACAAACAGTCGTCAAGGCTAGGCTTAATATCTTGAGAGCTCTCGGAGGAACATCATGGGGAAGCAGCCGAGAGACAATATTGAGAACCTACAGAGCAATACTTCAGCCGGCTCTGGAATATGCGGCACCAGTGTGGCAGCACCTGGTGTCTGACAGCTCCTGGAATAAGCTGCAGCGTGTACAGAATGCTGCGCTTAGAATTGCTACCGGTTGTGCAAGGAGCTCCCCAATAGAACATCTTCACGCGGAGGCCTGCATATTGCCAGTTAAGGAGCATTGTGAACTAGAGGCACAGCAGATGTATATTAATGTTCTGAGACAGCCGAATCATCCAACAAAGAGAATCATGAAGTCCATAAGAGAGAGGTCGATTAGGACGCCGTTCGCCGATGCTCCTCGTAAAGTTGATGCACAGAGATGGGCCGACTCCAACATGGAAAGGCTTCGTCTTCTGCGTGAGGAGCACACCCAGTTTGTTCGAGGATATCTAACGAAGGGGGCTGTGAACCCTATCTTAGGAGCAGTGCCGCCTCGGGTTTGTGAGTCCGAGTCTCAACTCGGCAGACGAGCCAGATGTGCTCTTGCCTCGCTGCGCTGTGGTCACTCTATACTGCTCATGTCTTACGTCAACAAGATCGACAGCAGCCGACCAGACGCACGCCCGGACTGTGGTGCTCCCGGACACGACACGGCGCACTTGTTCATGTGCCCGAAGAGACCTACCTCCTTGACCACAATGGACCTTTGGACGAATCCTGTCAAGGCCGCCCAGTTCCTCAACCTATGACAAAAACCACTTCCGAGGCTGCAGAAGAAGAAGAAGAACAAACGGAAAAAATAGTCTTCGTGGCGATCCTCAAAGGCAAAATGTACAACAGCAAAGATCTTGGTTCCCCTTTCCGGGGCGGTGTGCGCGGTTTAGCTTTTGGAGTTTTGTGGGCGGGGCCAACTTTTCCCCTGTAGTTTCTCCTTTATTTGAGCGAATTAAGATCTCGTGCTTCCTCACAAAAATGAAAACATATTACATGTAATATAAAAGGCCTGGATAAATATACATGTAATATAAATTGGGCAACGTATATTACTTGCACATTATCTCTACCGATGTATGTTACATGTAATATATCGGCCCCTCGCTCGCAGGCCGAATGTCGCACGTAATATGTTTTCGATGGTGAAAACCAAATACTTGTAACAAATGAGACGATTACAATATACGTGTAATACATCTCCGTCAATGTAAGTTACATTTGAATTATCTCTACTCAAGTAAATTACATGTAGTATGAGTGTAACATAATTCAAATATCTTCCGAAACTGAGGGCCCATGTTGAACACCTTCTGCAAACCTGCACAGCATACGGGCCGCCTCATACCATGGCGTTGAGCGAATGTCCCGTGGATTGCCATTCGACCGGGTGGTCACTCGCCCTGGCCGATTCGTTGATCTCTCGATCCTCACGGTTCGTGCTAATCGTGAAGAGGATTAGAGGGATCGACATACAATATTTTTAGAGCGAGCTTAAACCCCCCCCCCCGCTTCATGAATGAAGATGTGTGTTCAAAGCTTGCTGCTTGAATCATGAAGCAGGGAGCTTTAAGCTTCTGGGATGTCCACGAGAGCTTAAAGCTAGCTGATTCGTACCTGAAGCAGTAGCCTGGAACTTGCAGCTCCAACCCTTAAAGCAGCGAGCTTCAACTTGCGGCTCTAATTAAGCTACATGTAATATAAGTGTATGTTATATGTATTATAAGTGTAGGTTACATGCGATATAAAGGTAATATACTTAAATGTCTCAAGTATCATACACTTTATATTACATGTAACATGCTTTCATTTTTCTGAGTTGGGAGGGTTGCTATTCACGGTGGGCGGACTATAATATGAAATTTAACTCCCGAGGTTGGACTGTGCCTTTAAGTCTTATTATGACTCTATAAGGCAATCGTATAAAAATGGCGTGCATTTAGCCTTGCTCTCTCATTTCCAGCCGGTCGAAGTAAGGCTTATTGGGCTTATCATGTCAGCCTCCTTATCACGGTTATATCTTGCCATGACCGACCGCTCTGCTGCTGGCTCCGCGCGGACTCATTCGAGCAAGCTAAGCTTTAACAATGCGTTGTGAGATGAAAATGATAAGGAAAGTGATCGATAGCGTGCTGAGAATAACAAAACCATGGAAAAGGAATAGAAAAGTACTTCGAACTATCAATTGGAGATTTATATGTATGGCAGACAAGGTTGTTAGGTGGAATAGTTTCGTTTAAGGCCACACAAGTCGAGTGAACGCTTCTTCAGAGCCTAAAAAGGGTTTCGAAAGCTGTATTATTCAAATAATGGGCGCGCCTGTTGTGAGATAAACATATCCTCCGTTTCCGAGTGAAATTTGTTTCCGTTCATCGCGTGCGCCTGCACGCGTACGCTGCGTCTTATTCTACCCACACTTTCTCGCTGTCTCTACCTTCGCTCCGCACAAGCGCGCAAGGGAACAGAGTAAATTTGGCTCGGAACCAGGGGATAAATGTAAACTCTGGGGCATGTCTAATAGCTCATTTTGACCCACAATTGATTGCGGCCGCCAATCATAGGGAAACATAAGTGCTAATTAGGATGTTGAGACAAAAAAGACACGCTGGCTGCTGGTCAACCGCAAAATGCGGGGCCCTCTACGAAATCTCCAAGCCTTACTATGTTAGATGGAATCTAAAGTTCTGTGAACGACACATACACGAGGACACGGGGGTGGCAAAGATTTCATATTTTTGCCGCACTGCGAGGGCGACACTCGCAGCTGCAAGCGCCGCAAGACAAAACTCTCACAGACGGCTTTCAGAGGCGTCGCTGCGAAATTCGCCGTCGCAGGGGTTTTACAAAACAGAGGGTGCTACGTAGCACTCTCCATCCTTTGTACAATCCCTGCGACAGCGAATCTCGCGGCGACGCCATTCTGGAAGCCCCTTTAGTCTTCTCGCAGAGCGAAGATGCTGCGAGCAATGTCAGGCTCCCATTGCGAGCTGCGAGAAGAACTCCCCGACTATTTTTGTCGCAGCTCGCACTTCTGGAACCTTCTTGTGCCAAGTGATCATTTTGCAACAGTTTTTTTTTCTGATTATTTCAGCTTTGCTTTCCTTTCGGCTGCTTTTTTTTTGTTTAAACCCAAAATTGCGTAAGTGTGCGTGCGTATATTGAAATTTTTAAAGGTGATTTTTTCGACAAATTCGAATTGAAATCCCCAAGAAAAAAATTAAACTCTGTAATTTTGTCGCACTTCGTTGTAATCAATTCAATTCAATTCGATAGCTCTACCTTTCAGTAAAGAAACATAGGGAATGTATGTGAGGGAGGTTAATTACGAGATCCTGCGCTTGCAGGCAGACAACAGAAAGCAAATAAAGTACTGGTACAATTTAGAGCCCCATTTACCTAAAGCTCCAGGAGGAAGTTCGGCCATCTGCCAGAAGCAATGACCTGAGATTGAAGAGGGACAGCCTGCTTCTATAAATCGGAAAATTCCCGGCGTCAACTATTTCCGAAGGCAATTTGTTCCAAATTGGGATGACTCAACACGCAAACGAATGCAGCACGTTGGATTTCAATGTAAATCCACTTTCGAGCTGAAAAGCGTACTGACGGGAGCGAGTACAGCGGCGAGTGAATGCGAAAACGCTCTTAAATGAGATGTCGCAAAAACCATTAACGATTCTGTAACACAAGTGTAGATCTTACTCGGTTCCCCGATATCGTAAGGTTTCGATCCTCAATATTTCAAGCCTTTTCATGAAGTCTGACACTTCTCGCATGAAAAAAATGATCTAGTTCCGCATTCGCGTTCAGTGCGTAAAGTCTCGTTATCACAATCGTAGAAGCGAAGCGGTTGTTTTGAGAAAGATTCCATCATTCTCGTAGTTGGCATTTTTAAAAACAACCGCTTCGCTTCTACGATTGTGATAATAAGGACTAACGCGACTGTGAAACTGAACTATATCTTGACAAAAACGCGTTTTGAGTACCGCCTTTGCACGTTTTCAACGACTTCATCATCCTCAAGAGAGGCGGGTGACCAAACATGCGTGCAGTATTCCAAGAGCGGCCGGCAGTAGATGTGTGCTTTCCTATAATGCTCGAGACATATGTGTTGGAGAGAGCTCAGGATGCAATTCGCCACACGAGTAGCTTTCTTAAGAATTTCCTTGCAGTGGGATTCCCACTTAAGGTCGGTGCTGATAAGCACACCAAGGTCACTGATAGTGTCGCCCACGGGAAGCACAACATACGAGATCAGAAAACGAGTCATAGCTTCGGACTCACACTAGGTTTCGCCACGAAACTTTCTGGGAAACATTATCAGATGAAATCGGGGCCCCTGCACATGTTACGTTTGCATCATTTCTTTTGAATCGAGTGTTTCGACCTCTTCTCCGTTTTTGATCTACCCAGATCGATTAATGAAATTTAACAAACATCAAATCATTTTTTTATCTCCTCACAACACTCAATCGGTCATTTTCAATAGCTACAGTTTAGGTGCTATATGGGAGGGGGGGGGGGCACTATGGCGCGATGGACTTGGCCACGCCCATTTTACTGCGCCGCACTGAATTTGAGCACCGACCCGGGGTTTCCCTTCCCTGCCAAAATCAGGAGAGTCATTGCGGCACGGAAAAATGGGCAAGGCCAAGTGCGATGCAACAGTGCCCCCCCCCCTTCCCACATAGCACCCCAGTTTATGCAAGGATCCGTCCCTATTACTGTGCCCCTCTGGGCCAAATTCCGGACCGCGATTGCGTCTCTACACACTTTGCGGTCGCACACTCCCTAGTCGGAGGAGTTTCCAGCGCCGCAGAAGCCGATCTGTGGAGTCTAAGTGGGTTTTGGAAACTAAAAAGTTGGAGAAAACTGTATAAAAAAGCCACATCGAATCAGCTTTGGCGCTGGAAACTCGACCGACTAAAGCGCGTGCGGCCGCAAAGCGTGTCGAGACGCAATTGTGGACCGGAACTTGCAGACTTGGCCCAGAGAAGCACAGTAAGTGATCACAAAGCCTGGGCAAAACTAAGCCTCTTCAGCCGCTTCGCGGCTGAAGCGATAGGAAGTAACAGTTTCCGACCAGCGCGGTGCAGCTCCTGCACCCGCAATGCTCAATCGTCAACTGCCGCGGACGAGGCGTTACGGATGCGTGCGCCGCAACGCGCTGGACTCGAACCTATAAAACGGTTTTTAGAGCTCCGTCGCCAATCGCTGCGACAGCATGCTTCGAATGAGAATCGACGTGCGACGCGATAACGATTGATTCTCATGCTATCGGACCGCATAGCGTTCGAACGCTAAAATAGGTCTAAGGCAAACAATGCATCTAACGTTTTAATACCAGTCCCTCATCCTCTTCCAATTTTCAAAACAGGGTAGAGTTTCGGGATTCTATAATGAGTTGTTAGTCACGAATCCAATATCTGTTTTTCTATTTCAGAAATATCAGCGTAGGTTTTTTTTGTTGCTTGGTTAACATACTGATACACTGGAGGGGCTAGCGCAGCTCTACAGGAAGCAACCCTCCGAGCACCGACGCTTGCCCCCTCAAACGGAGGGTGCGTGCGCCAAAGTGATATTTGGCTTGATCGGAGCCTTGCCGTCACTTCCCTGAAACCCTGCCGGCACTGCCCTGAGGCCCTGCCATAACTGCCCAAAAGCAGTGCCGTCAACGCCTCGAAGCACTGACGTCACGGCTCCGCAGAATTGACGTCACTGCTCCGGAGCACTGGCTTCACCCTCACCTCCCTGTTAAGCGTCGTCCGCTCTCCTCGAAAATACCCCTTTCTGATGTTCAGCTTTGAACGAGTACTGCCAGACAGATAATGTGTACATCGAATATGCCAAAGCTTTTGACACGGTCAGCCATGCTAAATTGCTTCTCAAACTCGAGGGTACGGCATTTGCGGAGACATTTTGAAGTGATTGAAATCCTTTCTGACATCTCGTGATTTCTGAGTCAAAATTAGCAACTTTTGCTCTCATCCTGTCAAATCGCCAGCGGGGTACCACAGGGTAGCGTTTTGGGTCCATTACTATTCCTTATCTATGTGAACGACATCTCAGACGAATTGTCTAGCACATGTAAGCTTTTCGCTGATGATCTCAAAATATATCGCCCTCTTCGAAATCCCGCTATCGATTTTCACGAACTTCAATGTCACTTGAATCGGCTTGCCGACTGGTCCAAACAATGGCAGTTGCAGCTATCTGAGGAGAAATGCAACTTGTTGCACATCAATTTCCAACACGAATGCAGCTTACGCCTGAACAATGTTGTGCTTCCGGTGCGCGAGACTATCAGGGACCTGGGTGTGCTCATTAGCACCGACCTCCGGTTGGAATCCCACTGCAAAGAAATCTCGAAAAAAGCTTCTCGTGTGGCTAATTGTATACTCAGGTCCCTGCAACACCCCTGCCTCGAGCACTATAGGAAAGCATTCATTGTCTACTGCCGGCCATTGTTGGAATACTGCACGCAGGTTTGGTCACCATCTTCGGCTGAAGATGACGAAATCGTTGAAAACGTGCAAAGACGATAGTCAAAACGCGTTTTTATCAAATTATTTCCTGGGCGAGAAGTGTCAGATTATACGAGTAGATTAAAAATGTTAGGGATTGAAACCTTACGATACAGGAGAGCTGAGTTTGATCTACATTTATGTTATAAGATAGTTAATGGTTTTAGTGACATTCCTTTTGAGAGCACTTTTGCGCTTACTCGCCACTGTGCTCGCTCTTTCCAACACGGTTTCCAGCTCAAACGTGCATTCAGCACAAAATCCGGCGTACTGCATTCCTTTGCCTACCGGGTTATACGAATTTGGAACAAAATGCCTCTGGAAATTGTCGAAGCAAAAAACTTTTCGATTTTCAAATGTCGCCGGTCCAAGTTTGATCTCAGGTCAATACATGGGACAGACGGCCATTCATTTTGTTAGAGCTTCAAGTTCAGAGTGCTATCACTTTTACGAGCGTTTTACGTGTGTTTTCCTACATGTCTACCCGTTTACTTGCATGGGTGGACTACCTCACTTCATTCATTCATTCATTTCTTCTATTTTATTTTACCGTACATGTGAAGCTACAACCTCTTCACATACACCCTGTATGTTTCTTTATTGCAAAATAAGGGTGTGTGTATACAAGTCTGTTGGTACCTGCTCGTTGGTGCCCCTGCTTCTACTGAACCCAGCAGACGTTTGAGTGTACACAGGGAACGTTCGAGCGATATAGCGTGCACAACTATATCGCGAAAGTATCCCGCACATTGCATAAAGGTGTCGCCGTCCGGCACACTAAGGCCTCTGGTCCATAACACCTTAGGATCCGTACCTAGGGAGTCATGGAGTCTTTGGCCACAAGCCACAATTTCGCCACCCTGAACTGTCGATCGCTGTCGAGTGATATCCAAAAAACTGCGCTATCCACACTTCTGAGCTATTTCCATGCACCGTTTGCTGCTTTGCAGGAAACCCGCCTCAAGGATAGACCCGTCATCAGCGTCGGAGAGTACACCATCTACTGCGGTAACGCTGACGATAGGAGAGTGGGAGGCTGTGCAATAGCTGTAAGGAAGGATTTCAATGGTATGGTCAAGGAGTTCGGCTCAACGTCGTGTCGGAATGCATTCGTACGACTGCGGGATCACAGAGGATTCAATCTGTGAATAGTGAGTGCTCATGCGCCCACTGAAACCGCCGCAGACAATTCGAAGGATGCGTTTTATGAGGAACTCAATACGTTGCTGGCCAGGATACCTTGTCAACATGCTGTTGTCGTGGGGATTGACGCAAATGCGAAGATGGGACTTGATCAGGAATCCGAAGTACTCGGTAAATGGTTCTACCCAGTGGAGCAAACATCGGACAATGGCTACCGCCTTGTCGACTTTTGTGAACGCAGTGGTCTGATTATTGCATCGACATTCAAGAGGAATCATCGCCGCCATCAGCTTACGTGGCAGGGACCAACCCGGCTATCTCCAGAAGAGCAGCGGAAGCGGAAGATGACAACTTTGAAACTACAGCTTGACTATGTCCTGACGAGGAATATTCCAGTATCGGACATTCGAAGATCTAGAGCTGTGTGGGATGTCGCATTCGATTCGGATCACCGTCCTGTTCTGTTGAACTTCACTGCGAGGATTCATAAGAGGAAGCGAGGTGCTCAGCCTCTCAGAGGATTGACATGACAAGTCGCAGAGATGAAGGCTGCAGAAGGAATTTCCGACAACGCGTTTCTATTCACATCGGAGTACGGACTAAGAAGAAACTTTGCGACGCGGATTCTTTTGTCAAGTGCATCCAGGACGCTTCGAAAGAGGCACTCCCGGTTGTACAGCCTAAGAAGAAGTTCGCCTACGTCTCAGAAGAAACAACATCTACCTACAACAGAGTATGTGCTCCGAACTGCAGGAAACTTCGTGGAGAAGCGTCTGAGGAGGAAGTTGCGTCGGCAGCTTCAAAAGGACCGCGAACGAGAGTGGACGTGTAGAGCTAAGGAGTTCGAGAAGGCTTGGGAGGAGAAGAATCCGAAGAAAGCCTACACGTTGCTGCGACAGTATAGCGGGAAGATGAAGAGATGTTCTCCTGTCTTGAACACTACCAATGGAGTTGCAGTTGGTGATGCGACGCTGCCAATATGGAAGGATTACTTCAGTTCACTACTGAATCGTCCAGCGCCATCAGTACCTGAGCTCCCGCATGTTCAGAGAGCACATTACGATGTCAGTGAGGAACCGCCGACTGAGTCTGAAGTTTTGGATTGTGTCCGGAAAATGAAGAATGGAAAGGCAGGTGGAGATGACAACATCACTGCTGAAATGCTGAAAGCTCTTCCTCCGTCTGGGATTCGTGAAATGACCAACACCATCCGTGCCATGTGGATGAGCGAAAGGATACCCGATTCGTGGAGACATGCGATCATCGTACCTCTTCACAAGAAGCTATCCGTCACGGATCCTAAGAACTACAGAGGAATCTCTCTACTTCGTGTCATGTACAAGGTTTTAGAACGTATCATTCTCGAGCGACTTATCAAACATCGTGAAGGAACGACCAGAGATGAGCAAGCCGGTTTTCGACCTGGAAGATCGACCATCGACCAAGTGTTCGTCGTGAGAAGAGTAATTGAATCGTGGCAGCGGTTTTCGAAGCCATTACAGCTTGCTTTTTTGGACTTTGAAGCCGCGTTCGACTCTCCTCATCGTGATCGATTGCTCAATGCTCTGCGAGCAGATGGAGTCCCGGAAAAGTATGTTCGGTTAATCGAGGACATGAACAAAGGAACAACAGCAGCAGTTCGTACACCTGTCGGATTTACGTCAGCTTTCGAGGTGAAAACAGGAGTAAGGCAAGGAGCCGTTGCAGGACCTTTTCTTTTAAACTTCGCTGTTGATGACATCATGCGTAGAGTTGCAGAACAGTGTTTGGGCGGACAACGTATCGAACTGGTGGATGATTGCTGTTATTTGGGCTGTTTGCTGAAGAACTATGGTAGTTATGCAGCGGATATTCGACAACGATGTGCGAAAGCTACGTCTGCATTCAATTCTCTAACCAAGTGTTTGTGGTCTACCACCATCGCGAAGGAAGTCAAGTTGCGCGTCTACCTATCCGCTATTCGCCCTATCATGATGTACGGATCGGAGACGTGGGCAGCACCGAAAACGCAGATGGAAAGGTTGGATTGCACGGAGAGGAAGCTTTTTAGGCGTTTGCTTGGATATTTCTGGCCGCGTGTATGCCATAACGAAGACCTTTACAAGGAAATCGACGCAGTACATCAACGCTTGACACGAGGGAGGTGCCAGCATCTCCTAACGCCATCTCAAGCAGCAATGGAAAGTCGACTTCGACTGCTCGGGCATATACTAAGAAGAACGCCGGATCGTCTCGTACAACACGCTTTAAAAATGCTTCCAAATCCTGTCTGGAAACGGCCACCTGGGCGTAGGCGAAAGTTCTGGACGGATGTGGTTAAAGAGGATTTAAAGTTACTCGGCATCGAAAGACAGTTCAGGCGCGATGTTTCGTTTCGCAGGAAATGGAATAGTGACAGCTGGATGGAATGTGTTCAAATTGTGGCTGAAGACCGTGAAAAATGGACACGGCTGACTACTAGGACGGCACACCTCGGTGAAGATGCGGAATGACCGCGTCAGGCGAAAGCCAACCGATTAAGTCAAGTAAGTCAAATTGCAAAATAAAGCGATTGATTTATTGACTGATAGGAACTAAAAGTCCCCGTCCAGGGCTGGCCCGGTGGGGCTGAATGCGGCTCTCTATGAAGTGAGGCGCCTTTTATAGCAGTTAAGCACGTGATTGAGAGATCACAGGAAAAATCACGCCCAATCGGGAAAAGAGTTGAAGTGAGCGTTGTTACATGCGATCGGCCTACTATGGCTTCTCTGATATCGTAGACTGCCCTCTCCGATTTCTTCGCATCTTGTCCGTCTCTTTCAATCGGGGGAGCGAGCGCCGGGCGAGGGTGGGAGGCTCCCCCAATACCCCTTTCGGGGGAGGCCTCTGCTGTCGCTCCCCCGAGTCGAAAACGGGCTCTATTGTCCGGCGCTTGCCCCCTCGCAGTGTCTGAGTAAGCTTTCGAAAAATGGTGAACGAATTCGTGACCACATCCCAAGAAACTTCTCTGGGAAAAGTTTCAATCAAGGTAGACTTCGACAAAACTGACGCATATATACCTATCACAATACTTATAAAAAAGAGAAAATAAACCATAAACTCAGCGCGAATCGTACTAACCGTTTTGATTCCCTCTCGAACGCAAACTACACCGTCAATAGGGAGCTAAAACGGTAAGTGCAATCTGTGCTGACGCGCCCAGATTGACCTTCCTGACAAGAATTTGGGCGGGTAGTTATTCTCGACTCCCGCAGTCCGAAAAATGGAATACCCCAATTACCCTAAAAATGAAATGTTAAATTGAAATAAGCAAATGCCCACATCATTGATGGTTGCGGAGTGTTGCTCTGCGGCGGCAGCATGTACGGGCTGTTCGCCTGCTCCGGACTGGTGAAATTCGGCTGAGCACCGAATGCAAAGCCGAAATCCTGCGTGTACATATTGGAGTCGTCCATCATGATGCCATTTGATTGCATTAACGGCTCATAGACGGTCGAGTCCTGCTTCACCACGTCCGCCTCAGCCTTCTTCTTGCGAACGCGCGGTGCTTTCGGCGCAGTGGGCGCATCTGGATTGCGCCGACGTGGCATCAACTCCTTGAATACATGCTAATAACAATGTTATTTCAACGAAGCGAAATTGCGAACGTCAAGAAGACACAAAAATGAACACAAACAGGATTTCCAATTGACCTCACAGAGATGATGTTAAGCCGTTCAAGTGACAAGAAAGAGATGTACCATATCATGCTCCTACTTCATCCTCAACTCGTCAAAGGAAAGTATAAAGATAAAATGGGTGTGATATGCGGGTATCGACACGAATGCAAACGGCTATTCTCAAAGTGCATTAAAAGTGCGACGTGTCCCCTGCATTTATATGTACGTGTATCCGAAAATGTGTCTGCGTCAATCCACTAGCGTGTAGGTTCTGGAATGAGCAACGTAGAAAACTATTTTAATGAAAATGTTAATGATAAAAATCGTATTTTAGTTCTAAGTGTTACTGCGCATGTAAGTCCACGACGTACAGGATAACAGCGAGAACGCCTCACAAACTCCTCAAGTTTTTGAAGAAAAAAACTGGCGAAAAAACTTTGAAGAAAAATGTTTTTTTTTCTGTCAAGGCAGGTGACTAAATAATACAGTGAAAACCCAGCGAAAGTAGTTTTTCATTCAAACTTTTGGAAACACCGAGGGTTGTATTCTCCATTAACCCGTTAGCATTCCACCGGATGTTTAGACAACTACCAGCGTGTATTGAATATGTGTCTATTGATATCCCGCGAGATATCAATCAACACGGAATCTCAATCGACTCATATAAATAAACGTACGCTGAAATTGCTTCGCCCGGTAAGTTGATGGAGAATACCACCCCCCCCTTTGATTTTCCATGCTCGGCGATCCATCTCCCGTTCTCCCCTTCAGGGTACGGCACGAGGTGTGGCCACGGCTCAAGCTACTCAGACCCCCCTCCAAGAGCAGAATTTTGGCGATTATTTTCTCCGACCCCTCCAAAAAGCATAAATAGGTCAAATTCTTTGAGATTTTCTCAGACCCCTCCCTGGAGCGTTATTTCATGTTTTTGTTGTAAAATTTGGAGAAGAGGAACAACTTATTTAAAAGATGTAGAATTTACAGAAGACACTAATTGCAACAAGATTTCATGTTAATTGGACGGTATTATTGGATTCTTCGCAAAAAAAAAGTCAAATGGTGTGCCAATCCCGATCAGAATGGTTCACTTGGTCTCCCGGCGGAGCTCAGACCCCCCTGCACCCTTGCACAGCTCAGACCCCCTGGTGTGGATATCCACACCCGGCGCCGAACCCTGCTCCCCTTACATAACTCAAGATCACATTTCTCCTCGTTATTACAAAGAATCTCCCTGCAAATTTCGTACCTCGTTAATACTTATCTCAACTTGTTTAACCTGAAAAACCCACCATCGCTTGCACCGGTCTATTTTCTCGCGACTCTTAGCTCCTGATAAAAGTCTCTTCCCAATCAGCTTGCCACAATTTTCCAAGACCGCTACTCACTTTCTATGATGCTACGCTCCCAGAGAAGCGCCCCTCACTTCTCACGATATGGTGCGCTCTCCACTAAAGCACTAACCACTTCCTACGACGCAGCGCACGCTCCCCATGAGGCGCCGTTCATCATTCATCATGCGGTGAGCTCCTTCTAATAAAATAAGCGTTACATAATTCGTGCGGTGCGGCATACACTCCTCAAAAATCGTTACACACTTTTCACTACGCGGTTCACGCTCCCTCGGAAGGGCCACTAACATCCTAGGCAGCGCCACGCGCTTGCTTCCTGTGAGGCGCATTTAACTTTACACGAAGATGCAAACGCTTCACATGAAGCCCTACTCACTTGCCGTTACGAGGAACACGCTCCTGAGGCCCCGGTCATAGTTGGATGAGCCGACGTCTCCAGACCGGTCGATACGCACAGAATGCATTGGAAATGGGATGCAGCTGCCGAGATGTCGTACGTTCGTGCCGTGGCAGTGCGGAGGAAAGAAGATCGCCTCCGTGCAAACCGACGTCAACCCCTCCGGAGAAGAGGGTTTTTGTCATGGGAGAGGTGCTGGTCGGCCGCAGCTCTCCTGAGGATTTTATTACAAAGGGCCGGCGTCGAGAGGAATCCAGGTCCAGCACAGAAGTATCCATGTGCCACCTGCGGCGAGGATGTTACCTGGCATATAACAAGTGTCCAGTGCTATGGATGCCAAAGGTGGGTGCACTTCTCCTGTTCGGGCCTCAGTTCTATGAGGCATCATGACTCATCCTTTCGTTGTGTTCTATGCTCTGCCCCCAGCAACTCTGATTCCTCAATTACCAACCGCCCCCTCTCCACTGTTCACATTAATCTCAACGACCTTCACAACAAGCTCTCTGAAATATCTCTCTTCGCCCGTACTCATCACCCGGATGTTATCATGAAAAAACCGAACTAGAGCGAAGCGGTCTCCTACAGGGGTGCGTTCCAAGAATGTTCCCACGATGCCGTGGGAGAGCAAACAGCCTCTCCATGGCCAAACTTGTTTTCCAGGGCCACGAATTGTACCTGATAATTGCTCCCACGTCGCCGTGCCTACGTTTCCATGGAAGTGTTTTGCCATGGAAATGTTCTTGGAACGTTCCACGTCAACTACCGAAGCTGTTTTGTCCTGGAGGAGACCCAGTGGAGGCGACGCTGCCGCATCGCCTCCACTGGCTCTCCTCCAGGACAAAACAGCTTCGGTAGTTGACCTGGAACGCGCACGTTGAACTACTGATCGAACCCGCACCGCGTACGATACGCGTGTGTATCGGGTGGAGAGCCGATTCGCCCATACAGGTTCACACAGGCGGCCCCTTCATCGATCGATTGGAGTGCTTTGAAGCCGGAGATCCTCATTTCTTGAGAAATAAGGGATGAATGCTACTGGGGCTTCACCCCCGATAGTAATTTTTGCCGTTGACAAAATTGTCAACGAGGAAGAGTGAATTTCATACTTCGATTTTAAAGAATACGAAAACTAGGCGATTTTGACTAGATTCCAGCAAAAGTTATTTGAAATTCCCTCCAAGCTACCGTACAAGATCCGGTCTCCTACAAGAAAACAATAGGGCTCCTACAGGAGAAGAATAGGACTCCTACAGGAGAAAACCAGGACTCCTATCGCAGGGGAGACTAGGACTCCCAGCGGACTCCCATAGGAGTCCGCTGCCCGTATCGGAGTTTCTGCCCTATGCAACGAGTTTTACCAGCGAAACTTTGCTTTTATTCAGCATTGACGAGTCCCTACCCAACAGTGTTTATTCTGCCATTTATTATTACTTTTTAAAAAAATGCTGAAATTAACAAAGTTCAAATTATCCTCTGTAAAAAATCGTAATTCTCGCGACTCATGGCGGAAGCGGCGCGCGCGGTGCTGCTCTCTACGTCAGTCATGCGCTCTCTCACTGTCTCTAACCTCCGTTCCGCACTAGCACGCGTAGAAACCATGAGAAAATCGCGGTTTTACAGCCTGAAACCATCGTCGGCGTCGTAGTAACTACCACCTTCACAATATTTGTTGACGAATGCGAACTTCGCCCCATTGACAGTTCTCGCAGATATTATCTTCTAGTCCATGAGTGGTCCAAATCAGGGCCAAGCGGGGCGTTGCGTAATTTCCCGATATCACGGCGACCCCCCCCCTCCCGGCCATAATTTTTTTCACAAATCTAAATTTTTTCGATCCCCCGAGGTGTAATTTTTGGTTACCTTTTTATTGCGAAAAAAAAAAGATTTTTTGTTAGTGAAACGTGATTTCTATCTTTTCCACTCCCAGAAATTTTCATTTTTAGCCCGAAATTTTAGAGATCCCCAGCCCCAGTTGCGAAATTTCACAAGCCCCTTTGAACCTGGTCCAAATAGGGTTGATTTGCCGTTGCGCCAATTTTTCGCGGAGCTACGACCATCCCCTAATGACCAAAAATTTGGAAAAATTCTAACGATCTCGTCTCGTGAAATAGACATCGAATTTTATTAAGCACACCGAATGAGCCAGAGCGGCTACTACCTCATTTTAACTAACTAAGTGGTTTGGATGAATTCCCCTTTTTCTCCAAAATTTTTACGAGCCCCGTTGCGCTGAGTCGCAACCCTGCTCTACCGGTTGAGTAGGGATGCGATATGGGATATCGTAAACCCTTCGCGCACCGATCAGTGCTGAGCTTTCGCAATGAAGATCAGTGAGGGGAGGGGACGCAGCCATAAGCGCCGGGAAACTGGGAGCCGCAGACTCCTCTATCGGCCACCATGCGAAAATTGTTGGCTTCGAGTGGTACAAACGGCTGTAAAAATAAATAGAAAGAAACTGTTCTAGAATATGGACAATAAAACTAGCTTGAAAAAATTAATCATAGAATTTCTTTAATTGTTCATGTCAAGGTCTCAATGCTGCCGAGATGTCGTACGTTCACGCCGTGGCAGTGTGGAGGAAAGAAGATCACCTCTATGCAAACCGACGTCACCCTCCGCGAAGAGGGTTTTGTCATGGGGAGAGGTGCTGGTCGGCCGCGTCTCTCCTTCGGATTCTCCTGCTAAGGGCCGGCGTGGAGAGGGATCCTGGACCCGCTCAGAAGTATCTATGCGCCACGTGTGGCAATGATGTTAACTGGAGACATACCAGCGTCCAGTGCTTCGGATGCCAAAGGTGGGTGCATCTCTCCTGTTCGGGTCTCAGCTCTGTGAAGCATCATAACTCTGCTTTTCGCTGTGTTCTATGCTCTTCACCTACCAACTCTGATTCCTCTTCCTCAAATCGCCCCCTTTCCATTGTACATATCAATCTCAACGGCCTTCGTGCCAAACTTTCTGAGCTCTCTCTCTCTTCGCACGTACTTACCATCCAGACGTGATCATGGTTCAAGAAACCAAGCTCTCTCCATCCCCTACCTATCCTCATCCTAATATCCCGGGCTACACTGCCTTCCATGCTCCAAGGTCAGCTCTTGGCGGAGGAGTTTCAACCTTTGTTTTATCTTCTCTCCCCTCCCACATCATACCAAACACCCTCACGGAAGGTACTCTCGAGTACCTTTTCAATCCATCTCCCCTTATAACTCCTTTCTCTGTTTAACATCTATATTCCCCTACCATCTCATGCCCCTCCTCCTACAATCCCATTCCTCTTCTCAAACAACTCAACGATTATTCCCTCTCATCATCAGTTGTTTTCGCGGGCGACTTTAATGCCCACACCTTCTGCTCGTCCCTTGGTTCTGATGCTAGAGGAGAAGAAGTCGAAGAATGGGCTGAGGAGTGCGATCTGGTCATCTTAAACGATGATCGGCCCACTCGTCTCCCTGCCAACGGCCGATCTTCTAGACCAGACATAGCTCTTGTCTCTTCCAACCTTTCCAACGCTTGCTCATGGTCTACCTCAACAACATTGTCTAATGATCATGTTCCCGTCTTTGTGCACATCGATCTCTCAAACTCTCTTGCTCCTTATTCTGGTGTTCGTCAACGTTCTTATCTCGAATTTCTAGGCCAAGCAGACTGGCGCCTGTTCAGTGAGGTTGCGCTACGCCTAGCGGCTGATTACCCGTGGAATGGCAATGTGCACCAGAAGGAGCATCACTTATCTGATGCAATTCGCAGGGCCATGAAGGCGGCTATTCCTGTTGGCCGAGTCAAGACGTTCTATCCAAACGTCACCAGAGAAATTCTTCAGAAAATCAGGACTAGAGATGCCAGAAGAGCAGTTGACCATCTAGACCCTGTCGTCACTCAGCTGGATGGTGAGATCAGAAATGATCTCGACCAGCACAAGAAAGAACAGTGGGAAAAATTCACAAAACAGTTGAATTTCAAGACGGACAGTGGAGCTACTTGGAAGGTGCTTCGGAAACTATCGGGAAAGAGCTTGCCAGCCACCATCTCCACTATTGAGTTCGGTAATAACGTTTTCAAGTAAGGAAAAGAAGCCGCCTACTCTCTCGGTAAAAGTTTCCTTGTCACGAGTACAAGGCGAGGTCCGCAAAATAGAGTGACAGTGAGAGAGCTGTGCCGCCTCCCGCTCATGAGCACGGCCGAAGCGTACACTGTGGCGCAAGTAGAGAAGATTATAAAGGACATGCGGAACTCCAAAGCTGTCGGTCCGGACGGCATTTGTCCTGCTGTACTGAAGAAACTCCCAACTGAGATCCTTCCGCTCATCGTTGATATGATTAATACTTCGTTCAGCTCTTGCACTATTCCGCAAAACTGGAAGACAGCCAACGTCATCCCATTACCCAAGCCTGGCAAACCTCAGTCATCAGCAAAGGGATATCTTCTTCTTCTTCTTCTTTGCAGCCACATAGAGGGTTTTGTCATAGGCGGAGGAACTGGGCGACCAGTAGTGGATTCGTCCATAGGTCCATTGGTGTCAGCGTGGTAGGTCTCTCCGGACAGTTGAATAAATGTGCGGTATCATGGCCGACGATACCGCAGTCCGGGCACACATCAGATTTGCTGCTGTCAATCTTGCTGACATAAGACATTAGCATTGTAGAGTGACCACAGCGTAATGATGCGAGCGTGCATCTCGCCCTTCTTCCGAGTTGAGACTCTGAGGTGCAGACGGGGGGCGGTATATCTCCTAGTATAGGATTTATGGCCACCTTCACAAGATGACACCGTACGAACTTGGTGTGCTCCTCGCGCAAAAGACGGAGTCGTTCTTGCTGTGAGTCGTGCCATCTTTGCAAATTGACTTTGTTTGGAGCATCGGCGAATGGCTTTCTTATACTTCTCTCTCTCACGGGGTTTAGCACTCTCCACGACGGGTGATTTGGTTGCTTTATAATGTTAATGCGGAATTGCTGGGCCTGGAGCTGACAGTGCTCCTTCACTGGTAATAGACGGGTCTCAGCATGCAGGTGCTCGATTGGGGAACTCCTTGCACATCCGGTGGCGATACGGAGAGCAGCATTTTGTACTCGTTGCATCTTTGTCCAGGAGGATTCTGAGACGAGATGCTGCCAAACCGGTGCGGCGTACTCCAGGGCGGGCTGCAGAATTGCCTTATACGTTGTGAGTATAGTCTCCTTGCTGCTACCCCACGAAGTGCCGCCCAGGGCCCTGAGAACGTTGAGCTTAGCTTTAACGACTGCCTGCTTCTGCTCGGTATTCTTATGAAACTTGAGTGACGGATCGAGCACAAGACCGAGCAGCTTTGGAAAGCGAGCAGCAGGCAAACGGTCTCCATCCCACACGACATCCGGATGAGCGCTGTGCTCGGATGGGTCCGTCGTGAGAACGGACACTGACGACTTGGCTGCAGAGATACTTAGCATCTTGCGGTCGAAAAAGCCCTTTAGTGTGATCAGGTACTCGTTGATCTTATTGGCGGCCACCTGTAAGTCCCGATCTCGACACATGATTGTTATGTCATCGGCATACGCGACGACCTTGATGTCCTGTGGAGGCTCAGGCATATCTCCGAGGTACAGATTGAAGAGGGCTGGCGATAGAACTCCGCCCTGAGGGACTCCAGCTGCCATAGGAATACTGTTGGAGACATGGTTCTGAAACATGACTCTTGCCCGCCGACCTTTAATAAAGGCCGATATCCAGCGCTTCTGCCAAGATGGTATTGACGACTCCAGAATGTTGCTTGACAGGACTCCAAGGTTAACCGTATCAAATGCCTTGGTGAGATCCAACGCAACAGCTACAGTTCTCAATGGCTTGTTAAAGTTGAACCCGTCGATAGCATAGCTGGTAATTTCTAGCAACGCCGTAGTTGTGGAATGTAGCCTCCTGAACCCATGTTGAAACAACTGCTTCTCGTTGTGCTCCGCTAGATCCTTGACAATGAGCTTTTCGGCCACCTTGGCAAGGTGACATCAAGCTAATGGGACGATATCCCTTTACTGATGACTGAGGTTTCCCAGGCTTGGGCAACGGGATGACGTTGGCTGTCTTCCAGTTTTGCGGAATAGTGCAAGAGCTAAACGAAGTGTTAATCATATCAACGATGAGCGGAAGGATCTCAGTCGGGAGTTTCTTCAGTACAGCAGGACAAATGCCGTCCGGACCGACAGCTTTGGAGTTCCGCATGTCGCTTTATAATCTTCTCTACTTGCGCCACAGTGAACGCATCGGCCGTGCTCATGAGCGGGAGGCGGCACAGCTCTCTTACTGTCACTCTATTTTGCGGACCTCGCCTTGTACTCGTGACAAAGAAACTTTTACCGAGAGAGTAGGCGGCTTCCTTTCCTGACTTGAAAACGTTATTACCGAACTCAATAGTGGAGATGGTGGCTGGCGAGCTCTTTCCCGATAGTTTCCGAAGAACCTTCCAAGTAGCTCCACTGTCCGTCTTGAAATTCAACTGTTCTGTGAATTTTTCCCACTGTTCTTTCTTGTGCTGGTCGAGATCTTTTCTGATCTCACCATCCAGCTGAGCGACGACAGGGTCTAGATGGTCAACTGCTCTTCTGGCATCTCTAGTCCTGATTTTCTCAAGAATTTCTCTGGTGACGTTTGGATAGAACGTCTTAACTCGGCCAACAGGGATAGCCGCCTTTATGGCCCTGCGAATTGCATCAGATAAGTGATGCTCCTTCTGGTGCACATTGCCATTCCACGGGTAATCAGCCGCTAGGCGTAGCGCATCCTCACTGAACAGGCACCAGTCTGCTTGGCCTAAATTGAGATAAGAACGTTGACGAACACCAGAATAAGGAGCAAGAGAATTTGAGAGATCGATGTGCACAAAGACGGGAACATGATCACTAGGACAATGTTGTTGAGGTAGACCATGAGCAAGCGTTGGAAAGGTTGGACGAGATAAGAGTTATGTCTGGGCTAGAAGATCGGCCGTTGGCAGGGAGACGAGTGGGCTGATCATCGTTTAAGATGACCAGGTCGCACTCCTCAGCCCATTCTTCGACTTCTTCTCCTCTAGCATCAGAACCAAGGGACGAGCAGAAGGTGTGGGCATTAAAGTCGCCCGCGAAAACAACTGATGATGAGAGGGAATAATCGTTGAGTTGTTTGAGAAGAGGAATGGGATTGTAGGAGGAGGGGCATGAGGTGGTAGGGGGAATATATATGTTGAAAAGAGAAAGGGGTGTTTTAAGAGGGAGATGGATTGGAAGGTACTCGAGAGTACCATCCGTGGGGTGTTTGGTATGAGGTGGGAGGGGAGAGGATAAAACAAAGGTTGAAACTCCTCCGCCAAGAGCTGACCTTGGAGCATGGAAGGCAGTGTAGCCCGGGATATTAGGATGAGGATAGGTAGGGATGGAGAGAGCTTGGTTTCTTGAACCATGATCACGTCTGGATGGTAAGTACGTGCGAAGAGAGAGAGCTCAGAAAGTTTAGTACGAAGGCCGTTGAGATTGATATGTACAATGGAAAGGGGGCGATTTGAGGACGAGGAATCAGAGTTGGTAGGTGAAGAGCATAAAACACAGCGAAAAGCAGAGTTATAATGCCTCACAGAACTGAGACCCGAACAGGAGAGATGCACCCACCTTTGGCATCCGGAGCACTGGACGCTGGTATGTCTCCTGGTAACATCCTTGCCGCACGTGGCGCATAGGTACTTCTGAGCGGGTCCAGGATTCCTCTCCACGCCGGCCCTTTGTAGGAGAATCCGAAGGAGAGCTGCGGCCGGCCAGCACCTCTCCCATGACAAAAACCCTCTTCGCGGAGGGGGTGACGTCGGTTTGCATAGAGGTGATCTTCTTTCCTCCACACTGCCACGGCGTGAACGTACGACATCTCGGCAGCAGCAAAGGGATATCGTCCTATTAGCTTGATGTCACCTTTCGCCAAGGTGGCCGAAAAGCTCATTGTCAAGGATCTAGCGGAGCAAAACGAGAAGCAGTTGTTTCAACATGGGCTCAGAAGGCTTCATTCCACAACTACGGCGTTGCTAGAAATTACCAGCTATGCTATCGACGGGTTCAACTTTAACAAGCCATTGAGAACTGCAGCTGTTGCGTTGGATCTCACCAAGGCATTTGATACGGTTAACCTTGGAGTCCTGTCAAGCAACATACTGGAGTCGTCAATACCATCTTGGCAGAAGCGCTGGATATCGGCCTTTATTAAAGGTCGGCGGGCAAGAGTCATGTTTCAGAACCATGTCTCCAACAGTATTCCTATGGCAGCTGGAGTCCCTCAGGGCGGGGTTCCATCGCCAGCCCTCTTCAGTCTGTACCTCGAAGATATGCCTGAGCCTCCACAGGACATCAAGGTCGTCGCGTATGCTGATGACATAACAATCATGTGTCGAGATAGGGACTTACAGGTGGCCGCCAATAAGATCAACGAGTACCTGATCACACTAAAGGGCTTTTTCGACCGCAAGATGCTAAGGATCTCTGCAGCCAAGTCGTCAGTGTCCGTTCTCACGACGGACCCATCCGAGCACAGCGCTCATCCGGATGTCGTGTGGGATGGAGACCGATTGTCTGCTGCTCGCTTTCCAAAGCTGCTCGGTCTTGTGCTCGATCCGTCACTCAAGTTTCATAAGAATACCGAGCAGAAGCAGGCAGTCGTTAAAGCTAAGCTCAACGTTCTCAGGGCCCTGGGCGGCACTTCGTGGGGTAGCAGCAAGGAGACTACACTCACAACGTATAAGGCAATTCTTCAGCCCGCCCTGGAGTACGCCGCACCGGTTTGGCAGCATCTCGTCTCAGAATCCTCCTGGGCAAAGATGCAACGAGTACAAAATGCTGCTCTCCGTATCGCCACCGGATGTGCAAGGAGTTCCCCAATCGAGCACCTGCATGCTGAGACCCGTCTATTACCAGTGAAGGAGCACTGTCAGCTCCAGGCCCAGCAACTCCGCATTAACATTATAAAGCAACCAAATCACCCCTCGTGGAGAGTGCTGAACCCCGTGAGAGAGAGAAGTATAAGGAAGCCATTCGCCGATGCTCCCAACAAAGTCAATTTGCAAAGATGGCACGACTCACAACAAGAACGACTTCGTCTTTTGCGCGAGGAGCACACCAAGTTCGTACGGTGTCATCTTATGAAGGCGGCCATAAATCCTATACTAGGAGATACACCGCCCCCCATCTGCACCTCAGAGTCTCAACTCGGAAGAAGGGCGAGATGCACGCTCGCATCATTACGCTGTGGTCACTCTACAATGCTAATGTCTTATGTCAGCAAGATTGACAGCAGCAAATCTGATGTGTGTCCGGACCGCGGTACCGTCGGCCATGATACGGCACATTTATTTAACTGTCCGGAGAGACCTACCACGCTGACACCAATGGACCTATGGAGGAATCCACTACTGGTCGCCCAGTTCCTCCGCCTATGACAAAACCCTCTATGTGGCTGCAAAGAAGAAGAAGGTCTCAATCGCGATCCAACTGGGACCGCACAAGTTTCTATGTTGGAGGGAGGAGACCGCGAAAAATTCCAGCGCTGACAAGTGGGCAGCACATCTCATGTCGCGATCACAGCGCCATGACTTACTATGAACCCGGGATGAACAGACAGAGGGTACCTCTCGGTCCCGCAGCTTCAATTCAGATATATTCGAACAGAATAGCTTACATAACTACGAATGAGCGAAAGCCCTCGCATGCGAGGCAGCGATAAACACGTTAGCTTATGCCAAAATGCTAACGAATACGAAAGACCACGATTCACGATTTGACGGTGTACCCCAAGGGCTAACTCAGAGCGGGTTAGACAAACAATCAGAGAAACGGATCGGGAGTTCTCCCCTTCCTCCTCGACATTCACATGAAAACAATCAGGGTATATTCTGATCAAAAATTAGTGCGCCTTGCTTTATAAAACAAACAATCACCCATCGTGATTGTTTGTTTTATGAAGCAAGGCGCACTAATTGCTGGTCAGAATATAATTGCTTTTCACAGAAATTTTTGAAGTACCTGAAAAAGTATAATGAATCCGTTGAGAAGAAAATTGTTGACAGAGGTAGTCCGCAGAGTTTTTATAAATACTTGAATACCAAAATCCAGGATAGGGGCTTATAGACTGTTTGCAAAAGAATGGAACTATTGCGTCGTCGGCTTTTGACAAGGCCAATATGTTAGCTGAACATTTTGCCAGCACGTTTGAGAATGATGATGGAGACGTACCAGAGGTTTTCTCAAATATTGCTGAGCCCATGACTCAATTTCCTTGGTTCAACGGCGAGAAAGTTTACAATCTCCTCATCGATTACTTCTTATTTGATTCCCTTCTTTTTTATTCAAAAAGTAGCTGTTCCATTAGTGGTCCTCTTGCCTACATTTTTAATCTCTCTTTGATGTACAGTCAAAATCCATCTCGTTGGAAACATTCTATTGCCCCCCCTATAGTGAAAAAACAACCTGCTTCTGATCCTGCAAATTACCGGCCCGTTAGTATTACGTTAGTAATATTTTGTAGTTTTGAAAAAGTTCTCAAAGAGCATATTCTTTGTCATTTAATAGCCAACAACGTAATTTCTAGTAGTCAGCATGGTTTTGTGCCTGGACGCTCAGTGGAAACAAATCTTAATGAATGTTTGGACGACTGGACTTCGGCACTTGATAATCGGCGCTCTTGTGGTATCATTTATTTTGATTTCGCAAAAGCTTTTGATCGAGTATCGCATTCAAAACTTTTGGCTAAACTGAAGAGTTTAGAGCTTCATCCAATCCTCCTAAAATGGATTGAGAACTACCTTGCCCAGCGTACATTTCAAGTCAGGGTAGGACAATCCTTCTCAAATATCGCTCATGTCAGAAGTGGTGTACCACAAGGAGGGGTTTTATCTCCAGTGCTTTTTAAAATCTTCACGGCCGACATTCCCACCCTCGTTCAAAGTACTGGAACAATTTGTAAGATGTACGCTGATGATATAAAAGTTTACAGGGTTTTGTCTGAACCTAGAGACGCAAGGATAGTGCAGGAAGCTATAAATGTCATGGTGGCATGGGCTAATGAGAGGCAATTGCCTTTCCCCTCACGAGACGGTTTGTATGAAATTAGGTATTTTTAAAGGTCTTTCAATTAGAACTAAACCGGTGCTCTTGCGTGCTTACAAAACGTATGTAAGGCCTATAGTGGAATCGAGCACAACAGTGTTTTGTCCGTTCAAGATAAAACAAATCCACGCCATTGAAAAAGTTCAAAACAACTTTACGCAGAAACTAATGGTGAGAATTGGAGGTTTCTTGTATTCCCGTATTCCTAAGGCTGCTGTTAGAATTAAGTACATGGGGCTGCCTTCACTTGAATCCCGGCGTCGAGTGTTTGACTTATGCATGGTCTACAAGCTTTTGTACCCATCAGCTGCCTTCCGTCCAAAAAACTTTTTCCAAACTACGACAACCACTACTAGAGGGAGCTATTTTAAGATCACGTTGTCTAGACCGAAAACCACAATTCGCGCGAAATCGTTCACATTCAGAGCAGGCAGCGCCTTCCTCAAAGCCACGAAAAGTACTCCAGCCACTAATATGACTTATGCTCAATTCAAGCGTATGATGTCCATCCAAACTTCTTCACTGTTACGAGTTATCCTAGTTTTTTCTTGTTATCGACTGCACATTTTCTCATAGTATTTGTTCACATACTTGGCATCTGTTACAAGTTTTCTAGTAGTTGTATTGTTATGTATGCCTTTTTTTGACGATTGCCTCATGTGGTCGTAATAAAACTAAACTAAACTAAACTAATCATAATTCAAGGCTCTTCGAGTCAGATGTGGGGAGCTGCTGTCGCGCCCCAGTGAGACGTGTCGACACGCGCCGCAGGCGCAGCGCGCAGTAGGCTGGGACGAATAATGGGCATCACCGCCCCCCCCCCTGCCTGTGCTCATGAGAAGTTTTCACTTAGGTAAAGCCTATATAACATAACATTATCTGTTGTATCTTCCGCAGTAGGTGGCCTTGGATGATTTATTGATCTTCGCCAGTAGACAGCAAGACACAAACTGAACCATACTCAGATGAACGGTCTTTTATAGAGCCGCTATCATAATCAAGTAGAAAGTGTAAACATGTTTTCATTTACACTACACCTCCCCTAGTAGAAGGCGCCTAACAATAGCAGTTCTACGACCTTGGCCAGTTTACAATACAATCACAGATAAGAAGGATCATATATCTGAATCGGCTTCTTCATTCTGGTTGATCTTATTAACGTCGCTGGCTGTACTCCATTTTGAGGTGTCTCGACGGTTGGAGGAATTGGATAACATTCATTCGCTTCATCACTTGTTTCTGTATCGGCGGCATCACGATTACATGAGTCATCCAACTCCAGTAGGTCAAGTAAGGTCTTGAGGGAAGTGTCGTCTTTGGAATACGTCGTACTGCCGAGATGTCGTACGTTCGTGCCGTGGCAGTGTGGAGGAAAGAAGATCGCCTCCGTGCAAACCGACGTCAACCCCTCCGGAGAAGAGGGTTTTGTCATGGGAGAGGTGCTGGTCGGCCGCAGCTCTCCTGAGGATTTTATTACAAAGAGCCAGCGTCGAGAGGAATCCAGGTCCAGCACGGAAGTATCCATGTGCCACCTGCGGCGAGGATGGTACCTGGCATAAAACAAGTGTCCAGTGCTTCCGGATGCCAAAGGTGGGTGCATTTCTCCTGTTCGGGCCTCAGTTCTGTGAGGCATCATGACTCATCCTTTCGTTGTGTTCTATGCTCTGCCCCCAACAACTCTGATTCCTCAATTACCAACCGCCCCCTCTCCATTGTTCACATTAATCTCAACGGCCTTCGCAACAAGTTATCTGAACTCTCTCTATTCGCACGTTCTCATCACCCGGATGTTATCATGGTTCAAGAAACCAAGCTCTCTCCATCTACCACTTATCCCCAACCTAACATTCCGGGCTACACCGCCTATCACATGCCAAGGACAGCTCTTGGGGGCGGAGTGTCTACTTTCGTGCAATCTGCCTTACCTTCTTATATTATCCCTAATACTCCTAAGGACGGTACTCTCGAGTACATTCCTGTCCACCTCCCCCTCAAAACCCCTTTATCTCTATTCAACATATATATTCCTCCTATATCACCTTTTCCCCCTCTTATAATCCTATTCCCTCCTTAAGCCGTTGCACGATCGCTCACTGTCCCATTCAGCTGTCTTTGCGGGTGACTTCAATGCTCACTCGTTCTGTTCCGCTCTTGATTCTGACGCTAGAGGGGAAGATGTCGAAGAATGGGCTGAGGAGTGTGACCTGGTTATCCTCAATGATGACCAGCCCACTCGTCTCCCCTGCCAACGGCCGACCTTCTAGCCCAGATATCTCTCTTGTGTCATCCAATCTCTCTAATGCTTGCACGTGGTCCACATCCACAACTCTCTCCAGTGATCACATTCCCGTCTTTGTCTATATTGATCTCTCTGACTCTCTTGCCCCTTTTACTCTGGTTTTCGTCATCGTACTTATCTTAATTTAGGCCTAGCAGACTGGACCCTGTTCAGAGATGTTGCACTCCGCCATGCGGTCGACTTCCCATGGAATGGTGATGTTCATCAGAAAGAGCGCCATCTAACAAGTGCCATCCGCAAGGCCATGAAAGCAGCAATTCCTGAGGGTCGTGTCAAGACCTTTTTTCCAAATGTCAGCAGGGAAATACTGCAGAAGATAAGAACCAGAGATGAGAAGAGAGCCGCGGACCATCTAGACCCGGAGATTGCTGTGCTGGATAATGAGATCAAGCAGGATCTGGATAAGAACAAGAGGGAATGCTGGGAGAAGTTCACTGAAAAGCTGAATTTCAAGGCGGACGGAACTACGACGTGGAAAGTGTTGAGAAAAATTTCCGGAAGGTCCGCTCCCCCGATGAGCTCCGCTATTGAGTTCGAGGAGAACGTCTTCAAATCAGGGAAAGCGGCTGCTTACGCACTCGGCAAGAATTTTTTCATCACACGTACCAAGCGAGGCGTGCAAAACAGAGTCACGGTTAGAGAGCTGAGCCGGTTGCCGCTTATGAACGCATCTGAGGCCTTTACTCTCACACAAGTAGAGAAGGCTGTCAAAGAAATGCGGAATTCGAAGGCTATCGGACCTGACGGTATCTCCCCAGCCATCCTGAAGAAGCTTCCCACGGAACTTCTACCGATGCTTGCAGATATCATTAACACTTCTTTCCGAACCTGCACTCTACCCCAAGCTTGGAAGACAGCCAATGTGATACCGTTGCCAAAGCCAGGCAAGTCCCAAAGCACGGCAAAGGGCTTTCGACCAATAAGCCTGTTATCGCCCGTCGCTAAATTAGCTGAAAAGTTGATCGTGACGGACCTGGCTGATCAAAATGAGCGACAGCAGCATCAGCATGGGTTCAGGAAACTTCCACTCCCACTACTACAGCTCTATTGGAGATCGTGAGCTTTGCGGTCGATGGGTTCAACATGAGAAAGCCCCTGAGAACGGTGGCCGTCGCCCTCGACCTGAGCAAAGCGTTTGACTCTGTTAACTTGGGACTGCTGTCCGAGAAACTGCTCAAGTCGTGGCTACCATCATGGCAGAAGCGATGGATTGCAGCGTTCACCAAAGGCCGCCGTGCTAAGGTTCGTTCTGTTCCAGAATCATGTATCCGGATAGCATTCAATAGCAGCCGGTGTTCCGCAAGGCGCGGTGTTGTCCCCTGCCCTATTCCGCTTGTTTCTGGAGGCCATCCCCGAGCCTCCCATTGATGTAAGGATTGTTGTGTATGCCGACGACATCACCATCATGTGCCAGGATCGTGACCTGCAGATAGCCGCTAACAAGATCAGCGCCTATCTCGTCGAGTTGAAGCTCTTCCTCGATAAAATGATGCTCACAGTCTCTGCCGCAAAGTCCTCGGTTTCAGTGTTCACAACAAACACCAAGGAACACAGTGCCCATCCAGATGTCAAATGGGATGGTGACCTGTTGCCAGCAGCAAAATTCCCAAGCTGCTTGGCCTTATTCTTGATCCCTCACTGAAGTTCCACAAAAACGCGGAACAGAAACAAACAGTCGTCAAGGCTAGGCTTAATATCTTGAGAGCTCTCGGAGGAACATCATGGGGTAGCAGCCGAGATACTATATTGAGAACCTACAGAGCAATACTTCAGCCGGCTCTGGAATATGCGGCACCAGTGTGGCAGCACCTGGTGTCTGACAGCTCCTGGAATAAGCTGCAGCGTGTACAGAATGCTGCGCTTAGAATTGCTACCGGTTGTGCAAGGAGCTCCCCGGTGGAGCATCTTCACGCGGAGGCCTGCATATTGCCGGTCAAGGAGCATTGTGAACTCCAGGCACAGCAGATGTATATTAATGTTCTGAGGCAGCCGAATCATCCGTCAAAGAGAATCATGAAGCCCATAAGAGAGAGGTCGATTAGGACGCCGTTCGCCGATGCTCCTCGTAAAGTTGATGTACAGAGATGGGCCGACTCCAACATGGAAAGGCTTCGTCTTCTGCGTGAGGAGCACACCCAGTTTGTTCGAGGATATCTAGCAAAGGCGGCTGTGAACCCTATCTTGGGAACGGTGCCGCCTCGGGTTTGCGAGTCCGAGTCTCAACTCGGCAGACGAGCCAGATGTGCTCTTGCATCGCTGCGCTGCGGTCACTCTATTCTGCTCATGTCTTACGTCAACAAGATCGACAGTAGCCGACCAGACGCATGCCCGGACTGTGGCGCTCCCGGACACGACGCGGCGCACTTGTTCACGTGCCCGGAGAGACCTACCTCCTTAACAACAATGGACCTTTGGACGAATCCTGTGAAGGCCGCCCAGTTCCTCAACCTATGACAAAAACCACTTTGAGGCTGCAGAAGAAGAAGAAGAAGGAATACGTCGTCATTCCATTACTTCTTCTCAATTGGTTTGCATGCTTGTGGAGGATTCTTCCGTTTATCTCCACTTCGTAGCAGGGTGAAGCGGGGTTGTGAATTCCACAACGGGGGGTCGCAAAAAATTGGACGACAAATGAAAATTTTCGGAAGTGGTCGGAAATCATAAGACACCTTTTCAGAACTTTATTAGGTAGTCCAATTCAATATCTAATAGAGCTACTCTCCTTGCTGACGAGTTCCGGGGTAGTTCTATCAAATTTTTGACATTGACGGTTCGGTGTGATAAAATAATGACCTGCTTTTGAGTTGGTTAGCAATTTACATTGGTCCAAGGTCGACCACGTTTGCATGTGGTGTGAACAAAACTTGATGCTGACCTTTGTCATCATTAGAGCAGCATTAATAACTTCTTGGTTAAGATCGAGAAGATTTAATAAACGTATTGAATGTTGTTTTGTGTAGTGTTTCTGTTTTCAAATGTATGGAATAAAAAAGCAATGTTAAAATTTTGTGTGATTTGTGAGGGAAGTATAAAATATTTCCTGAATGACTGTTATGTAAGTCATTGATTTTGATCGTCGCATAGAATGACGACGTTGAAGATTCTGGCTTTGCAGGTAGCGGATCGGATGCGCCTCTCCTCTATAGATTTGAGCCTGTGATTCTGCCTCTCGCCATGAGCCACCATCTCTCTAAGTGGAGAGATCCCAGAGCCTTACAAACATCTGGAATAATCGAGTGTGATAGGTACACTATATAGGGAAGCGGTAGCAGAATAGGAAACACGTCTTTTATCCGCCTTCTTTGCACTCTTCAGTGGACTCTATGCTCTAAAGGCGAGATGAGTCAGAAAATAGTTCGAAATCAAAAATGGGGTTCAAAATCAAGAAATGAAATGAATACTGCGTCTGCAGTTAGATCAATTAGGGCAATTAGATGCAATGTGCACGCAACAAAATGAAGTGTTAGCATATAAAATTGAGTAAATACCCTATTAGTAACATCTTACCTACATTTAGGGTCTAAGATAACCTCTCACCTCAGTTACGCTCGAGGTTTGAGAGACTTATCGCGATTTTTCGTAGATAAAAATTTTTCCACAACGCCAAACTATGTTTTATTTTCCGATTTTTCAAATTTTGAAAAACAAATAGAAATCCTTATTAAATTCTGCTCACATTGATATAAAACACACCCATGAGTTAAATGAGTTTAAAAAACTAGAGTTAGCCAAACCCGTTTCACGTTGTGTTAACCGTTGTGGGAATCGGTGGACTCCACTGAACTACCACAACGCATCCATCCACATTTAAAGGCGAAGTTCGAAAAACTTGAAAGAGTGTACTAGTATAACTTTAGCTTGTCTATCAACTTTTCACACCGTTACTGCTTGACCGCCTATGGTTAAGGTTTACCCAGGGGTTAACATTTGTGCTGTCGTCGCGCTCCAATCCAACAAACGCTTCGCGTACGCGGAAGACTTTAGTAGCCTCTTTTCAAAACCAGGTCTGTCTTGTAATACACTGTACCCTCATTTCTCTTCTGTGTTACATGTTAGCCTTGTTTGTGTGCTGTTATATATCACTGCTCAATATCAAATACAATTGCCTCTGCCTGATTGCTTCTTCTTCTTCTTCTTTGCAGCCACAGAGAGGGGTTCTGTCATAGGTTCAGAAACTCGGCCACTAGCACTGGGTTCGTCCACAGATCCATTGTCGTCAATGTAGTCGGTCTTTTCGGGCAATTGAACAGGTGCGCAGTAGTATGCCCTTGACTACCGCAATCAGGACACTCGTCAGGTTTGCTGCTGTCAATCCTATGCAAATATGACATAAGCATGGGGGAGTGTCCACAGCGTAACGATGCAAGGATGCACCTGACACGCCTGCCAAGTCCCATCTCTGTCTCGCTGACCTTCGGAGGTGCGACTCCAAGGATGGAGTTTATGGCAACTCTGCTCAAGTGTTCCTTCACGAATCGGGTATGCTCCGCGCACAAGAGACGGAGGCGTTCTTGTTGTGCTTCGGTCCATCTCTGCACATCTATTTTCGACGGAGCATCAGCGAAAGGCTCTCTGATACATCTCTCTCTCTCTTACCGGGTTTAGTACTCTTCGCGATGGATGATTCGGCTGCTTCACGATGTTAATGTACATTTGTTGCGCCTGGAGTTGGCAGTGGTCTCTAACTGGCAATATGCGAGCTTCGGCGTGTAAGTGCTCTATTGGAGAGCTTTTAGAACAGCCTGCTGCAATTCGCAGAGCACAATTTTGGAGGCGCTGCAGCTTGGACCAAGAGGTGTCCGACACGATGTGCTGCCAGACTGGCGCAGCATACTCCAAGACGGGTTGCACAATAGCCTTATACGTGGTCAGGATCGTTTCTTTATTGCATCCCCAGGACGTTGAGTCTTGTTTTCACTGTGGCTTGCTTCTGCTCGGTGTTCTTATGGAACTTCAACGAAGGATCCAACACGAGTCCAAGTAGTTTGGGGAATCGGGTGGCCTGCAATTGAGTTTCGTCCCACTTCACCATAGGATGGGCACTGTGCTCTGCATTATCAGTGAAAAAGACGGTGACGGATGATTTGGAGGCAGAGACTGTGAGCATTTTGCGATCGAAGAAACATTTCAACTCGATCAAGTAGTCATTGATCTTACTGGCGGCTACCTTAATGTCGCGATCTCGGCGTAGAATAGTAATATCATCCGCGTATGCAACGATGATGTCTTGAGGGGGAACGGGCAGATCTTCTAGATACAAACTAAAAAGTGCAGGCGATAAAACTCCTCCTTGCGGGACACCAGCGGCGATGGGGATGCTATTGGAAACATGTCGCTGGGATAGCAAATTTGCCCGACGTCCTTTAGTCAAGGCAGTTATCACCGCTTCTGCCATGGCTTAATGGTAGACTTCAACAGACTCTCTGATAGTAGGCCAAGATTGACAGTGTCATATGCCTTTGTTAAAGGCACAGTCCAACCTCAGAATCGTTTTTCTGTTTTTAGCCTATTTTGAAAACGGTCCCACGCTGATTTCAATGATGTCTATGGAATCGTACAAGACCTTCTGGGAACGGAGTTATGGTCCCCCGAAAAATTAGCTACGGAAGCATGGTGGACGAGTTGTCCGGGGCTTGTAACTTCCGTCATTTGCCACCGATGTATGCGAGCCGACCTGAATAAAGAGAGAGGCTGAGAATGAAGGGAAGAACGGGGCTACTGCTCGAAAACTATCGCTCATCCTGCCACTGTTGAGCTCGAAAGATCGTAAAAGGGGCGTGCCAAAGTGGCTTCCGAGTGTGGGCGCCACAGGGAGGCTTCCTCCTATATCTCGCTTATTCGGAGGAATCGAGAGCTCGCACTTGGCAGGTGCCATATGGGGTGGGTCTACTTCCAAAATATGTGGGAATCTCGGAAATCTCAGATTTCGCCCCTGAGCTTGGACTGTGCCTCTAAGTCGAGGGCCACACCAACAGTACGTTGGGGTTTCATGGCATTGAAGCCGTCCAGAACATAGCTCACAATTTCCAACAAGGCCGTAGTGGTGGAATGTAATTTACGGAAACCATGCTGATACTGTTGCTTGTTGTTGTGTTCGGCCAGCTCCTCCACAACCAGTTTTTCGGCAACTTTGGCAATGGGTGAGAGCAGACTGATCGGCCGGTACCCATTAGCCGTGGATGGTGACTTTCCCGGCTTCGGCAGTGGTATCACACGAGCGACTTTCCAATTTTGGGGTAATGTACATGTGCGAAACGAAGTATTAATGACGTCAGCGAGAAGGGGCAGAAGTTCATTGGGCAGTCTCTTGAGGACTGCTGGGCTCAAACCATCTGGCCCTACAGCCTTCGAGTTACTCATCTCCTTTATCACCTTCTCGACCTGAGCGGGTGTGACTGCTTCATCTTCAGCCAAGAGTGGCAATTTACAGAGTTCCCGCACATTTATTCTGTTCTGCTTCTCTCTCTTGGTTCTAGTGATGAAAAATGCTTCCCGAGAGCATTTGCGGCCTCTTTCCCTGACTTGAAGACTCCACCTTCAAATTCAATCGTCGAATTGTTGGCGGAGGTGAACTTTCCGGAGATCCTTTTCAAAGCCTTCCACGTTGCTGCTGCATCACTTCTGAAGTTCATCTTCTCAGTGAACTTTTCCCAAGTTTCCTTCTTGTGTCTGTCAAGGTCCCTCCTGATCTCGTTATCCAGCTCTGCGATGTCTGGGTCAAGGTGATCTGCAGCTCTCTTTGCGTCCCTTGTTCTTATCTTCTGCAGTGTCTCCCTGGTGACATTGGGAGAGAAGGTCTTGACGCGACCTTCAGGGATCGCAGCTTTCATAGCCTTCAAGATAGCATCAAATAGGTGGCGCTCCTTCTGGTGTACGTCGCCATTCCACGGATAACCGGCCGCATGGCGAAGCGCAACCTTCCTGAACAGGCTCCAGTCTGCAAGGCCTAAATTAAGATAAGAATGATGACGAACACCTGTATATGGAGCAAGAGAGTTAGAGAGATCAATATCGACAAAGGAATGTGATCGCAGGAAAGAGTTGTGGATGTTGACCAAGAGCAAGCATTAGAGAGATTAGAAGAGACGAGGGAGATGTCTGGGCTAGATGATCGGCCGTTGGCAGGGAGACGAGTGGGCTGATCATCGTTTAGAATGACCAGGTCGCACTCCTCCGCCCATTCTTCGACGTCACTTCCTCTAGCATCAAAGTCGAGCGACGAGCAGAACGTGTGAGCATTGAAGTCACCCGCAAAGACAATTGAGGGAGATAGAGAGCAGTCATACAGCTGCTCGAGTAGAGGGATAGGATTGTATGTTGGTGGACAGGATGTAGATGGAGGAATGTATATATTAAAAAGAGAAAGTGGTGTTTTTAGAGGTAGATGGATGGGGATGTACTCGACAGTGCCTGCCATCCACTGGAGTGTTTGGAATGATGTGAGAGGGAAGAGAGGACAGAACAAAAGTAGAGACTCCGCCTCCTTGAGATGACCTAGGAGTATGATAAGCAGTGTAGCCCGGGATGTTTGGATGTCGAAAGGTAGCAGAGGGAGAGAGTTCTTTTTCCTGAACCATGATAACATCCGGGTGATGAGTACGGGCGAAGAGAGATAGTTCAGAGAGCTTGGCGCGAAGGCCGTTGAGATTTATGTGAACAATAAAGAGGGGGCGGTTGGTAGATGAGGAATTAGGGTTACTGGAGGCGGAGCACACAATACAACGAAAGGAGGAATCGTGGTGCCTCACAGAACTGAGACCCGAACAAGAGAAGTGCACCCAACGTTTGGCATCCGAAACACTGGACACTGGTTCCATTCCAATTGACATTTCTTTCGCATGTGGCACATGGGTACTCCTTCTTCTTCTGAGCGGGTCCTGGGTTCCTCTCGACGCCGGCTCTTTGTAGTAGGATCTTCAGGAGAGCTTCGGCCAGCCAGCACCTCTCCCATGACAAAAACCCTCTCCACGGAGGGATTGACGTCGGTTTGCACGTCGGTTTGCACTTTCCTCCACACTGTCACGGCACGAACGTACGACATCTCGGCAGCAGCCGTTGTCCGCAAAAGCGCACCGGAATTTGGCTCCGAGAGCGATAGTACATTTCCCCGAACATTTTGGTTGCACAGTCAAGCATAAATCTGGGGTGGGGGGGGGGGGCGCTACTGTCCAAGCTGGAGGGGAGGGGGACCCAGTCTCGATGAACCGGTTATATCGCCATGCTGGACCCTGAACAGGGATAATGCAGTAAACCCCGCCAAATTCACTAAGGCGTCCTTTATACTCCCGCCTCGTAGCGGCGCGGCGAGGTGCAATCCTACAGTAAGGGGTCGTTTATATTCCCGCCGCCGAGCGGCGCGTCACAGTGCATCTCTGTAAGGGGCCCAATAGACTCCCACCGCTGAAAGGCGCGGCAGCATGCAATGGAAGGGAATCGATCGTGTGGTGGCGCATGATCGATACTCCTCAACTGCATGCTGCCGCGCCTTTCAGCGGCAGGAGTCTGTTCGCCCCTTAAGGCGTCGTTTATACTTCCGCCGCGGCCCGGCGAGATGCAATACAGCCACATCGATCAAGCGGCGCCGCCTCGCTGCGTCGCGATGCGTTTAGAGTTTTTCTGCTCCAAATCATCCAACGGCGCCGCGCGCGGCCGCCGCCTGGGTGCTGCCGCGCCGCTAGGGGAGAGCAGGCGGCGCGGCGGCCGCGTGCGATTCGTATCAGCATTATTGTTTTTTTTGTTATTTTAACATACATTCTCATTTCTTGTTTCTCTTATTGGGTGGCGGACGTTTAGGCCGGTTGGGGCTGGAGCGAGGCAGAGACGCGGAGGCAGTGGTAAGCTCGTCCCCACGCCGCTGTCACCGGAGCGCATTCACGTGGCTGAAGCAAATCATCCACGAAGCTTAGTCAAGGAAATCTCCATAATCCTTGTGCATATATATGTGGATTATTCAACTATGAATTGAATTTGTAACTAGTAAACCTACTTGATTGATACGCCAATTGAACCTTTTCTCGTTGAAAAAGATGGATCAACTATTTTGAGAAGTCTATGAGTACTTCGCAGTTTTAAAACGTATGAGAAATGAAGAGTCAATCAATTTTCAGCAAGCCTGGGTCACTCAAGACATTATCGCTAACAAACCACATGGAATGCGTAGTTATTCTAAAAATCAAACGCTAGTAAATTTCAATGATTGCCTCATTTGGCCATGCGATGCAAACCTTTATCCTTGGCGATGCAGTATAACTCTCAACCAGCAATTATTCCCTTACTTTTTTGCATGAGATGCAGATGTAGATTTTCCCACTAACAAGGGAAGTGTTTATAGTGGTAAACGCATCTGACAAAACGACTAGTATCGTTAGTATCTCTAATGGCTCAATAGTAAAACTGCGCAGTATCCAGCCCCGAGCTGCAGGTTCCAAGATGTTACAAGCTTAAAAAGGTAGTCTTTTGTGCTTTTTGTATCCTCCAAAAAGAGCTTTAATCTTTCGAAAATTCGGAAACCGACCCCATAAATGTGTTCAGCGCCCAAAACTACACCCCTGAGCAAAATTTGGGTGAAGGCGCATTTTCCATACCTTGTCCAGACTCAATGCGTTTTGGACTTTACAGATTTTCGGTTGGGCGAATATTTATACCGATTAGAGGGCTCTGGAAGCGTATTAGAAAAATGTTCCAGATTTGACTTGAAATTCTCCCAGGGTGTTTTTGGGGCGCTGATTACGAATCTGCAGTTCATTAGTCGATTTTCCAAAGTTTTCGGCTAATTTCGTTCAAAGCTTCCCAACCGGGGAAACTTTTTTCGGAGCGCTAAGGTAGATATTGCTCAAATTGTCACTCTGAGGATTATTTGAGTGCTGAACACGAATCTGGAGCCTTTTTATCGATTTTTTTGCAAATTACGGTAGATTACGGTGAGATACGGTAGTTTGGTCGAAATCACAGATTTTACTCAAAAATTGTATACTGGGGTTATTCGGGGTGGAGAATACGAATTTAACGTCCGTTTGTCGATTTTCAAAATACTGAGGTGGCTTTTGCCCCCAAAATGACATGTTACCTACCGTAACCTACAGTAAACCTCGAAACTTCGACAAATGGACTCCAGATTCGTGTTCTCCACCCTAGATTACCCCTACATACAACTTTTGAGCTAAATCCGAAAAAATTTTTTGAAACTGCAAAAAAAAATGCCTGATGTCCTTGCCTTTTCGCGAGGGTTAAAAATGCTCATAACTTGTTCGAACCTGCAGCTCGGGGCTGGATACTGCGCAGTTTTACTATTGTGCCACTAGAGATACTAACGATACTGGTCGTTTTCGCAGATGCGTTTACCACTCTAAACACTTCCCTCGTTAGAGTGGCTCTTCGAAACGAAAAACTATAGCAGTGAAGACACTGAGGAATGTCGTAAGTCAGAACCTGGTGCCTTTCAAACTTGCTCTTTCCAATCTTTCCTGGCATTGAGGTAGTGCGAAAGGCATTTTCGTATGCATTGAAGAGTTTTCGGCAGGGTTCGCTCCATATTTCCCGACATTCAAATTTCGCGCGCGCGTTGACCGTAATACTAGAATTCGAAGTACACAGGTTCAATGCAAAATAGATGCTGACATTGAAGTACATATAGGAGAGCTTTACGTCGCGACATATGTCCTTCTAGGGGTTGATTTTTCAGATCAGAATCTGTAGACGCCCTATTTCTCTCAATTAAAGGCAGCGTTCACGATGATCATCCTCGTTGACTTTCCACAGTGAAATGATAGGCGAGAAGGATCCTAGGTTCCCAGAGTCGAAAGAACGGTAGAAAACAAGTCAGGAGCGGCAAAATAACGGCTACAAACAAGCGTTTTGGTGCCCCAGACACGCCTGGTGCCCCAGATCCGCTCCCTTGATGAACGAATGAAAACTCGAGATCGTGAGATCAGTGATGGCTTCCGATCAATAGCCCCGTTCTTCCCTTCATTCTCAACATCTCTCTTCACACAGGTCAGCTCGCATACATCGGCTGCAAATGACGGAAGTTACAAGCCTCGGACATTTCGTCCACCATGCTTCCCTAGCTCAATTTTTGAGGGACCATAACCCCGTTCCCGGAAGGTCTTGTACGATTACTGAGGCATCATTGGAATCAGATTGGGACCGTTTTCAATATAGGAGGAAAAACAGAATAATCCTTAACAACGTGAACACTGCCTTTAAGCTAAACATTAAAAAAGGAAAAAATGTGGTCCTTATCCAATCCGTTCCACAAATACACGAACATCCAATCATGTCATACGGTTGCCATTTTCCTCGGGAGGAGCAGCAGTGAGCCAGGGCTACGTCGGCAGACCAGGTGTGGATAGGGGCTCTCTACACACAGAGGGAGGAGTTGTCCCTTTTTTCCCGCTCGACAAGCCACGCTACTCAATTCAATCTAAGTGGTCCCGAGTGGAATCATAGCCGTTGGAATCATAGCCGCAGAGGGGTAGACAACTTCCCCCGACAAGGTGCGCGACGAATCGTTGGTCATTTGGAATGCTCCTCTGCCTGCATGACTTTATAGAACGCGTGCTAATATGGGTCGTCCTCTTGGCAGGACAAATCCGATCACAGCGACGATGAAATAGGCTGGAACTCGATGAGGAAGAGCATAATCAGTTGGCTAGGTATCAATTTACTGCCCTGAATGTGAGCAGGAATTGGAATAGGGTGTACTCCCCTATTTTCATTCAACTAAAGCCCTTTAGAATTAGACAAAGGATTTGAATCAGGGTTGGGCAGACTTGCGACCGGTCGCAACTGGGGGTCGTAAAATTTCGGAAAATTTTCGAAAAAAATGAAATTTTGGGGGGTTCGTAAAATTTTCGAAAAAATGGGGTTACTCCAAACCACCCGCAAAGGTAGAGTGAGGCAGGAGTAGCAAGTCGCGTATGAATTCTGAACAGTTCAAATGAAGATTAGCTTCGGGGGGGGGGGTTCGCAAAAATCTTGGTCATGAAAATTTTAGCATCCCAGGGGGGGGAGGTTCGTAAAAATTTCGGTCACTAGGGGGGTCGTAAAATTTTGGTCACCGGTCGCAACGGCCTGCTCAACCCTGGTTTGAATTCATCTTTGTCGATAGAAAAAAAAGATCAATCTGTATTGAGCTCTCACAGAAAGTGTAAAGCCATTGATGGTAGGACTTCGGCGTATTTTGGCTACCGTAATCCGGCAATCACTTCAGAACCCAAAGCCCGATTTTCCTTCGCCCTTTGGATTGGCCGTTTCACTCACCACCTTTCGTTATATCGATTAGCTTTTCTAACCCCTCCATCACCGCTGAAACAGGAGGGTTTCGAAGAATTTCCTCGAAGAATATGAACAGCAGGTGCTATGTGGGAAGGGGGAGCACTATGGCGCGATGGACTTGGCCACGCCCATTTTACTGTGCCGCACTAAATCTGAGCACCTACCCGGGGTTTCCCTGCCCTGCCAAAATCAGGACAGCCATTGCGGCACGGAAAAATGGGCGTGGCCAAGTGCGATACAACAGTGCCCCCCTTCCCACATAGCACCGAACAGGGTGCTATATGGGAAGGGGGAGGGGCCACTAAGGCGCGATGGACTTGGCCACGCCCATTTTACTGTGCCGCACTAAATTTGAGCACCTACCCGGGGTTTCCCTCCCCTGCCAAAATCAGGAGAGCCATTGCGGCACGGAAAATGGGCGTGGCCAAGTGCAATACAACAGTGCCCCCCCCCTTCCCACATAGCACCATCTTTTTTTGAATTAAGCATTTTCTTGCTTTCCCGCGAACGCTTGATTTTCCGTAATTCAGAGCCCAGTGTTTTCTCAGCCTAATGAGTGAAATCAGGCAGTAGAGGCAGAAGAATAAATTGGCAAAGGTATGTGAATCACACCTAAATAGTGACGCTCCGTAGTTTGAATACTTCTAGTTGATTTGGTGGAAAATTTTCCTTGCGCCTGATGAGTAGGGCAGGCACTGAAAAAAAAATTCCCTTGGGAAAATTTCTTCGCGAAAACAGAAATCATGGGAATTCATGTTTGTTATGATCCCATTTATGGCTCCACCCATGAAAAATTTGCGAAGTAGTTCATTGTATACACTTCTGCAACGAACGATTTCTGTGTATACACCGTGGTTTTCCACACTCCGCAATGTTGTCACCAACCCGGGGTTTTCCTTCCCTCGCAAAAACAGGAGAGTCAGGAGGCCTATGAAGTCAATAATAAACACAACGTGAGATTTTCAGTTTGAGAGCCCCTTTCTAAGCTATCACGCCTATAGTTCGAGGACATTAGGCTTAAAAGTTTGAAAAAATCGCTGCGCTGACAAGTTCTGATGTGATCCAACCTCTACATGGATGACCTAGTACGCTCCAGAGCGAAATCGCACCGGAAACGCTCGTGATTGAACTCAATGAAGCTGCGAAGCGGTCCCGATGTCGAGGGAAACGGGCTTTGGGTCCTGGAGCGATTGCCGGGACACGGTAGCCAAAATACGCCGAAGTTCTCAGACACCTGGCCGGTTGTACGGCGGCGGAAAAGGCCTTGCCGGTGCAACGGCGGGAGCAAAAACGGGGAGGAGTCGAGTTGTCCGTTGCACCGCAGATAAAGTAGGCACGCGACGCAGCCGCTCGCACAGAAGCGGTTGAACGGCGCACGATTTCTCGAAGTTTCCTGCAACGCTTTTCGTTCTCTCCCCACTTTCATTCAATCGCTGGCCGTTCTTTTTTCTCCAAATATTCATTATTTGTGCCCAGATTATCACGCACATCGTCATTTCATTATACCACACTGGATTTCATGAAACACCCACTCCACTTCAGATATTGCGATGAAATGCACGGCGCAGCTACACATATGATGAGGAGTTCCATAAATGGCTTACCAATAAGGTAGGTTACACATTTTTACCCTCTTGTATGCGCATTAAATTTGAAATTTTCCAGCGTCTTGGAAAGCGAGCAGCTACCCCTACTGACGCGGACAATTGAAGGATGGTAGAAACGGCCGAAATCGACACCTGACAGTTTCCACATCTCCTGCTGTAGGTAATCCTTGTCGTTGACTCTGCTGCACATAGTTTTCTTAAATTATATCTCATCTTCCGTCCAAAGCTATGGCGTAGATATTCAAGATATTGAGTCTGTTTTGCGATAAAAAAACATGGCAACCAAAATAAAACGGGCGGCATAAAACAAAAAAAAAACGAAATTCAGCGGGAAGGTGAGATGTAATTCAGATAGTTTGGATTTATGAATTTTTCATGTTTTTCATGTTAAAGAGGAAAAATCCAGTACCCGTGACCTCAGTTAGGTCGTAAATGACTTGTAATTTAATTTTGTTACCGGTGTATCCCTTGTTGCTGATAGTAGATATTTTAGTTAGATTTTATATAGTTTTGTAGACGTTAAAATTTCATGTTTTCGTGATTGAAAGAAAGAACGGGGTTTTTTTTCGATGGGTTTTCATCAAAGGGGTACTCGAAAACGTGTCTTTTAAATTGTTACCGGTCTCCATTCTCTGTTCTTAGTTTAATATATTGCTAACCCAGTTATATTGTGGTGCCCCGCGCGCAACCGCTTTTTCGAAATCTAAGTTCAGAGGAAACGTAGGAGTTAGCTCCAAACTGCATTGAAAAGAGCGCAAAAAGTTGGTGTTAACACACGAAAATGATTTGGATTGATTACCTGATTTTCGAGAAAAATTGGAAAAACCTCTCGATTTTGGTGTTAATCTTGTTTTTTTTTCAGTTGGCGTTCACCAACTTGTGGGTACACTTAAAATTGAGCTAGGAAGCTCATTTTTGGACAGGAGGCTGAAAATGGATGCAGGTCGCTCCTATTCCAATTTGAACTTGATACCTTATTTTTGAAGGGTACCTCAAATTCGTGGGTTTACATACTAAATTAGCCGTGGAGCGCGAAATCTGCTGGGGCATGTTACGGCTGTGGAGAGCAGGGTATGTGGGTGGATCTGCAGCCAATTAACATAGGTCATTAGGGGTAAGTACTAAACTTGTCAGATTTCGTACTCATGACACGTCATCGATCGATAATCAATATTATCGATTTTCGCGCTTATTGCACAAAATGCGACGAGGAGTGGTAATTGTTGATGGGTATGAATCTCTTGGTTTAGGAATTTTACTCATCAAACATCACCGATTAACAGCAATCAATAATATCGATTTTTGGCCTGTTGCACAAACTGCCGCAATGAGTGTTGATTGTTGATGGTCTAAGAACCTTGCTTGGGAAATTCTTCTCATCATGCAAAGCCAAATATTTATGATCAATAATATCGATTTTTCACGTGTTGCACAAATGCGGGAATGAGTGGAATTTTTATGGTTGTGGGTCATAAAATTCAAAGATTGTACTCGTACGACAATATTGTCTGTTAGATGTTTCATCTTTCCAAACTGGAAATCGTTGAGCAAAATTCATGTCAGAAAGGGAACCTTTCGTCAAATAATGTGAAATTTTTGAAAATTTAGCTTCCTGGCAAAAGTAACGATTTGGTAATGTCAAAAAAGTTTTTAAAATGTCTTGAAATATCTTAGAAATGATTTGGAGTAAAATAGCATTAAGTAGTAAGAAAAAGCTAGGAAATGAAGTGAAATAACTAAAAATACGATTTGGCGGTCAATAGTGAACTAACTAGCGATAAGTAAAGACAGACGGATCAGATTTCACAAGCTTCTCCGTTAAACTTATCAAAGCAAAATCAAGCGATCAACGGAAACATTAAGCCATTTTCGAAATCTGTAATAAGGGAATCAGCATGGGTCAAGCTAGGTGAACGCAACGCTCCATTCCATATCGCGCTTGATTTCGCTTTGATAAGTTTAACGGAGAAGCTTGTGAAATCTGATCCCTTTGTTTTTACTGATCGCTAGTTAGTTTATCATTGACCGCCTTCTTCTTCTTCTGCAGCCTCACAGTGGTTTTTGTCATAGGTTGAGGAACTGGGCGGCCTTCACAGGATTCGTCCAGAGGTCCATTGATGTTAAGGAGGTAGGTCTCTTCGGGCACATGAACAAGTGCGCCGTGTCGTGTCCGGGAGCACCACAGTCCGGGCATGCGTCTGGTCGGCTGCTGTCGATCTTGTTGGCGTAGGACATTAGCAGAATACCACAGCGCAGCGAGGCTAGAGCACATCTGGCTCGCCGGCCGAGTTGAGACTCGGTCTCGCAAACCCGAGGCGGCACTGCTCCTAAAATAGGGTTCACAGCCGCCTTCTCCAAATATCCTCGAACAAACTGGGTGTGCTCCTCGCGCAGAAGACGAAGCCTTTCCATGTTAGAGTCGGCCCATCTCTGTACATCAACTTTACGAGGAGCATCTGCGAACGGCGTCCTAATCGACCTCTCTCTAATGGGCTTCATAATTCTCTTTGCCGGATGATTTGGCTGTCTCAGAACATAAATATACATCTGCTGTGCCTGGAGTTCACAATGCTCCTTAACTGGCAATATGCAGGCCTCCGCGTGAAGATGTTCTATAGGAGAGCTCCTTGCACAACCGGTAGCGATTCTAAGCGCAGCATTCTGTATACGCTGCAGCTTATTCCAGGAGCTGTCTGACGCCAGGTGCTGCCACACTGGTGCCGCATATTCCAGAGCCGGCTGAAGTATTTCTCTGTAGGTTCTCAGTATAGTCTCCCGGCTGCTTCCCCATGATGTTCCTCTGAGAGCTCCCAGAATATTAAGCTTTGCCTTGACGACTGTCTGTTTCTGTTCCGCGTTTTTGTGGAACTTCAGTGACGGATAGAGTATAAGACCAAGCAGCACATCTGGGTGGGCACTGCGTTCCTTGGTGCTTGTTGTGAACACTGATACAGAAGACTTTGCAGCAGAGACTGTGAGCATCATATTATCGAGGAAAAGCTTCAACTCGACGAGATAGGCGCTGATCTTGTTAGCGGCTACTTGCAGGTCACGGTCCTGACACATGATGGTGATGTCTTCGGCGTACAAAACAATCTTTATATCCTGTGGTGGCTCGGGAAGATCCTCAAGATACAGGCTGAATAGGGCAGGGGACAACACTCCGCCTTGCGGAACACCAGCTGCGATTGGAATGCTATCGGATACGTGATTCTGGAATTGAACCTTAGCCCGGCGGCCATTAGTAAACGCTGCAATCCATCGCTTCTGCCAGGATGGCAGCGAGGACTTCAGCAGTTTGTCGGACAGCAGTCCCAAGTTAACAGAGTCAAACGCTTTGGTCAGGTCGAGGGCGACGGCCACCGTTCTTAGGGGCTTTCTCATGTTGAATCCGTCGACCGCAAAGCTCACGATCTCCAATAGAGCAGTAGTAGTAGAGTGAAGTTTCCGGAACCCATGCTGATGCTGCTGTCGCTCATTTTGCTCAGCCAGGTCCCTCACGATCAACTTTTCAGCTAATTTGGCAACGGGAGATAAAAGGCTAATAGGTCGAAAGCCTTTTGCCGTACTATGGGACTTGCCTGGCTTTGGCAACGGTATCACATTAGCTGTCTTCCAAGCTTGGGGTAGAATGCAGGTCCGGAAAGAAGTGTTGATGATATCTGCAAGCATCGGTAGAAGTTCCATGGGAAGCTTCTTCAGGATGGCTGGGGAGATACCGTCAGGTCCGATAGCCTTCGAATTCCGCATTTCTTTGATAGCCTTCTCTACTTGCGTGAGAGTAAAGGCCTCAGAAGCGTTCATGAGCGGCAACCGGCTCAGTTCTCTAACCGTGACTCTGTTTTGCACGCCTCGCTTGGCACGTGTGATGAAGAAGTTCTTGCCGAGCGCATAAGCAGCCGCTTTCCCTGATTTGAAGACGTTCTCCTCGAACTCAATAGCGGAGCTCATCGAGGGAGCGGACTTGCCGGAAATTTTCCTCAACACTTTCCACGTCGTAGTTCCGTCAGCCTTGAAATTCAGCTTTTCAGTGAACTTCTCCCAGCATTCCTTCTTGTTCTTATCCAGATCCTGCTTGATCTCATTATCCAGCACAGCTATGTCCGGGTCTAGATGGTCCGCGGCTCTCTTCTCATCTCTGGTTCTTATCTTCTGCAGTATTTCCCTGCTGACATATGGAAAAAAGGTCTTGACACGACCCTCAGGAATTGCTGCTTTCATGGCCTTGCGGATGGCACTTGTTAAATGACGTTCTTTCTGATGGACATCACCATTCCATGGGTAGTCGACCGCATGGCGAAGTGCAACATCTCTGAACAGGGTCCAGTCTGCTAGGCCTAAATTAAGATATGTACGATGACGAAAACCAGAGTAAGGGGCAAGAGAGCCAGAGAGATCAATATAGACAAAGACGGGAATGTGATCACTGGAGAGAGTTGTGGATGTGGACCACGTGCAAGCATTAGAAAGATTGGATGACACAAGAGAGATATCTGGGCTAGAAGGTCGGCCGCAGCCAGGGAGACGAGTGGGCTGGTCATCATTGAGGATAACCAGATCGCACTCCTCAGCCCATTCCTCGACGTCATCCCCTCTGGCGTCAGAGTCAAGAGCAGAACAGAACGTGTGAGCATTGAAGTCACCCGCAAAGACAGCTGAAGGGAGTGTGAGCCGTCGTGCAACTGCTTAAGGAGGGGTATGGGGTTGTAAGACGGGGACAAGATGTTATAGGAGGAATATAGATGTTGAATAGAGATAAAGGGGTTTTGAGGGGGAGGTGGACAGGAATGTACTCGAGAGTACCGTCCTTAGGAGTATTAGGGATAATATGAGAAGGTATGGCAGATTGCACGAAAGTAGACACTCCGCCCCCAAGAGCAGACCTTGGAATGTGATAGGCGGTGTAGCCCGGAATGTTAGGTTGGGGATAAGTGGTAGATGGAGAGAGCTTGGTTTCTTGAACCATGATAACATCCGGGTGATGAGAACGTGCGAATAGAGAGAGTTCAGATAACTTGTGGCGAAGGCCGTTGAGATTCATGCGAACAATGGAGAGGGGGCGATTGGTACTTGAGGAATCAGAGTTGCTGGGGGCAGAGCATAGAACACAACGAAAGGATGAGTCATGATGCCTCACAGAACTGAGGCCCGAACAGGAGAAGTGCACCCACCTTTGGCATCCGAAGCACTGGACACTTGTTTTATGCCAGGTAACATCCTTGCTGCAGGTGGCACATGGATACTTCTGCTCTGGACCTGGATTCCTCTCGACGCCGGCCCTCTGTAGTAAAATCCTCAGGAGAGCTGCGGCCGACCAGCACCTCTCCCATGACAAAAACCCTCTTCTCGGAGGGGTTGACGTCGGTTTGCACGGAGGCGATCTTCTTTCCTCCACACTGCCACGGCACGAACGTACGACATCTCGGCAGCTCATTGACCGCCAAATCGTATTTTTAGTTATTTCACTTCATTTCCTAGCTTTTTTACTACTTAAGGCTATTTTACGCCAAATCATTTCTAAGATATTTCAAGACATTTTAAAAACTTTTTTGACATTACCAAATCGTTACTTTTGCCAGGAAGCTAAATTTTCAAAAATTCTATGTATTGGTTTTTTTTTCTTTATGGAAAAAAATTTGTTCCACATTGTGGTCTATGAAAAATCTCCTGTTTCGTGAACTGAAAAGTATTCTTTTTTTCTTTCCTGAATGCTTGTGAGAAGATGATTGTTGATTTTCTTTGCTTTTCTGGTTGTGAATACAATTATCACATATTGTTTCGTAGCAATTTATTATATTAGATTCCACTAAGTAGGCTAAAATTCTTGTTGTTGAAATTATCTTATATAGTTGAGACGTTCGCCTTATTTGTTGTAAAAGTAGTGATCGTGGCAGTTCCTCCTAATAAAATGAATTCGATGTTATTTTCTAGAAATTCACAACGACGTGAAGCAGTATAACATGTGGGCAATAAATTATTCCACTCACAGTGGATTGTGAGTGAACTAGTACGATAACGCCTTAATAAGGAGCAAAATCCTGCTCCATATTCATCTTGAAACGGTTGCACCGCGTTTCGAAAACGTTTGAATGGCGGTGGAGAATCGGATGTTTGGCGGTGGGGGGCGGTTGCACGCCGGTGCAATATCAGTGGCCCCTCGGAGTGTCTTCGCGGCGCCACCGACATTCCCGCGCCGCACAACCGGCCAGGTGTCTGAGTTCTACCATGAATGGCTTTACAGAAAGTGATTCACCACCGGGGGCCGGCTGGCGCGACGCGTGCGACGCAAATTCGCGGCGCGTGCGTTCGTACGATTGGAGCACGATTATACACTCAACCAAAACCCCGTACATGCGAGAGAACGGGATATGCAGGCGAAACGAGTACCTAGCTCCTCTTAATACTCTACTGACGAATCTCGGGAAGTAAAAATAATACAATATGTGGCATGAAAACAAAAATTCACTCTTCTCTAAGGTTAAGAGGCGGAACTACTCCCAGCTCTTCCTATTACAGAAGCAACATCACTGTGAGAACCCACGAGACCAATCTCAACAGCTTATGCGAAGCTCAAAGTGTATAGAACAGACCATAAGAACGTCCTTTAAACTGATTTGGGAAGAACATCTTCTTCCAATTCCCAAGTAAGTGATTCCACTCATGCAAGGAAAAACCGCCATTAATCAGTCCTAGGACTACAGAGGGATTTTCTAGCCTACTAGTTAGCAGAAAGTCTAATTATTCTTCTCACTCATCACAGTCCGTCTTGAGCTCGATCCATTTCAACCTCAGAAAACGAGATATGAGATCGGATTTCTTAGGAATAAATCACGCTAGTAACAACATCAAACTTGGAGAGCCAAGCGGAACTTGGGTGATTTGATTGGTGGATTTGAAAAACTTTTCTGCAGAGCAGAACCTCGTGAACTACACCCCTTACCCTTTATAGCTCCGGTATTACTCGTAATTTCTGAGGTTTTCGACGATAGGCTAAGCCTCACTGCCTTAGAAACAGCATGAAAAACGATTCATTAGAAAAGATTCAATATTCCTTATTCGCTCAATGCTTTTCACATTCTACTACTTGACAGTGAGGAATCGTCTCAAGAAATGAAATGTGTGCAAATGAAACGTGGGAAATGGGTGCAAAAAAATCAACCTACTGAGTCCGACTGCGACCGTCTGATGCCCACCGCAATCCCCCCGGTCGATAATGATGGTTCTCATGCGTACAAGGGCGGGGTCAATGCACCGACTGAGTCCCACCGAAATCATCCTCACCCCACCCGGTCGATATAGGTGTTTCTCACGTGATTTTGGTGCATTTTTTCGGCCGACTGCGACCTGCCGAGTCCCGCCGCATCTCGACTCTCGTCGTCTGCGCTCTGCCCCACCTGCTGCTGATACGGAAATCAGATTCAGACATGTTGAAAACATGAAAAATCAGCCACCAAACACGTTCCGATTCACAGCTGAGGTGATAATCGTCACTATCAATTGCGTGTTTCGCAGAGGAGTTGGTTGGCGCTGGGGGCAACCGGACTCAGTGGGACTCAGAAGGTTTTTCCACCCCGGACTCATTCGGACTCAGTCGGACTCAGCAGGTTTTTCGACGAAGTCTGACCGGGGCCTAAAAGAAATTGAGAGCGGTGTGTTTTCATTCACACACCGTCATTCTCCGGAGGTGAGCGGCTGAAGCTGAACACACTAGGGATTAGAGAAACAGCCTCACCGGTGACTAAGATAACACGATATTCGGGCTTACTCGTGGAAAACTCTGGCAAGAAAAACTACTTCACTTCCGTGAGAATTTTGTGCCGGTGGCAAATTATAATCCTGTCTGTTACAAGGGAGGCTTGCCGTCTACCGGGGAGCGATTCATGAACGCACATTCGCTGGTTTGGTTAGGGTTTGTTTTCGGTTGGTTGCAAACCAGCGATTCATCAAGCTCCGCTTTGGCTATCTCTGGGTCACGGGTGGGCTAGAATCCAACCCACCTCGGAAAGGCAGGCTGGTTAGGGTGGGTTAAGTGCGGTTAGCCAGCCAGACGTTCAATTCCGTGCAGATTGTGCAATTTCACTAAATTTTTAATGTGACGTTATGTTTTCTTTTTCAATCCCAGGCAGTCTTAGGGCACGACGGCTCGGCAAATATTCAGAGCGGAACCCCTCCCCCCCCGGAGCCGTTGACAACCATTTGTCTAGGCGTCGCCGAAAACGATTATCAGTGGAGCGCGTTAACTACACCCACCCCAATTTTCGTCTAGCGCGTCATGGCGACAGCGGCATTCGCATTGGCGCGCACTAGACGATTTTTCACCGCTCTCACTGCGATCCTTCTCTTTGTTCCTATTATTGTCGTTCGGAAACTTACATGAAGCTGCAAACTCGCTGGGAGTTTACCATACATGTCCTTGTCTCGCCCTAAGTCACCACAACAGAGACATCGCACGTATTTATTCTTTTTGGAACAGCAATTTCACTCTGAACAACGGTAAATACGTGAAAAAAGCGAGCAGTTTGCGAGTAACTCTGACCTTGAAATCAATTGAATTTTCATAACCCATATAATTAAACTTTTCACAGTGAATAATCATGAAAAACAGCAAGAATAAAAAAGACGGACACTGACACCGACAGAATTGATTAGCTGGCATCGATTTACCAGCTTCAAACACGTTTTGACACCCGGTTTGCAAACCAAGCCGGCGAAAACATTCATGAATCGCTGGTTAGCGCGGGGAAGTGGTTTGGTTACGCGGGGGCTTGCAAACCAAGCCAAACCCTAACCAAACCAGATCAACGAATGTGCGTTCATGAATCGCACCCCCGGTGGCGATTCGGGAAACCATGTTGTCGTTGCTGTAGGTCTGTGACAGTAAATAAATTACCTGCGCTTGAAATTGGCTAACTTACTGTGGGACTCCAGAAATGGCATTTACATTGCGTCACAAAAAGGTAAGGAATCCCCATCAGGGATTTTTTGGGGCGTTCAGAAAAAGTTTCGGAATTGGCTCAAAACTTTCAACTTGGGGTTATTTAGGGCGCTGAACCCTAACCTGGGGTCCATTCCTCGCCAGACTCCAGGTGTGAGACAGTCCGAATAACCCCTATGTACAAGTTTTTAGGCGATTTGATCGTAGCACTCTCGAAATGGTCAAAAGTCGCGTTTGGGCAGCAAAATTTCCCCCACTTCGAAGCTTCGGACCAAATGAGATGGAATTTTTCAAATATTGACAAATGGGCCACAGATTCGTAATCAAATCCAAAACAACACCCAGAAACCAGCTTTAAGCTCAAGTAAAACAATTTTTTTTGAACGCCTTGAAAATTTCATTCGTGCACCCCTTCTCTCTTGGCAATGGAAATGTCCACTTTTGCAAATCTCCTACGAATATTTGAGACATTTAGCAGATTCTGAGCATGGAATATTGGAACACTGTCCTCCCCCTTGAACATATCAAAGTTACATCTCGAAACTACATCTTATGTGTGCAACCCTCCCTTGTTAGTGATGTTGCTTCTGTAATAGGAAGAGCTGAGAGTAGTTTCGCCTCTTAACGTTACAGAAAAGTGAAATTTAGTGTTCATACCACATATTGTACTATTTTTACTTTCCGAGTTTCGTCACTAGAGTATTAAGAAGAGCTAGGTACTCGTTTCGCCCGCATATCCCATTCTCTCGCATGTATGGTGTTTTGATTGAGAGTAAAATCGTGCTCCAATCGTACAAACGCTCGCGCCGCAGATTTGCGTCGCACGCGTCGCGCCAGCCGGCCTCCGGTGGTTAGGGGTCGTTTATACTTCCGCCGCAGAGCGGCGCGGCAAAGGGCATTTCTATAAAATTGATCATGCGGCGCGGCACGATCAATATTGTAGGATTGCTTTTCGCCGCGCCGCTCGGCGGCGGGAGTGTAAACGACCCCTCAATCGCTTTCGCTGTCACAGAACGGTTGACCGCAATGGTTTTTTCCAGCCTGATAGCACTGCTTTGAATGAAAACAACTATTATTTTACGCTGATGCATTGAATCTGTTCATAAGTCTAAAATATTCAAAATGTTCTCTCCCTGATTCACTTCTGGTTACTACAAAGCATATTCTACCCACAGTGATCGAGACACAGAGAAAAATCGTTTGAGCACTGTACTCCAATTCGGCCGTAAAACAAAACGCGTTGTGTGTGAATGCACTAAAGAGCGCATCTCAAGCCTGTAAAGTCCTGTTTACTTTTACGACGTGCCAAACTGACTGTGGCATGTACAACAGGAGCCGATTTTCTAAAATTGACCGAAAATACGTTTCTTGGTAAGAGGAAAACACGGTGTGTGATGGAGATATACCCTGACCCAAAAGAGATGGCAAGCTTAGAGTCCAAAGAAGCAGCACACCGCCCTCTGCGTCTCTGACATCATCAGCGACCTGAAGCACCTGGATCGATGTTTAAGTTGTCTGAGACACTATAGAGACTGCAACCAAACAATGAAGTGAAATAATCGCCTCAGACAAGCTAAAACAGCTCGGTTGTATCGAGTTTACTGTGAAATCGACGGGTTAGACGACTCTGTGCGCTCCGACTTGTTATCGATATCCTAAAAAGCTTTCCCTGCCACGTGAAGTACAAAATATGTATCGAGAGTGAATATCACGAGCATTTCGAGAGAAAAGAACTCAAAAGAGCAATGGAGTATGTCAAGAAAATGAAGTGAGAAAGTTAAAAAACCTTCAAAAATACGAAAATGTCAGAGACGCAGAGGGGCGGCGCGCTGCTTCTTTGGGCTCTACGCTTCCCATCTCGTTTGGGACAGGGTATACACATGGTTCTGACTTCAGTTTAACACAGCTTCGTAATCGGTTTGCCTGACTCTTTGAAGGAAAGCTCCTCTCACTAATCCTTTCACAAGCTCCTCTAGGCTAATATTCAACGCAAACTCGATAGAGTACTACAGATTCCAAGCAAGTGCTTAAAGAAACGAGCAAAAAAGTTGTGAGGTGTGTTCAAAATTGGAGACCCGCCGCAGAATTTCCTTCTACTCTTGCTTAACAGAATGGAATCCTTCACGCTTCACACGTAGAACTGCACGTAAATACATAGAATCACAATCCTTCACCTTTAAAAAGTGGCACAAGCAATGACTAACTACGGAGAAAACGCTCAAGACGAAAAAGCTAACTTTGTGTAAATTATTTACTTTCTAGGTCTCCTGGCTCTCCTGAGGCCAGATTCATCAATTATACCCAGAGTATAATTATACCCCGGGGTAAATATACTCTGAGGTATATTACCTTATACCCCAATTGTGTGATTCACAATGCGACAGGCTGCCGAGGTTTAAATACTACGGGTATACGATCTACGGGCACTGCAACGCCCATTATTATCTTTCATAGGTTCAATGAGAAATTAGTTTATATAATAGAATTAGTTTTTCCTACCCTTATATTAGTAAAGCATTCATTGAATTTCAATTTGATTTGAATGCTCATAAGATTTCAAAATATTGGTTCGGGAATGGAAATAAAAAGGGGAATCCGCGAGCGAGATATCGAAGAGCGAAATCGTCCCATAAAAGGCAGCGTTCACGATGATCATCCTCAGTGACTTTCAACAGTAAAATAATAGGCGAGAAGGATCCCAGGCTCCCAGTGTCGAAGGAGTGGTAGAAAACGAGCCAGGAGTGGCAAAATGACGGCTGCAAACAAGCGTTTTGGTGTTCCAGAACCGCCCAGTGTCCCATTTCCGCCCCTCAATGTGAACAAATGAACACTCAGATTACAGGAATGATCAAGTCAAGGAAGCGCTAATAAGTGAGCTGATTTCTTGACTGCACTGATAGGCATCATCCTTCATAGCGGTCAAATTCTCCATGACCGAACATCAATGTAAACATGGGAGGGCCCATTTTGGCTCAAAAACGCGTCTTTCGCGTCCTTTTCAAGCATGCCTTGCTTTGTAGACCACCAGACCTTCCGTAAACCGTGGAGATATCGGAAGTGAAATTTATCGTGAACACTGCCTTTAAGAAAAGTGTATCAGTAAAAGAAACGGAGAAAAAAGAAAATCTATCAAAGGGGTAAGATATGTAGAAAACGTCATAAATTATGGAAGCAATACGAGCTGTAACGGAACGGAAAAGAAAAAATAGGCGAAAACTCGCTTTTTAAGGCTTCGCAAGATTGTCCGCCAGCTGATTTGGTTGAACGGCGCAAGCGAATCAACCATGCGCCACTTTTTCGTGGAGTATACCCGCCGGGGTATACCGTACACCTCAGCTCCAGAGTGGGGTATAATATACTCCATTTTATACCCCAAGTCGGCAGGGTATAATTTTTGATGAATCACATTTTCTGGGGGTATACGGGCGATTATAACCCGATGCGCCCGTATACCCGGGGTATAATCGTTGATGAATCTGACCTCTGATTTTGAAAAGGAAGGAGAACCTCGGTTGGTGCGAAGGTCTTGGAGGGTTAAAAATTGGGCGCAAACCATTTCTCCTTTAATGTTCCAAGGAGCTATCACAACTGGGGGGGGGGGGGGAGCACTGTGGCACGTGACTATGCCCATCTTTCCGTGCCGCAACGACTCCTTGTTTTGGCAGGGGAGGGAAACCCCGGGTAGGTGCTCAAATTCGGTGCGGCACGGTGGGCGTGGCCAAGAGGATCACGCCTTAGTAGCTCCCCAACGTGCTAAGATAGTACATGTTCCGAAACATACTTCCAATCTCCACGTCCACAGACAGAATCCTGGTGTCATCTGAATAGCGAAATGTCTGAGACGCCGAAGGAAAAATGGCGCATTATGCGTGTAATAAGAAGTATGCAATAACACACAAAAATTTCAGTTTACGGCTTTGTTGGATTACGGTGCTCAAACGATTTTTCTCTGTTTCGATTAGTATATTCTACCCCATTTCAGACCTCTGTACATTCATAGGCATCTCGACAAGTGTTTGAGAAAAAGCGGAGCATTTTCTGGTGTTTCAATAACCAAGCAAGAACATTTAGAACACAAATCTTCTTCGTTCAATGCACATATTCGCATTGAAACAGGAAAAGCTAAGAATGAGGCATGGCGGAAAAGTTGTTGCGCCTGACGCTGCCGCGGAGTCCTGTCTCTGCTCTCTAGCCCATCGACCTAAACGTCCCACATCCCTCTTATTCATCACTCAAGGTCCCTCCAAGGTCTTGGGCGTCGTTTAAAGCAGGATGGATTGTGAACGTTTCAATTTTTTGTTTGTGAAACCATTTTTCTCAAGAGAAAATACAAAAATACTTTTAAAATACTTCCTACAAAGCGCGTGGTTCTTACTGCCATGTGAATAATGTTGCCCGTCAATGCAAGAAATTTCCCACCTCCCTCATCCACTCCACGCTGTAGTTAACCTTGCCATAGAATGTACAGTCGTGAACAATTCTGACATCGAACGAAAATTAGTAGGGATTGAAGAAAAGATTGAGTAAAAGTGAGAAATTCATGTTTCCTAACAAGATTAATGGAAAGATCCGCAAACCTGCGGCTAATACATGATCAGGTACGCAAATGTGCGTCGCCGCGTCAAATCGACGCGGCGACGCACATTTGCCCGGCTAGGGGTCGTTTATACTTACGCCGCGGAGCGGCGCGGCAATAAATGGGGCGGCGCGACGCGTCGCGTGAAAAATCGCGCCACCAGGATGTATAATCGGACTGCGTCGAATTTACGCGGCGACGTCGCAGAATGACGTTAAACAGAGCCTGGAGTAGCTCTGAAATAACACAAGGCCGATTGTAATGAGTGATTTCTTGTGCAGAAGAAACAACTATAATTTTTTGTACCATAACACAGCACCCGAAGGCGGATAGAGTGCGGCACCGTTGGAAGATTTCGAGCAGAAAAACACTAAACGCCTCGCGGCGCCGCCAGGCGGCACCGCTTGATCAATATGGCTGTATTGCATCTCGCCACGCCGCGGCAGAAGTAAAAACTACCCCTTAGGGGTCGTTTACACTTCCGCCGCCGAGCGGCGCGGCGAAGTGCAACCCTGTGATATCGATCGGGGCGGGCCGCGTGATCAATATTACAGAGATGCACTATGCCGCACCGCTTGGCGGTGAAAAAATAAACGACCCCTTATGCATCCTAGTGGCGCGATTTTTCGAGCGCCGCGGCGCGCCGCCCCACTTTTCGCCGCGCCGCTCGGCGGCGGAAGTATAAACTACCCCTAATATTGATCACGCGGCGCGGCACGATCGATACTGTAGGATTGCACTTCGTCGCGCCGCTCGGCGGCAGAAGTCTAAACGACGCCTAACGGTCGTGTCGCACCGCGTAACCAATACTAGAGGAATGCACTGTGCCGCGCCGATCGGCGGGAGTATAAACGACCCCTAAGCATCAGCTTTAAAGAAACTTTGGGATATCTATGCGCTGAATCGATCCCTTGATTGAGCGACGAGACCAATTACACGGAGAGAACTCTGGCAGATGACTGGCTAATGAATGCTAACTACGTATATAGTACACCCTTAGTATGCGTGAGCTCGGAACGTACGCATGCGAGAGATTTATGAGTAATCTCACGCGTCGCACTTTTACGGTCCTTGAATAGCTACCGTATCAGTATTTTTATTACACTTTGAAATCTCCTTTTTCCACGTAGTGCTCCACCCTCCACGTAGTATTCGTTCGGCTGCGCCGAACGATGGACCGGCTCGGCGGGCAACTCTCCATGTAGTATTCGTTCGGCTTCGGCGAACGATCTGCCGGCTTCGCCGTCCACCCTCCACGTAATATTCGTTCGACTGCATCGAACGATGGGCCAGCTTGGCGGGCAACTTTCCATGTGATACTCGTTCAACTTCGCCGAACGATGGGCCAGCTTCACTGGCCACCCTTCGTAAAGTATTCGTTCGGCTGCACCGAACAATGGGCCAGCTTGGCGGGCAACTCTCCATGTAATACTCGTTCGGCTTCGCCGAACGATGAGCCGGCTTCGCCGGCTACCTTCCACGTAGTAATCGTACGGCTTCGCCGAACGATGGGCCAGCTTCGCAGGCCACCCTCCATGTAGTGTTCGTTCGGCTGCGCCGAGCGATGAGCCGGCTTGGACGGCAACTCTTCATGTAGTATTCGTTCATCTGCACCGAACGATGAGCCAGCTTGGCGGGCAACACTCCATGTAATACTCATTCGGCCTTGCCGAACGATGGAACAGCTTCTCCAGGATTCCTCCGCTTAGTATTCGTTCGGCTGCGCCGAACGATCTGCCGGCTTGGCGGGAGACTCTCCATGTAGTATTCGTTCGGCGGCACCGAACGATGAGCCGACTTTGCCGACCACCCTTCATATAGTATTCGTTCGGCTGCGCCGAACGATCTGCCGGCTTGGCGGGCGACTCTCCATGTAGTATTCGTTCGGCGGCACCGAACGATGAGCCGGCTTCGCCGGCTACCTTCCACGTAGTAATCGTACGGCTTCGCCGAACGATGGGCCAGCTTCGCCGGCAACCCTCCATGTAGTGTTCGTTCGGCTGCGCCGAGCGATGAGCCGGCTTGGAGGGCAACTCTTCATGTAGTATTTCTTCATCTGCACCGAACGATGGGCCAGCTTGGCGGGCAACTCTCCATGTAATACTCCTTCGGCTTGTCCGAACGATGGAATGGCTTCTCCAGAATTCCTCCGCTTAGTATTCGTTCGGCTCCGCCGAACGATCTGCCGGCTTGGCGGGCGACTCTCCATGTAGTATTCGTTCGGCGGCACCGAACGATGAGCCGACTTTGCCGGCCACCCTTCATGTAGTATTCGTTCGGCTTCGCCGAACGATGACCAGCTTCGCCGGCCACCCTCCATGTAGTATTCGTTCGGCGGCACAGAACGATGAGCCGGCTTGGCGGGCAACTCTCCATGTAGTATTCGTTCGGCTTCGCCGAACGATCTGCCAACTTCTCCGGCCAACCTCCACGTAAAGTTCGTTTGACTTGACAAAGCGATGGGCTTTGCCGGCCACTCTCCATGGTATTCGTTTAGCTGAGCCAAACGATAGAGCACCGTTCATGAAGTAAATGTTTGGCTTCGTCGCCCCTAGAAAGCTCTACGGGAGATGGGAAGTGCCCAACTTCAACCCCAGGCGACTTCATCCCTGCACATCTAGACCCGAAGACCCGTTTCTCAAATTTTCCCCAACTGTCCAATCGATAACAGAACGAGTACTTTATGTGAGCTGAAAATTCGAAAGATTTGAAATCGTTATATGAGCCCTCCGAATCGGTCTGGTTGGAAAATTGCGCATTAGAATAATTCGCTTCCCGAAGAACAGCGAGTGTTGGTGAAACGGGTTGCTCTCGCTTGGGGGGGGGCACTTGACCGTTGCATTTGGACACGCCCATTTTTCTGTGCCGCACTCAATTTGAGCACCTGTTCGGGGATTACCAGGGTCAAGCGGGGCGTTGCGTAATTGTTCGAAATCGGAGCGACCCCCCCACCATCAGTTTTTTCTATAATCCGAAATTTTTGCGATCCCCTCTGAGGCACGATTTCTGGGCAGTTTATATTTGATTACTAAAACTGTCAAAATTCGTTCAGAAGTGGGGCTCGCGCGTCTAAAACCTGAGCAATGCTACGATCCTTCCCTTTAGTGGCTAAGAATATCGCGAATTTTGGGATATCTTAACCACATTTTCATTTTCGGGCCAAAATGTTTGCGACCCCCCACCCATCGTTGCGAAATTCCGAAACTCCGCTTGACCCTGGGGATTACCTCCCCTGCCGGGATCAGGAGTCGTTGCGGGGCACGGAAAAATTGGAGTGGCCAAGTACTATCCAACAGTGCCCCCTCCCCACTAAAATAGCACTGGTTTTCCTCCCCCTGCCAAAATCGGGAATCTCGCTGCGGCGCCAAAAAATGGGCGTGGCCAAGCGAGATGGCCAAGTGCGGCTTAATCCTCACAGACGCCTCGGTCATCGGGACTCGCGCGTCAAATAAACTGCTTGTCGTGTAGGTGCACACAACACAAACACATACGCGCAACTTGCTAAAATATTCCCGTCTCGCCACTTCTCGGATCTTCGTTCTTCCTAGGCCAATTAGGATCTGGAACAGCTTTGCAGCCAGATTTTCTGCAGAATAAAGTTTAGGCTACGAAAACAACAATCTTGTATTTACCAACACGGAATACAGTTGAAATGATTCACTAACAAGGGAACTACTTTTAGTCAGTCTGGCGATTCCGGATGAAATGTACTTTTTTGGAACTGTTTTTAGCGTAGAATCCGATTTTGATCTTCGCAACTGCCTAAATCCACTCTGAAAAAAGTTACACGCATTTTTCAAAACCTTGGGGCAAGGTAAATGGAACCCCTATAAATTTTTAGGGCGTTCTGAAAAAAATTCGGATTCGGCTCAAAGGTTGCATGCAGGGGTAATCTAGGATATCGATCACGAATCTGAGGTCCGTTGGTCAAAATTCTAGTGTTTACTCTAGGTTACTGGTAGGTACCATGCTATTTAGGGGGCTAAACCTACCTTAGTATTCCGAAAATCGACAAATGGACATTAAATTCGTATTCACCACCCTGAGTAACCCCCGCATTCAAATTTTGAGTGGTATCTGAGACTTTGACCGAACTACCGTATGCCCACCGTAATCTACCGTAATCTGTAGAAAATCGATAATCGGACCTCAGGTTCGTCTTCAGCACTCTAAATAACCCCCAGAAAACAATTTGAGCAATACCTATCTAAGCACTCTGGAAATCGTCAAAAGTCGCGAGTTGCCATCAATTTTTCCCCGACGGAAGCTTCGAACGAATCGAGTCGAAGCTTCGGAAAATCGCTGAAGAAACCCCAGATTCGAGATCAGCGCCCCAAAAAACCCACCTAGGAGGATTTAAAGTCAAATCTGGAACATTTTTATCAGAACGCCTTTAGAGTCTTGTACATAATTGGTACAAATAAACGACCAACCGAAAATCCGTCCAAGTCCAAAACGCCATCAGTCTGCGCAAAGTTTGAAAAGTGAGCCTTCCCCCAAACTTTGCTCAAGGGGGTAGTTCTGGGCGCTAAACAAAATTATGAGGTCCGTTTCCTCATTTTCCAAAGACCAGTGCGCGTTTCGGAAGGTACAATAGGTAAGCAAATTTGGCGAAAAACGCCTATAACTTTCTTCAGAGTGGGTTTAGGCAGCTGCGAAGATCATAATCGGATTTTTCGTCAAAAACGCTTCTAGAGAAGCATAGTTAGGTCCGTGGCCTGTTTCCTAAAGAAAAAAGTTCAAATTCAAACCGCGGTTGGCGCAGCGGCTTAATTCTCAGAGATTGAGATTTAAACCGCCACGCCAGCCGCGGTTTGAATTTAAACGTTTTTCTCTTGAGGAAACAGGCCACGGACCTAACCATACATTTCATCCGGAATGGCCAGGCTCACTAATAGTAGTTCGCTTGTTAGTCTTGTGATACTGAATTCTCTTCTCACATATTCTTTACACAATAAAATTTATAATATCAATAATGAAAAACTTGGCGAAGATAGCCTTCAACGTCTACGAAGCTGAGACATATGGTAACCAACTCGCGATATGGAAACTGTGTGCTGTCATTTGCATTACAGAGGGTTAAGAACATTTGTGGATTAAATTTACTTTCGCTCAAGAGCGACCGAAGCACTGAAACCTCATGCATTCTTCTTCACAAACCATTGATGCTGCTAAGAAATTAATTCAATGATCGGTATCTTCTGACCAAAACATGAGATTCACGTCAGTTCTTTGTTGGAGTAGGGGCTTGCGCTTATGCGCCGCGGATAATCATCGAAAAAGAAAAAATAGAAATGGTTCAAAGTAGCTGCGCAATTCCAGAGGGCTGTCTTATGACTAAGAGGCTGCATCTAGACACGCTTACTGCTCCGAAGAGAAATAGTTTGTATTTAGTTTTCAAAATTTAAATGGTTTGGTGGGATTGAATCTGTTAGAGTTTTCTACCCATTGCTTCCAGACTAGGTGGCATTTCCTCACGGTTGGTCGGGATTGGATTATCTAAGCTTAAGTAAGAAATTACAAGTTTATCCACGTATTTTGGCTTCAAACCTATGGTGAGCCGGTGATGCAACAGGAATCAGTGGTGTTCTAAATGTATTTTCATTAACAATACCTTTGTAGTTTTTGAAATTATGGCGCCTCGTTGTTTTTGAAATTATGACGACTGTTTTCTCATATCACGCGTGCGTAGGCACGTGTAATAAATTTGAATTTGAAAATCAGCTATTCTGCAAAAACATCAGCAAATTTGCGCGTAAATGCATTTGCGTTGTATGCACCTACACCACAAGCAGTTTATTTGACGCGTGAGTCCCGATGACCGAGGCGTCTGCGAGGATTAAGCCGCCAAGGGCCCCCCACCACGCCGCGACAGCACCCCTGTTTTATTTTCCTTTGTTGTTTCTCCCCACGTCCCCATCCCCTCCCCCCAACTCCTCCAATTTAACTCATTTCACGCGCTATCGCAGCGCGAGGGGGACCACTTGGCCATCGCACTTCGCCACACCCATTTTCCCGCGCCGCAGCGCCCCCTGGTTTTGGAGGGGGGAGGAAAAATGCTCGAGTTGCGCGGCTGTATGCAAAAATGGGCGTGGCCAAGCGCGATGGCCAAGTGCCTTCCCCCCTCTCGCTTGAAAAGCACCGTGCGATGGCCAAGTGGCCCCCTCGCTGCGATAGTGCTTAAAAACACTACAAAAGTAATAAAAAGCATCGAAGCAAAAGAAATCTGAAAGAACAACTACGAAAAACAAAAAAAAACTGAAAAATTCAAAGGAATTTCCATTCTCAGTCATCAGCTGGTTAAAGGTCGGCCTGCAGGGTTTCCACACGGGACCCGCATTCATTTTCCGGAACCAGCAGAAAAGTGTATTCCATGTGTATAGGATCATGCACGGCCGAATGTGTCATAGGGCGTGTTTTGCCTATAAAACCATGAGTGATGACCCAACCATGCCCGTTACATTTCATTTCGTAAAAACTTTCTTCAAGCACATGTGGGAATTAAACACCGCAAGCGTTCATTTCCTTCACTAGCAAGAAGATATGGCAACATTTTGCGCCACAAGTGAAAAGTGTATGCAATGACAGGGAGCTGGTGCTTGTGCTCCAGCTGCTGACACCTGTTCTATTTCAGCAAACGACGACGATGGACGTAATGATGATGAATGCGTGAGAGCGATGAGAATTTGAAGGACGCCAACAACAAATCTTTGTTCAAAATCTGCAGCACTTAGACGAAAAAAGCAGGGGATCAATATCTTACGAGACATGAAATTTCGATACTGAGGACAATGGTTTTCGGGTCAACATGTCTAGCAAAACAAGGGATCGATGAGTGAGCAGGGCGGGTGAGAACGAGAGGAAGCGGGGAAAAGAGTAGGAGCGAAACGGACGCCACAGAGGAGGAAAGACACCACCGAACGAGGGAAACAGAGCAGAGATACGGATGGGAGGAACGAGAAGGACGATGATGATGAGGAGGAGGAATGAAAAGGAGGAGATGAACGAAATGAAATAGACCTTGGCTCAACGTCTCGAGATGAAGACGCACGCGCTCCAAAAAATGCACTCTTTCCAGACACACACAAACCCTAACACACAGTACACTTAGATACACTTACAAAACTCCTTAAACACAAACACATTCGAGAAGTGCTTTCATAGCAACTAATTTTCGTTAACTCATCGAATCGTTGCGAGATCATACACTTATTTTCTTTTCGAACGCAGAGACACATGTCGTCGATCTCAGAATGGGGGGGGGGGCGGAAGCCGCGCCGCTGCGATGATAGTTTCTCATAGAAGTTGAGCGGCTGATTTTGAGAAAAGACAATGGTAGAAATGGAGAAACAACTACTCCGCTTCGAAGACAGAGGGATATTAGCCGCGTTACGGCTTCCTAGAGATTGGATACAACAAACCATAGAATTCCACATTTACTTTTACTCAAACCAAGAGATCAATGGATACAAACTATAGAATTCCACATTCACTTTTACTCAAACCAAGAGATCAACCGGGATCGACTGGAAAAACGAAAGCCCAGTGAGTCAAAAGTTAGAGCAAGATTGGCCTCCTATCAAAACGCGCTAGACTTTTTTGAAAGTCCATAAGGGTGAGGACAAGGGTTCGCGAGTGTCATAAGTGAATGTTTTAGCTTCAAAGGTCCGAGGAGGAGTCTAACAGGGGTGAAGACCAAAGCGAGGAAAAAAACAAAAATATGGAAGGAAGCAAAGACAAGTTACTAAACCGTAAATACATGCATAGGTGAAATATACTAAAGATAGAAACAGTACTGGCCTGCTCACCACAGGAACAGGTTCATGAACTGACTGGGTGCTCGAACTAAGCTGAATTGAGTGAATGCTCACAACAGATAGGAATGGAACGGGAATAGGAAAAAATTGTGATACCCAAGGTTCAGTAATGAAGCAACAGCGTGTTCAATAACTTTCTCGTAACAGCTTTCGGAAGACCACTTATGACAACGTAACGGGAGTTCAGGGTCTAAAGGCAGCAGAGATCGTTTTCAGAAATTAGATTGTTAATCAAAACTCTTCAAACTGAGTCATGCGCATTGTGACGTCCAGTACAACAGCGATCGTCCGCAGCAATTGACTAACAACAACGCGCTGGACTAGAACCTCCGACGCGACTGTAGGTAAGGTAGATGTGAGAAAAGCTGAACTGGCTGGGAGCACACTAGGAAATCCAAACTGAAGTAAGACTGTTTTCCACGACTCCATCGAAATACCTTGCTATTAGATCGCCTGGACTAGTCCTTACTCAACTGGGCCGATTGCCTCCGCTCAAAGGCGCGGCGAAGAAGAAGTGGCACGCCATGCCGCGCCGCTCTCCGAGTGCTACGAACGGGCCGCGGCAATGTGGGGCTGCAACGCGCTTTTACGTATTAGGTACAGGGCCATGAAACTGACTCAGGCATTCGAAATCGGCAGGCCGGGGCAATTTCCGTGGGAAACGGCAGTCCGGGAGCGTAGAAAAGCAGCGGAGACTCGAAATCGGCAGGCCGGGATAATTGAGCGTGCAGGCCGGGGCAACTCGGCCGCAGCGCAGACGCATCGCGACCGCAAATTTGAATGGAGCAGGCCGGGGGCCACTGTGGTTTCGGAATCGTCTCGAATCTTCTCCGTCCCGAAACGTTTTGCTCTGTCTGATGATTTTGGGGGCTTTTCTCCTGTTTTTCTCTCGTATTTTGGCGCGGCCTCGTCATAATTAAGACCCGATGTAGCGGTACTGCTGTGTAACCTTCATTCTGCTCACTTCTAGCCACGCTTACTCTATGAAGCCATCCTCCCGCGTAACTCGAACGTCGACTTGCATTGTGAAGACGACCTCGGACTCCATTTAAAAAAACTCTAGGCATTGGGATTCTCAGTGTTAGGCCCCCGTCATAGTCGGCCGGAAACCGGCCGTCCTAGTCCTACCCGGTCGATATCTATGAGACACACGCAGAACGGGAAGAAATGAAGTAAAAATCATCCTCAACTGATGAAATTCTACCTTCTCTATGTCGTCCTAGGTCGTATCAGGGGAACTTTTATTATTCCAAACTGTTTTTATCAGTTGAGGGCAGATTTTATCACATCATAGGGCGATTGTTACCATTCGAAGATAATTTTTATCACTACATTTCTTCCCGTTTTGCGTGCTTCTCATCCCTATCGACCGGGTGGGACGACGGCCGGCTTTCGGCCGACTATGACGAGGGGCCTTAGTGATTCATTTATGAAAAAAGAACATTTTCCGTTATCAGCCATCTGATAGCATTATCAGTCTTTGTTTACTTGAGCTTCACAGAAAACTTCTACCTCCCAGGGCGGTATCATTCATTCCTCACTTAAACTCTCAGCGCCCCTCCAGTTCCGCCATGGCGCTGACGCTGGAGCAGTCATATTCACTGCAGAAGCGGGACGGGCAGGTGGGGTGAAATTTCATTCATACCTACCTCTCCGGGGGTGCTCTTATCCAGCCCACCCCCCCCAATCGGCTCCCTTCACCTGGCTCTAAATTTTTCTGAGTTTTCACTACAATTTTGGCATATCTTGAGCACCTGTGGTGCTGTTTTCCTAACTTCTTGCCCAAGCGGAGTCTCAACTGCTGACCCCTGGAGGACGGTGCGAAAATGAAGACACACCGCTCTCCACTTCTTTTATACCCTACACTTTATCAATTGGATATCAGTAACTTTGTTTTCGAAAGCCAAATGGGTGGGGGGTGGGCTGTTTAACATTATTCCCTCTCCGGCCGAGCGGGCCGCTCTGCCGTAGAGGGAGATGATGAAGACGAATAGCCCTTAAAGGCACAGTTGAAGCTCAAGCCTAGTTTTGACTGCATCGCTGCTGTTGTTCATCGCAGCGATTTCACATCCGCTGCTGCAGCGATGTAGCAGCGGCAGCGATTCTGTTCATAGTGCATATGCCCACGGATGATAGAATAATCTCAATCAATCAGTGAAATTAATGACTAGTATTCATCAATAACGCGTTTCGACTCGAAAACACTGATCTTGCCATGTGAAAGGGTCAACGTTCACTAGACGAAACGTCATTCGCTGGCAATCGCTCCATCGCTGCCATTTTGGCCGCGTCAGCGACCATTGAGAATCGCTCTACAAGCAGCAATGCAGTAAAACATAGGATTTCGTCGCCGCGACCCAGCGATGTAGGACGTTTGCCACGAAGCGATCACAATTGGAGCGGTTTTCCATTATGCGCGATGAAAAAGGAACAATTGTCCCTCGCATGGCCGCAGCGACCACCTGCAGTCAAAACTGGGCTTCAGGGGCGAAATCTGAGATTTCCACATAGTTTTGAAGTAGGCCTACCCGATAAAACACGTGCTAAATGCGAGCTCGATTCCTCCGTTTAGGCGAGATGTAGGAGGAAGTCACCCTGGGGCGCCCACATCATGAAGCCGCTTTGGCACGCCCCTTTTACGATCTTTCGAGCTCAACAGTGACGACATGAGCAATGGTTTTCGATCAGAAGCCCCGTTCATCCCTTCATTCTCAGCCTCTCTGCTTATTCAAGTCAGCTCGCATACATCAGTTACAAATGACTTTCCTTTGGTTTCAATTCACTTTTGCTTACATATTTTTTGTTATGCCTGTGAACCGGCCACCGTTGGTTGATGAAGACGCTGTGAGGCGCTATTTTGGAGGGAGAGCTCACAAAATTGGAGCAAAAAAAACACGGAAGTAGGTATTGATTTTGATAACAGTCTAACTGATATGTGGTTGTCCAACTTTTGATGTACCCTACTGTATAATCTTTCTATCAATTTCATGATTTTCTCGTCCAATAGATTCAGAAAACCAGTTTAGCTTCGAAACTACGTATTGAGGTTTTTTTTTGAGGGAACGTGGATGAAGAGCTCCGAGCTAAGAACGAGGAGTTGGACCATATCAGGAGGCTGCGTGGAGAAGTCGTGCACGATATAGTCGAAATGGAGGATACGACACCAGGTATCTCTTGTTGGAATAAATCATATCATCGTTTGGTTTACATGGTGAGCCTTTCTTGTGGGAGGCGGACATAGCTCACCAGTGCGTACTGCGTCGCGGTCGGTGGGCGTCGCGCGCGACAAGATGGGCGGAGACGCGACATCCCTGATTTTTCATGAAATCAGATAGATTGACCAGATTGATTAAATCAGATAGAAGCATTATTAACATTCCTGCATTTATTTCTAGTCACAAATGATAGCCATTCACTCGCATGGAGCGCTGAAAACTGTTCTGAACGGTGGAGGTGTTCAATGTTCGTCGCGCGCGTGACAATCACTGGACCGCGACGCGTACGCACGTGAGTGAGAACACAACCGGTGACGAAAGGAATCGTGAATTTTCTGACCCATTATGTAAAATTTCGTGTTGAGGTGGTGACAATTTCGTTTCAAAGTGAAATTTTGAGGTGGACGGTGGTGATTAATTTTTCGAAATTCAGCCTTTGGGGAGAAGCTCCCCGATCAGGGGTGTGCGGAAATTTTTCAAAAAATTTCAGAAAACTGAAAATCAAGTTTTTCAGAAAACAGAAAGGCCAAAATGGCCAGAAAACAGAAAATTTTCAGAAAAAAATACTCATTTCATTTTAACTTTTTTTCAAGTGAAGAGAAGATGTGATTCTGAATACCTTTGTCATACTTGAACTATAATATGTGCATAACTGCACAGATGACCTATAAGGCATTGATAGTAGCAATGACGCGTCAATGACGGATACAACATCATTGAAGACACTTTGAGAGTCTCGGCCGTGAAATAGCCCACCAGGCTCAACAACTGATCCTGTTGGGCTGTTTCTCGAGTATTTCTCATTTTTTTGGCTGCTGGGTGGCTGCGACCATGCTGTTCGCGAAATAAGCGAGGAATAACCGAGAAAACACGGGTAGTTGAACCGACGGCGGCGTTGACATCCGAATCTGCCTCAACAATGCGTCTTACACTCCCCTTTGAGAGCATTCTTTCGCGGCTGTTTCTCGACGACCATAATTTGACGCCTATTCCGCGGCAACCAGGTTTTTTTCCGAACACGACCGTGTTCTCGGCTATCACGCGAAAATCAGGCATTTTGTAGCTATTTATTGGCTGTTGCTCGGGCAAAACTCTCGGAGCACTCACCCGTACGGTAGTGCGTCAACACAATAGGGGTTGCATCCTATTACAGACATCGGGATCAGACCCTCGCTGTGTGCAGCAGCTGCTGCGAACAACTACCGGCAGCAGCTGCTGACAAGGGGAGGTTGAATTCGGGCTCTGCCCTGGGATGCTACCCCTATTGTGCCAAAGAACTACCCTACGAGTGCGTTAGCAGGGTTCGCGATAAAAACGAATGTTGAACTTTCTTCATAAGAATGCAGGTTCGGTCATCAAAAAAGTGAAAATAAGGGAGATTTTGCAGAAAAACGCACAAAAACAAGTCAGAACGGCTAATTGGTGGGTGTACGCACACCCCCAACAAACAAAACTTCTATAAATGCCTATTTTCCGTCTTCTATTTTGCCGCTAAAAAAAATAAGAAGTCTCTCAGTATACCGCAACTACTTTAAATGCAGAATGAATGACGACAAAACAAGCAATTGCAGAAAATCTAGTAAATTGGGGACGGGCTGAGACCCAGCAATAGCTTGTTTTTGAGTTTTTTCTCCGACTTTCCACTTATTTTCACTTTTGTTATGACCAGGACTACCTTCTCACAAAGATACCACAATGAACATTTTTATCGCGAACCCTGCCCTCAACAGCAATCGCACCATTGAACACACATAGCACCTCGTAAAGGACTAGATAAGCTGCGCTGTTCCACAGATCCGAATTTCGCTGATTTTTTCTGATTTTTTTCTGTTTTTTGCAGATTTTTCAGAAAACAGAAAGACCAAAACGGCCAGAAAACAGAAATCAGAAAACAGAAATTTCCGCACACCCCTGTCCCCGATAGACCCTCTTTTTTTCCTATGAGTTATTTCTACTATTTCAGCACTACGCACACCCCACCACGCAGACCGCGCCGCAGGCAGATCTCGGTGAAGAACAGGAGCTTGAGGCAACTGCGGAGGCGCAATCGGATGGTCAACCGGGAGATGCCGAAGACCAGGAAAACCAGCTTCTGTCATACTAGTGGAGCCACGCACGTACGCGTACAGGAAAGTCAAATATCTTTTTCTCGTTTCAAGTTTGACCCTCTGGTTCAAATTCAAAGCTGAATAGAGATTCTGCGTGTTAAATCTTTCCACTAAGCAAAATTCAGAAGTTTCAATCAGGAGGAAAACGTCCACTGTTTTTCAAAAAACGCTATCACAAATCTCGTCAAAGTATAGGAAATTGTAGTATTTTACAAGCTGAGTGGGGTCGATGCCAAAACATGTCCACCAGGTGATCTCCTTATAAAAATAACGCGTTATGTCTCAGTGCTTTTGAATCATTTCTAATAGTTTTCGTTACTAAGAAATAAATTGGTTCTCTTGCCGCACTATACTTGACGTGATCTCTAATGGCGCTTTTTTTGTTCAAAGAATCGTGAACAATTTTTCTCTGACTGAAACTTCCTAGTTTCTGCCTTAAGAAAGTAATATGAGACGCAAAATATGATTTCAGCTCCCAATTTTAACGGAAAGGTCAAGTTTTAAACGAAACCTTCAAATTTGGCATTTTCTTGTACTTTGGACGCGCGCTGTGTTCTGATCTCGCTAGTTTCAATAACCACGTTTACTGTCCATTCTTGCAAAAACGTTTGCATATCTTCTTTTCTTGTCGTTGAGCCCACTACGATGTCAATTATAGCAATTTTTACTAGCTTTATTCCTTTATTTTTTACTAGCTCTTTTGTTATTATAAATCAATCACTTCCACTTGTTGAGCTGCTCTATTCGGTGTCGATTTCGATTGTTAAGGGTTTTTAGAACTCCGTGTCCTAGTGGAAATTGAATTTTCCAAAACTTTGTTCTGTAAAAAGCTGTTTTGGAATTCGTTCTCCAATTTTCACGTGTATACCGAACCCAAAGAGCGCACGAGTATGCTTGTTTACTGTCTTCCATCACTTACTCATTTCGCTACCATTTATTCCCATTTGTGTATGATTTGTTCTGTTTTTCTACCTCTTTCTGAACCTCGTGGTATCAATTGACCCGACTAGGAACTTGTCGCTCCTCTGTTACGTGGATTCGCAGCTGCACCGATTAGAAAAATGTTATTTTGTTTTGTTAAAAATGTTATTTGTTATGTTTTCATTCGACTTCTCAAACACTGTTGTCTCCATTGACCCGGTTAGAATACGTGTCGCTTCGCAATTACGTGTGTTTGCAGCTGAAACAAAGGGAAATTGTTATTTTATATGATTTGTCATGTTTTTTCAACTTCTTAAACATCTTTGTATTCTTTTGACCCGGTTAGAATACGTGTCGCTCTGCTATTACGTTAGTTCGCAGCTGAACCGGAGAAAAAAATATTTTTTGGTATGTTTTGTTATGTTTTTCATCTCCTCAAACATTGTTGTACCTCTGTCAACCCCGTTAGAAACTTGTGTCTCCGCTATTATATGGCTTTTTTTGCTGAACCGAACGAAAAATATTATTTGAAGACACCTTATCATGTTTTGTTACTATTTTGGTATAATAAACGAATTTCTGATTTAATTTCTATTTGTTGTGGTACGGTTTAGTTGAGTAATTTCCTTTATAAAGGCGCATCTGCCTCCTGAAGAAGCGCCCCGGCCTGCCCGTTATAGCGCGGAAGTGGCAGGCCGGGGCATCACTGCTGGCAGGCGCGGTCGGGGTGCCCGCGCCTGCTGTCTGGCGGGCTCCCGGCCTGCTGAATCGGAATGTCCGAGGACATCTAAATGCCGGATCAACTGATTGTATCATTCAGAATAGCAAATTTGGAGTTGTAGTCAACTCCAGGGGTTGGACCGTGTAGTTTTTCACAAGAGGAAGGGACATCTCAATTTTCAACAAAGAACGATTGACAGAGTTACTCTGAAACATGGTGATTCTCTCATGAAAATTTATTGCATCCCGTGATCGGGGTTCACCCTATCCCTTTTCTGGTAACCACTGGTAGAGTTTGATTGAATGTATGATCTGGTTCCGCAATCGCGTTCAGTCCGGAAAGTCTCATTATCACAATCGTAGAAGCGAAGCGGTTGTTTTGAGAATGATTCTTGCTGATTTTTTTCAAAAACAACCGCTTCGCTTCTACGATTGTGATAATGAGGACTGAACGCGATTGCGGAACTGAATTATACAATTGCGCCAACTTTTAGGGGGCCTAGTTATACATCAGCGGAATGAAAACGTCCCGCGATGACAATGCCGCCGCTTGCTGCGTGGATCAGGTACTCGTCTGCAATATTGCGTGTTTGACGTAATATTACAGACTAAAAATTTCCGAGCGTTTCAATGATATTTTATCAATATTTCACGCCTCTATCACTTGTTTATAGCAGAAAGTCACTAGAACTGCATTGCTCTTGCCATAGCAGTGTTCATTATGTCGTTTTGATGACATTTTAACGAATTTAGATCTGAAAAATAATCAGCTGATGGAAATTGGCAAATGCCCAACAGGGTAGGTCCCGCCAGGATGCAGTATACAGCGCCGCGGCGTGTATAACTGCTCGGTGCTTTCTTCCGGCGCGCTTTTCTGAGACAACTCTTCCCTTTGGCATGCCTCAGCACAGTTGGGACGCACATAAGTGGTGGTTGTCTTGCTATTTCCGCAGCGTCCCGCCGGTGTATAACTAGGATCCGAGATGCTCAACCTACGCGTGGTGGATCTGTGGAGTCGACTACCAAGCCGGCTCATCAACCGAGCATCAACTACTCCACAAGGAGTTTTTTTTCGAAATGGGAGTGCAAATGGCTGGCTGATGCACTCCTTCATATTGTACTGTTACGAGCTGGCATTCAGAGGAACCCAGGACCGCGCAACAAGAATCCGCGATATCCCTGCTGTCATTGCGGAGTAACTGCTCAACATGCAAGTATCCAGTGCGGTGGCTGTCTCGGCTAGGTGCACCTCAAATGTTCGGGGTTAACCAGTTACAATAACTACTCTGATGCTTACTGTTGTAATTCTTGCTCAAAATCTCCTCCCAGTGTTCCTCTACATAGTCTAAACATTTTTCAACTCAACATTAATGGCCTGCGTGCCAAACTTGCCGAAATTACATTGTATATAGAACGCTTTCAACCTGATGTTATCCTTCTGCAGGAGACAAAACTGATCGCATTATCCCCCTCCCTACCCCGCTTACCCGGTTATACGTCGTACCACTTCCCTCGCACATCTCACGGTGGTGGCGTCTCAACATTTGTAAAAACATCTATTCCTTCTCACCTTATTGTACTTCGAAATGATAATGATAATGTTGTTGAATGTCTTGGAGCTCATTTCGTAATGCAAAATTGTCCACTAGATATTGTCAATGTTTATTGTGCTTATCTGGGCCAAATTCCGGTCCGCAATTGCGTCTCGACACGTTTTGCGGCCGCACGCGCTCGAGTCAGACGGGTTTCCAGCGCTAAAGCCGACTCGATGTGGCTTTTTTATTCGAATTTCTCCAATATTTCTTAGCTTCCTGTTTCCAAAACCCACCTAGAGTCAGCAGATCGGCTGCTGCGGCGCTGGAAGCTCTTCTGACTCGGGAGCGTGCGGCCGCAAAGCGTGTCGAGACGCAACTGCGGACCGGAATTCGGCCCAGATAAGCACTATATATCCCTCCTTCCACTTCGTGTCCCTATTCGTTTGATCCCACTCCCTATTTACACAATGTTCACTCTGTGCTTTCGTCTCAATCGGTTGTAGTAGCTGGTGATTTTAATGCTCACTCGCCTTCCTGGTTCTCCTCATTAGATCCTGATGAAAGAAGTGAACTTCTTGAACTCCTTGCTGATGATTGTGATCTAGTTCCTATTAATGAAGATGCTCCAACTCGCCTTCCATCGAAGGGTGGGTCCTCTTCACCGGACATCACATTTGTATCCTCCTGTCTTGCCATGACGTGTAACTGGTCCACTGCCGTGGTTATGTCAAGTGATCATATTCCTTTAAGCACATTGCTGGATCTTTCTCTTAATAGTCAACTTGCTCCTTTCACAGGTTCCCGTAGCAAAACCTACACCAATTATCGTAAGGCTAACTGGATCCGTTATAAGGAGGAGTTACTCAGCCGGGTTGCCAACTACCCGCTAACCGGCACTGTGCACGATAAGGAGAAGTTCATCGTCGAAGCCATACGCAGTGCCTCAAGAGCTGCCATCCCAAGCGGTCGTGTTAGAACATTCCACGCTAATGTACCAAAGGAAGCATTGGAGCTCATTAAGCGACGTGACGACCGACGCAGAGAAGATCACTCCGATCGGTCCATATCGCAACTGTCTGAGGAGATCACCACATTGCTAAATGATTTCAAGCAGAAACAATGGAGAATTCATTGAGTCAATCAACTTCGCCACTGACGCCAAGAAAGCATGGAACACCCTTAGGCGGCTGTCTGGCAAAAAGATACAAGCAGAAAGAAATGCACTTGAATTCCCATCGGGTGAATTTCATTATGGCTACAAAGCAGCCTGTCAAATGGGAAAGCTCTTTGCTTCAGCAATTTCGCGTCGGGACCGTAGTCACAGATGCACTTTGCGCGCCATCAGGAAACTCAATCGTCATAACGTTCCTGTTATTACTACTTCTACTATCTCGGACATCATCAAATCGCTGAAGAATTCGAGGGCTGAAGGACCAGACGGCATCTCAGCCGTTCATCTTAAGCACCTGCCGGAGCAGTACATGGAACTACTCAGTGACCTCCTCTACTCATCTTTCAGCACTGGTACCATTCCTGCACGCTAGAAACAAGCTATTGTTCTTCCCATTCTCAAGCCAGGAAAACCGCAAGAGAAAGCAACCTCACACCGGCCAATTTCCCTACTCTCCCCGATCGCTAAGTTAGCGGAAAAAATCATCAATACGCATCTCCAAGAAGCACTGCAGCATAACGCACATCAGCACGGCTTCAAAAAGGCACACTCCACCACCACGGCGCTGACGTCCATAACTGAACACATCATTGCCGGCTTTAACATGAATGCACCTGCCGGAAGAAGTCTCGTCGTAGCAGTTGATCTGACTGCAGCATTCGACAACGTCAGCACACCTCTGCTTTCAAAATCGATTCTGGACTATGACATGCCTGACTGGTGCAAACGTTGGGCCAACAGCTTCATCAAAAATCGCTCCATTCGCGTGAAATTTGACGAGCACATGTCTACTTCGATTCCCCTCAAGGCAGGCGTCCCTCAGGGTAGAGTACTATCACCTAGCCTACTTTCGTTGTACCTGTCTGATATTCCCGTGCCTCCACCCAGCATCCACTTATGCCTATATGCAGATGACATCACTATTATTTGCACCGACCCAGTCATCGACCGAGCTACTGTGGAGATGAACAAATACCTTTGCAGCCTGGCCAAATATCTTGAATCGAAGAAACTGAGGGTCTCTGCAGCCAAGTCCAGCGTTACTCTATGCACTGCACTACTGCAACGGCTGAGCACCAACTTCATCCTAAAGTACTTTGGGAAGGTGATCAGCTGCCCTTGTCCAAGCATCCTCGTCTACTTGGAGTCTTTCTGGATCCCTCATTGCGTTTCCATGAAAACACCCGTATCCGAGCTGCAGCAGCCAACACGCGCAACAACATCCTCCGTGCTCCGGCTGGCACCACATGGGGCAGCACAAAGGAGGTTCTACGCACTACTTAGAAGGCCATGATACAGCCAACTCTGGAATATGGAGCCCCAATATGGTCTAGACACTTGTCGGACGCCTCTTGGAGCAAACTACAAAGAGTTGAAAATACAGCTCTCCGTGTCATCACAGGCTGTCCAAGATCTACACCTGTATCGCACCTTCATCAAGAATGCGCAATACTTCCAGTGAAGCAGCACTGCCAGTTGCAGTCACAACAGTTCCATATTGGCAGAGTCAAGAATGCCGCCCATCCCAATTATTCACTTCTATCATCGGAACCTCAACACCGTAATATTCGCACACCACTGCATACTGCTATCTCTACCACTGATCGTCAAAAGTGAGCTACCTCTGAACTCACACGAAAGAGACAGCAGCAAATAGAGCACACCAGATTTGTATCCGAATACTTGTCCTGTACTCCTCCTGATCCCATCCTTAGTGACGTGCCGCCTAAGGTCGATGACAGTGAGAAGAACCTGCCCAGACGCTCTCGCGCGACTTTGGCGGGACTACGATGCGGTCATTCTTCGTATTTGAAGGCCTACGTACATAGGGTCGATGATTCGGTCCCTGATATATGTCCTGATTATCAATGTACAGGGCATGATTCACTTCATTTATTTTCGTGCCCAGCTAAACCAACCTCTCTGTCTGCTCGTGATATGTGGAAGAAGCCGTGTGACGTCGCCGCCTTTTTGGGCCTATGAGTAGAAGCTCCGCTGTGGCTGATAAGAAGAAGGTGTATAACTACGGCCTAAGTCCACTAAGAAAATGTTAGTAGGGAAAAGTCATTACAGAACAATCAAATGACGGAGAAAAACAGTTTACCAGAACCTCTGAAAAAAATTATTATGCCTGATTGTGTATTTCCCCAAGACGTTGAAGCTAGGACTTTTTCAGGCATCACCGTCTACCGTTACAGACGCTCTTATGGAGGATCGCCTACTCGTTTGGCAAGAGCGTACGCGGAAGAAAAAGTCGTCTACAATGGCCGCCATCCTTCCGAAGTCAAAGATCCTCGACTATACCTCCCAGAATTCACTTCTCACGAGTTCTGGAGCCAATTTTTTCGGTTGCGGGTCAGCATAAACCGGCGCTGCTGATCCGTTGTCTACTCATCCGTGCCGGAATCGAAGCAAACCCTGGACCCCCTCGCCGGACTCGATGGCCCTGCACCCAGTGTGGTGCCTCAGCCGCTGCGGGGAGCGTTCAATGTAGCAAATGCAGGAAATGGACTCATGTGAAGAAATGCTCCAGTCTCCCTAACTGCGTCTCCGTACCGACATATCAACCTCAGCGTTCAAGTCCCGACTCTCTAAAGATGATCCAGTGGAATATAAATGGTTTTCGCAACAAATCAGCGGAATTAGAAGCTCTCGCACATCGCATAGGAGCTGACATTGTGGGACTTCAAGAGACTAAACTGGATCCCAATCAAGGATCACCGGTGGTTCGAGGCTACACATGCCTGAGAAATGACCGAACGAGTTCCGGAGGAGGTGTGGCCTTTCTGGTCAGAAACAACTTACAGTGCAGTGTGGTCACTCCAGGAACCAGAGATGGTACGACGGAATGCATCTTCTTAGCTGTGGAAACGAAGGCTGGATCTGTGCACATTCACAATCTCTACTCTCCACCTAGGTCCTCATGCCCACCCGCATACGAGCTGTCTATCACCCAATTCCCGACATGCGGGAAACCCACAGTCGTCATGGGAGATCTCAATGCGCACAGTCCTCTATGGTCAGAGTGTGAAGAGGACCAACGTGGACAGGAACTCGAGGAGGAGATATCGCAAACGAATTTTGTGATTCTCAATGATGCCCATCACCCTATTAGGAAGCCGACGTATGGAAGACCCTCGTCACCGGACCTCTCGCTGTGCTCACAGGACCTAGCATCGTCAGCAGTTTGGGACACTGTTAACACAGGCGCAAGTGACCATCTTCCTACCCTGATGGAGTTCAGAAGCGAGGCCCTTATATCTTCGTCACCGAGGAACACTTTCGTGAACTTCAAAAAGGCGGATTGGCCCAAATTTCTGTCAGTGCTGGAACAACAATCGGCGGATTTCAACTTCCGGGTCACTCCACTGGAAATGGATCGATTTCTCGCATCGGCCGTAAGGACAGCAACGTCACAATCTATCCCTAAGGGCAGACGTAAGGCTTTTATGCCGGGACTGTCGGACTCCGCTAAGGACCTCATATGTGAAAGAGACTCGATTAGAGGAACGGACCCGACCAACACCAGAATCCCTGAGCTGAACAGAGAAATCGCTGATGAAGTGAGGAAGGACCGACAGCAGACATGGAGAACTTTCGTGGAAGGCATAGATCATCGTACAAACTCTTCGAAGCTATGGGCGACCATGAAGGCTCTGGATGGCCGTTCAGTGAAACCCAATCCCATCCAAATTTTGCATAAAGGCAAACCGTTGAAAAACAAGAATGCGGCCAACCTTTTATGCAAACAGTTCAGTTCGCCATGCCCTCATAAAAGCATGAAGTCGTCACGAAGGACCTTCCGATGGATGAAAAACTTTCCGAGAGAAGACGTTCCCATCATTTCGGCAGCCCTCATCGACGCCGCCTTGAAGAAATGCAAGCCGTCTAGAGCGTTGGATACAAGTGTTGTGGCCTCTGTAATGCTCAAACATTCGGGACCAATTTTTCGGGAGTGCCTTAGAGCCCTTTTCAACAGAACCCTGTCAACTGGACTGATACCGGCGTCGTGGAAGGAGGCGAGAATTTTCCCACTCCTGAAGCCTGGGAAACCTGCAGAAGATCTGAACAGCTACAGGCCTATTTCGATAATTTCATCTATGGCACGCACTTTTGAAAGAACCATTCTTCCTACACTGGAGACGCGCCCGCAAATCCCTGGATGGCAGAATGGTTTTCGGAAGGGTTTCTCTACCACCTCAGCGTTGGTCGAACTCACCGGATTCATTACAGATGGGTTAAACGAGAAGAGACCGCCTAGCCGCTCAATTATGGTTGCACTCGACTTTGAAGAAAGCATATGACACTGTGGTTATCTCCATCCTTTGTCAAAAGCTTGCCGAGTCATCCCTACCGAGAGGTTTAGCCCGATGGATTTCTAGCTACCTGAAAGGCAGAACAATACGGACAGAGTTTAGAGGCCAGTTGTCGAAAGTAAGATTGGTACGCTCCGGGGTACCGCAAGGTGCGGTTCTATCTCCGCTCCTGTTCTCATTCTACATAGCAGATCTCCGGACACCCCCTCCAGAAACACGTTTAGTCGGATATGCGGATGACCTTACACTGGTGGCGTCAGATCCGGATATTGAAACTTGCGAAAAGCGTCTGAACGAATACCTCCCGAAGCTAACAAAGGCCCTGGAAGATCTACATCTTCAACTGTCGCTCCAGAACACCAGTGTCTCTCTTCTAACAACACATTCTGCTCAAGCGAGATACGTGCCGAAAGTGTTCATAAATGGAATGCAAATCACACACGAAAGAAATCCGACAATTCTCGGCTACCATTTCGACACTATGATGACGGGTCGATTACATGCGGAAGATGTTCGCAAGAAAACGGCTAAAAGAGCGAATCTCTTGAAAGCGTTGGCAGGAAGAAACTGGGGACAAAGCAAAGAGCTGCTCACACTGACCTACCGCGCCACCGGACAATCCGTGATGTCCTACGCTGCTCCAGCCTGGAGCCCGCTCATTGCGTCGACTCACTGGGATCGGTTACAAGCTTGTCAAAATGCAGCCTTGAGGACCGCGACGGGAAGCCTGGCGATGGCTGGCCCTACCCACCTCAGCAATGATACGGGAATCATGCCAGTCAAAGCTCATAATGAGATGTTGACGCTTCAATATCGAACGGTTGCGGCACTTGATCCAGAACATCCCTCACACGACATGATGAAGAAACCAGAACCACCAAGACAGATCAGAAAGCATGTCAGAACGATCAAGCCAATATTGGTCAGGCCAGGAAACGCGGAAAGCATTCGCAAAGAAGTGCACAAAGAGTTTGTTAAGGAGTTCCTGGTTACTATGAACTCCCCCTTGCTAAGTGGACCGCCGCCGAGGATTGCTAAGGAGGAGGAGACTTTGTCAAGACCAAGTCGGGCAGCGCTATCTCAGCTCCGGAGCGGTTTCTATTCGAAGTCGCAATGGTATCTACATAAAATAGGAGCAGCCGATAATCCACTTTGCCCAGACTGCGGGCTTGAGGAACACACAGTACCTCACATGTTCTCTTGCTCTGGAAAGCCAACGCACCTCACAATAGAAGATCTCTGGCTCAAACCAGTGGAAGTAGCCCATTTCCTGTCACTTTAATTATGCAATAATGAATTTGAAATGTAAAAAAAAGAAAAACGAATAAAAAAAAATAAAATCAAAAAAAATTTTAAAAATAAAAAAAAGATTAAATAAAAAAAATCAAAAAAAGAGGGTCGAAAAACGCCCCACTCAGGGATCCTCCAAAGAGGATCCCAGAAACGTTGCTTCGATGACGTCGTCTATATGCCGCAAATTGGATCCAGGATCAGTGTGTATGGTGGATGATGGGCAACAACAACAACAACCGTTACAGACAATCGTGGCGGGACCGCTTCGCCATCCATTGGCAGCAAGTCAAGAGAGCGAAGCGAAATGCTCCAGAAAATGACTTGCGACAGCGACAGCGGGTGTTTGGGCCCTTTATTTGTTTGCCAGCAGTTTATTAGTTACTCAGCTTCGAAAAATCGAAAAGACCATAGGTATAAGGCTGCAATATGGACCAAAACAGGTTAGTGAGCGGAAAGTACACATGCTCAACAGAATATACCCTTATTTAGCAAGAAATGTGATAAAAAAAACTTGTGCTCAGCGTCGAAGAATGCTTTTCTGAGTGAATTTCCGGTTAATTTAGGGTCACAGGCGCAAACATCCTTACGCATCTACACACAATTGCCCGTAAATCAGTGTAAGAAACTTGAATCCACGTTAGGTACCTGCCAAGGAGAAGTTTTAGGCAAGCTGTGTCATTCTCAATCAACAGAACAGGTCTGCAAGAACCCTGCCTTGCTTTCGCGGCGGTTCGCTGCTCTTTGCGGTGTCTTGGCTTGCTGCCAGTGAATTTTTAGGTGGTCCCGAAACGATTGTCTGTGACGGTAGACGGTGACGCCTGGAAAAGTCCTAGCTTCAACGTCTTGTTGTATTTCCCCACGCCAGGTTCGATGCGTTATCCGTAGGAAGACTGCGCACAACGCATCGAACCTGACGTCGGGGTAATGGTTTCGCGCTTAAAAAATCTTAAGTGCGATGCTGCAATCACTTGAAGACTGGACTCGTGCGCTGGACAATGATGCTGGTGTGTTATTTACCTCGATTTTTCCAAGGCGTTTGACAGAGTTTCTCATCGCAAATTAGTAAACAAACTAGAAATAGTGGGTATCCATCCGCGTATAGTGGCTTGGATTCGTGCTTTTCTCACGGGCAGAAATTTCAGAGTCCGGCTTAACAGTACGTTCTCCTCTCCCTTTGCAGTCCTTAGTGGTGTTCCCCAGGGTGGAGTGCTTTCACCTATTCTCTTTAATATTTATACGTATGAGCTTCCCTCGATTATATCCTTGAACAACGTTGGCTGTTCGGCATTCGCTGACGACTTTAAGTTGTATAATCCTATTCGGACCAGAGAAGATTCAGAGTGTTTGCAAAAAGCCCCTAATGATGTAGCCAAATGGTCGTCTGAATGGAAATTGCCGCTTTCCAGCGAAAAAACTGAGGTGATGAAGATTGGTAAGAGGCGAGTTAATGGCTTCTATACTATTGACGGTGTGCAGTTGAGCGAGGTCAGCGAGATTAAGGACCTTGGTTTTCTTGTCAAGGATGATCTTAGTTTCGATGATCACTGCCTCCAGGTCGCGCCCATGGCCAACAGGATGATGCACAGCGCGTTTCGAGCACTTTCAACTACTAACGCAAATGTCCTGACTGAGGTGTATAAAACGTACATACATACGTCCACTTATGGAGTATGGCACGGTGGTATTCAATCCATTCAAAAAGGGATCCATCGATAGGCTGGAGAAAGTCCAGAATACTTTCACACGTAGAGTTTACTTCAGGACATCGTGGTTTCAGACTAATCGCAACGTGTGTCATGTCACCAGAAATGCCAAGTTGGGCCTAACCACTCTAGAACACAGGAGAAAAAGGTTTGATATGATAATGATGTATAAAATCATTCATGGGAGTGCTGGTATCAAGGCTAGCCGGCTGTTCAACCTGAGATCGTCAACCACCAGGGGAGCGCCGGTGAAATTGGGCCTCGTTGGGGCCAGGCGGAATGTAAGACAGCACTTTTTTGTCAATAGGGCGGGGTCTGAATTCAACAAATTACTTCGGTCAGGCTTGGTAGTTGGGAAGTTCACTGAATTCAAAAAGGCGCTTGAGATTTATCTGTTGTCCCAGGAGCGATGTTTGTAAGATCTCACCCCTTCATGGTGCCGGTGTTGCCTCGTAGTCAGTTTATCGATTTGCTTTATTATTGTCCTCTATCTTTAATCTTTTTCAGTTGCCGTTTAGGTGTTTCGTTTTGTTGTTTGTCTATCACACGGTTCTACCGTGTAATAAATCAAATCAAATCAAGTGGCTTTGTTTTCTATCTCCTGTACGAAAAATTCTTTGAAAAATAAGAGGGGTCAAAGTACATGTTGAGAAGTTAGAACATTTCGCGATGAAGAATATTCGAAAATTTGTTGCATGTTGTTATGGTGAAACGAATCGCAGGACAACTGTTATAGGACAAGGGCGGGGTGGCCCAATGGGCTGGCTGGTCCACGAGATTTTCACCCACTTCCCGACCGTTTTTCGTCGCACTTTCGTTTTCAATATTCTCAGAAGGACCCAAAGCTTATCTTTTAGCCAAAAACGGGCAACTTTTTCATCGTAAACACTGCCTTTAATCGACCCCATAGGGCTAGAATGGAGTCCTACGGCTAAAAGGCGCCGCAGCATATATTGGGGATTCGGTCGTGCGAAGTCCCATGATCGATAATCCCTCATTGCATGCTGCCGCGCTCTTCAGCGGTGGGACTTTATTCAGGTCCTCATGCATCTGAACGCTTGCCACCCTCCTCGGCTGCAGCGGCGCGCGTCGCGTCTGGCTGGCGCATTGCCAACATCGTCGTTTCGAAAGCTCCCATCGCCTGTCCATTCTACGACTTTATTAAGAAATGAGGAAACATACACAAGTATAAGAGTGAGCCTCATTTGTATACTTATGCAATGAATAGGATGCATAACGAACACAGAAGTGGGTGGGGGGTAAGGAAGTGAAACCATTTGGCGAATCGCATCCACGAATCACATCTTTGCTTACTAGATCTTACATACATCTTTGGCTACTGGAGGACTAGGATAAATGCTGCTATGCTCAAGAAGCCCCTTTGCGACGACTCACATCTTAAGGAGTTGGAAATTGAGAAAACTTTTCAAAGGTACTGAACGCTGAACTATAGGTGCCCTAGGCACAACTTTTAAAAACGGCCACAAAATGGAACATGCCTCTTTAGGCTGGATTCTGTGCACAGAGTTTTGCACCTTCGCCCCCCCCCCTATTCCTCCAATCCTATCAATGGGTTAGTCTGCCACCGAGGAAACTGTGCGTGAAGAGCTTTTTCCTGAAGACGATGATAGAATAACATCGGTACTGATTTACTTGCTGGGAGGAAACCATCAGCCCATTTTATCGCCGTTGGCCTATCACGTCAGCATTTGCTGTTCCTGTGACCGCTCCATGTCCTATTAACATTGCGGTCAACTGTATTTTGTTCTTCACGTGGCAGGGAAAGTTTTTCAGGATATGGATAACAGGTCGGAGCGCACAGAGTCGTCTAACCCGTCGATTTCACCGTAAACTCTATACAGCCGAGCTGTTTTAACTTGTCTGAAGCCACTATTTCCCTTTAAAGTTTGGTTGCAGTCTCTATAGTGTCTCAGACAACTTTAACATCGATCCAGATGCTCCAGGTCGCTGATGATGTCAGAGACGCAGAGGACGGCGCGCTGCTCCTTTGGACTCTAGGCTTGCCATCTCGTTTGGGACAGGGTATACAAGTTTCACTGATTATTCTTCAACCATTAATGTGATGATGTCGTTTTCATTCCAATTCACTGCTGAAATAATTTAGCTAGGTGTGTTCACCTACATTCCCTGTTGTATTCATCCTGCTGCTTCAATTACAACAGCTTACAGTTGATCCCGTTCATGAAATTGAATCAGGGTCAGAATTTGGGCGAAAACTTCGGAGTCATTGAATGACAAGCGAGGACGGCTGTGGCGTTGGCAATGCGCCAGCCAGACGCGCCGCACGCAGCCGATGCCCGCCGACCAATCAGCTGCAGCCGAGGAGGGTGGCAAGCGTTCAGATGGTCCTCATGCACCACAGCCAAACAGGGTACTGCACGAGGTAGGGGTAATTTCACTCCCCCCCCCCCCACAGAAGCATAATTTGGTTAGATTTACAGCGATTTTCTCAGAACCCCCAGGCGTAACTTCAACAATTTTCTGGCGATCCCATCACATACCCCGCAGAAGGGTGACTTGTTCTGTTTTTTTTTGTACAATTTAAAAAAGACGAACGATTCATAAGTGCATACCTTCATTCAGAATGGTCTATTTGGTCTCCCGGTGGAGCTCAGAAAAAAGACTGAAATTATGAAAGAGGGGTTAACGAGGCCATGCACACTAGCGTTTAGTAGACACGAGTCGGCGCGTCGGGAGGGTATTCTGCCAAGGGCGTGACGACTGTGCGCCACACGTAGACATGCAGACTGCACCGGTACACCCTTCGGTACATTGTTAAAGACACTGTTGCAGATTCATGGTGAGACATTCATACACTCCTTTCAGGAGTGAGCTTTACATGGTGGATTGCTGACATGACCATGTATGCTGCTTTATCCTAATTACGTTGTCTATAGCCTTGGGTCCGCCCTTATTCCAAAACGTACCAAGTAAGGCAAGAAAAAGACACTTAACGTACAGTTGACACGGATCTTAGTGCCGGTTGTGATTCTTTTTGTCGGTGCACAATACGTTAGCGCCAACTCAGTGCACGCAGCGTATGTTACGTGCACAACGTTTAGATCCACGTGCGTGGAGATCGTGTCAATGAAGTCACAACCGATACTGCTATCCGTTTCGAAAGTGTGCAGCTGGACAGTCCGAACAATAACACCTCAAATATGTTACAAAAAATCCGTCTCCCCAAGAGAGACATCCCCACCTTCCCGACCTAACCTTCAATCTTGCTCCTTCTCGTCACGTTGCCCCCAGCACAACAGTAATTAGGCACGCGGCCGGTTAACACTTAGGAGACAGCGCGCTCCAGCGCTAATAGGGGCAGAGGACCGCGCGCTCCGCGGCTAAACAGCTTGGTAGGTTTCCGAGCTCGGGTTTTCATTCTAAGCCCGTATCAAAGAATTAAATGGTGCTGAGTGTCTGCTCACCAGCATTATAGGTTGTATTTAGTAGCGTATTCCGTAGCAATAATTACCCGGAGTCTTGCTCGTTAGAATTGCGACAATAGTTCCTGGCGTGGGTGAGCAGTGTGGACATGCGGTCTCCTACGTGTTGAAATCGCTAGTTTTTGCTCGAGTACGGACCAGCATCTGGGCCGCTACGCATAGGGATAATTTGTATTGGAGAAACTTCATGAACGTCTTTCTGCAATTCACCTGACAATATAAATCAAGGACTAAGGGGTGTATTGTTAGGTCCGTGGCCTGTGTCCTCAAGAAAAAGAGTTTAAATTCAAACCGCGGCTGGCGGGGCGGTTTGATTCTCAGAGATTGAGATTTAAACCGCCACGCCAGCTGCGATTTGAATTTACACGTTTTTTCTTGAGGAAACAGGCCGCGGATCTAACCATAGACACAATTCTCTACGAAAATTGAGATGAGAAAAAAGCGGTGGTTGGATTATACTGATATTATGAGTATTTCAATCACCATCTTTTTCCAACATTGTGCTGATCGTGAATCTGGCATTCATACTTGCCTTTTAAAAAGTTCACATTAGCTTGTGATAGCTATAAGGCCATTCAAAAATCATAACCTGCAACTTTCCCAGGGATTCGGAAAGCGGTTATCAAAACAGTGATTAACTATTAATACAACCTGGTCCCTAGACAAGATTTCAGTAAATCTCACAACTCGCATCAAGTATAATAAAAACGGATACATTATTTCAGGACTGTAATCAGCGCCCAAAACGACCAACCCCCCCCCCTTGAAGATTTGAGACCTGATACCTCGGGTGTACGTAGTCAAGTTAACTAGGGCAACCGAAGCTAAGGAACGTTCATTTATACTTGAACTATGCATCAAGCGCCACACGCTCGTTCGCATAAACCGTCCTCATCGATACAACAATACCTACGGTTTCAACACTTATGTATTTCAAGACCGGCTGTGCCCATGTCGAGCCACCAAGGGTGAAAACGGCTTATCCAAACGGGAATGCTGCTTTTCGCTTCTGCGGCTCCCCGCTGAAGCCACGTTTTGACCGCAGGTGATCGCTGCCGCCATTTGAGTGACAACTGCTCCTTTTTCATCTCGCGCAATGGGAAGGCATTCCAATTGTGACCGCTTCGTGGCAAACGTCTGACATCGTTGGGTCGCGGCGACGAAATCCTATGTTTCACTGCTTCGCTGCTGGAGGAGCGATTCTCAATGGTCGCTGGCGATTGCCAGCGAATGTCACGTTTCTTTCTCGGATTGCTGCTCAATTAACATGACGATATCAGTATGTACGAGTAGGAACATGTTATTTATGGCCACTGGCTATTACTTTCCACCGATTGATTGATTTTCTTCGATCGCAAATAAGGCTATGCACTATGACCACGATCGTTGCCGTTGTTACATCGCTGTAGCAGCGGGCGCGAAATCGCTGCGATGAAAAACAGCAGCGATGCAGTCAAAAGGCTTAAGAGGCAGGGTCCGGCGGGGTTGCGAAATTTGCAACGTGGGCGGGAGTGATCGCACAAATTTCGGTTCAAAAATGACAATTTGGTGAGGATATCCAAAAAACTCTCGAAATTTTCGGTCACCAAAGGGAAGGATCGTAGCATTGCTCAGGTTCTAGACACTTGAGCCCGCTTACTGAACGAATTTTCGGTGTCTGACAGTTTTAGTAATCAAATAGAAACTGCCCAGAAATCGCGCATGGGGGGATTGCGAGAATTTTTTTGATTTTGGAAAAATTACGATGGTGGGGGGTCGCTCCGATATAAGCCGTGCCCTTTTGGAAAGACAGCATATTTTGACAAATTAAGAAAAGCCGTGAAATCGCCGCTACCTTTTGATTCTTGCAGCGCACATCTTTGGAACATGCTTACATCCACAAATTCAATAAAACGAATGGAATGACGAATAGAAAGCACTATGGTAGCTGACGAATGTAATGAAAAGTGCGGCCACGGTTCGTGGCCGTGGTCGTGCTCTCGCAATCAACCCTCTATTCACACGCAGACGCGTCCATCAATAGGCAAAATCACGGAGAATGCAACAGCAACAGGTGAAGAAGACGAACACGTTGACGACGAAGCGCCTCTAATTCTGCCACTTGACATACCCCAGTGAGAAGAAAAGACGGGTAAAACCACTACGGAGAGTTGATCCCCAACCAGCCTCGTAGCATTCTTGAAATCGTCCAAAGTCGCGTTTGGGAAGCACAATTTCCCCATTTTAAAGCTTCGGACCAAGACAGATGGAATTTTTCGAATATTGACAAATGGGCTTCAGATTCGTGATCGGCACCCGAGACAACCTCTACGAACAAGTTTTGAGCTCAATCCAAGACAATTTTTTTGAACGCCCTAATAATTGTCATTCGTGTACCCCTTTTCTTTCTGCAAAGCTATGGAAATGCCCACTTTTGGAAATCTTCTCTGAGGCATTTACCCGATTCTGAGTATGAAATATTGGAGCACAGTCCTCCCCTAAGAACATATGGTTAGGTTCGCGGCCTGTTTCCTCAAGAAAAAACGTGTAAACTCAAATCGCGGCTGGCGTGGCGGTTTAAATCTCAATCTCTGAGAATTAATCGGCCGCGCCAGCCGCGGTTTGAATTTAAACGTTTTTTCTTAAGGACACAGGCCACGGACCTAACTATATTAACGTCGGCGTGGATCCGGAAGAGACTTTGCGTTCACTGTTGCAGGTTGGCGCAAACCCGGTGCCCTGTGCACCAATATAAGTGAACCGAGCAAATATAAGTGAACCGAGCTTGCGCCAACCTCCAATAGGGAACGCAAAGTTACTTCAGGATCCACGCCGATGTTACAGTTGGATCTCGAAACTGCATCTTATGTGGGCAACTTCTCCTTGTAAAAGCAGATTGTAAACACACGCAAATTGTTTTCCGCATGATTTTTGTACACACAGCCCTGAATTGGGCACTTTCCCCAGAGGATGCCTCAAGGCATGTCGAAAATCTCCTTTTTGGGCTTAATTAGGATCATTTAGAATGTCTGTATTCCTCAGCTTCATGGTACAATGATGATGGTTGCTTGTTGTGTTTGAAGCTGTCGCGTTGAGATCAACGCAACAGCTTCAAACACAACAAGCAACCATCATTATTAATTAAGATCAACAATTTCACAAAACCGTTGTACACCGCAGACGCGCTAATAGACTAGTAGTAGTACTCTGACATCGCGACCTCAGCATTATTACCGCGTTGCATGCAGCAGCAACCGTGTCCGCAATTTACAGGTGTAAAATTGGCAGCAAAATGAATTGCTTAGTTTTTTTTTTCACAAAAAATGGAGTCGCTCTGTGGCACACTACCGATTATATGTACCGGTCACTCCGTGGCGGTGACTGGCCAATAGCTGCTTGGTACGTACTCGATATATATCCTCTATAAAACATCGTAATCCTCACGACTCATTACGCGGGAGGCGCGCGCGACTCTGCTCCTTCCGTCTGTCATGCCCTCTCTGTCTCTAACCTCCGCTCCGCACCAGCACGCGCAGCAACCATGAGAATTTCGCTGTTTTATAGCCTTTACACAGTCCCGATCGAGTCAGCCAACGAAGAGCCTACGGAAGCAGCGCCCCCTCTGCGTCTCTGACGAGCGCACCACGTACGTAAGGCCTCTTTCAGAGTTCGATCGCCGTGTGATGCTATGGTATCATAATCATGAGTATCAAATGTAATCACGTCGCAGGTCGATTCTCATTCGAAGCATGCTATCGCAGCGATCGGCAATGGAACTCTAAAAGAGACCCCAATCCAAACGCGACGCAGTATCTGCCTTACCGTACTCATGAAAACAGGATTCCCCACTTTTTCACGTACCCTTCCTTTATCTCGCATATTTCATGATTCTATTGCATTACAATTGCTCAAAATGCTCGTGATACTCGCATGAGGTGCATGAGCAGCTAGTGTCTCAGGATGCGGATTATAAATCTCAGGACATGGCTCGATACAAGCGAGCTGCTTCACAATGTATAAGGTGGTTAGGCGCTATTCATACTCCTCAACGCCAGTGCATCACGCGTGAGATGCGCGTGCGTGGCGCTAGGGTATGAATACATTCTACGCGCTTGCGGAGATAATGATTACTCCAGCGGCGCCGCCATGGCAGAGTGGAACAAAGTGGACCTCAAATTTTCTAAACAAGCAAATTCTGTACCCGCACTCACCATCACGGTAGCAGAGGATAGTACTGAAATCATTTACAATGAAACGGAATGAAATTGATGATGAATTAATAACCAAAATAATAAAAAAGTCGTTTCAGCCGTCACCGATATTGTGGAGCGGGCGTCACTAGCGTGAAACGGATGACGCTAGTGAAAGGAGTATGACTAGCGCCTTAATTGATCTTCCGATTTTATCGCAGTTTGCATAGTTTTCTAGGCTATGAAATATACGAGAAAAAGACGTACGTGGAAAAAATCGAAGAATCCTGTTTTCTAGATTACGGTTAGGTATCTATAGGTGCCGCGCCGTGTAACATCGGCATGGATCGTGGAGAGACTTCGCGTTCACTGTTGAAAGTTGGCGCTAACTTTGTGCACCAATTTTATAGCGTATGGCACAGAGTTGGCGCCAACATTCAACAGTGAACGCGAAGTCTCTTCACGATTCATGTCGACGTTACGTGACTTGTGTACGTTGCTTACGCGTCAGAGACGCAGAGAGAGCGCTGCTTCATTGAACTCTCCGTTGGCTGAGCCGACCTTGACATAGTGCAGTCATAAATACAAATGTTAAAGCTAGGACTTCTACAGGCGTCACCGTCAACTGTTGCAGACAATCTTGGTGGGGCCACTTCGCCATCCGCTGGCAGCAAGCCAATTCTTTTGCAAACCACTGCGAAATGACGCCATAGTGCCCAAGAAGTCGTTTTGCGTTTAGTTTGCAAAGACTCGCATGCTTTGATATACAAATTCGTGTGGGATATAAGGCCCCTGAACCATTTACTCCTAGATACTGGAAGGGGAACAAATCCCACATAGATGTGAAGCTTGGGGTCGGTGAACCCGCGGGTTGTGACGACACAGCAGCCTGGCGGGCCCGAGTTCTCCGACAACCGCCAACAGATGTCGAGGTGGTCCCGCAAGGATTGTCTGCAGCGGTGGACGGTGACGCCTGTGAGGGTCCTAGCTCCTACGTCTTGTGTCATTAACTGCCGCTGTGCGAGAAGGAGCTACGAAGTAACACATGGATTTTATCATATCAGCACACCCAACCAGCTAGCCTCCTCAGTAACGCGACCGAGTCAATCTTCGATGATTTCAAAACATCTAGCTTCATCGCCATACCAAATCTGTCAATACTCATCAACATCGCGTTTCAATGCATGGGTTACACCACGACTGCATACTTTGCTGTTGGTTGTTCCGAATAGGAGGTCCAGCCTCCAGTATTCTCTATTCTTAACAACACGGTTTGCAGGTCTTGAATGACAGTATAATGACTCCCAATCAGACGTCGCACAAAGTCTAGAGAGGTGTCTGGACGGCCTCAAAATTTCATGGTAAGCTCCCTAAACAAAGCCCAACACTGACTAACCTCAGCTGCAAATTCTGCAGACGACATTATCAGATGAGGTAAGAGGCAATTTGAAGAAATTTTTGTTCCTACAGCATAAGATTCGTACCAGGATCAAGCGGTTACTGTCCCGCGGCGGGACTCGGGGGCGTACCAAAAGTGAAAAAACACTCCGCATGGCTTAACAGATGGCGAAGGAGTGCAGTGTTGATTACAAAAAAACTACAGGTATCATACTTTTTGGAAACCCTTCAGACCCAGAATTGTCCAAAAAAAAACCACGTAAGTGCAGTGAAAGGTTTAGACATTTTTCGTGAATTACGGTCATCAAGAGGAGGGCGGACGTACCACCGTCAATCCTAGGGACAGCTGCTTGCTCGACCCTGATTCTAAAATGTTGAAACTGGAAGAGAAGGGAAATTTTCTGGGTTTCGAAACCAAAGTTATCCAAGAACCGAAAACGGGACGTGGGCCAAAAGGCTAGCGTTGAAAAATTGCTACAGACGTGCGTATAGTCAACATTGCGTTGATCGCATATAGCCCCACATAGCGTACGTAATACGGCAAATTCTGTTCGAAAAAAAAAACTCCAAGCTTTCTAGCTTTTTGGTATTGATTTTTTTACCAAATAGAACAAAAAATTTTAAAAAAACGCACACCCTTGCTATAAGGGTTCGGCGATATTCTGAATAAGCTCATAGACTAACCACGACTCTGTTGAACATGCCTATGAGTTTTTGTAATACTACATGCAGCTGTTCTTGCCCTTTCATTTTCAACTCATAAACGTTTTTTTCTGCCTTTAGGGTGCATATTCTTCGAATCTAAGTTTTTAACGACTTTCGAATACCGACAAACGATGATTTTGGCTCGTTGAAAGACTAACGAATTACAAAATCTCTATGTGTCAAGCGCATCTCTAGAGAGAATACAAAGGAGCCGTTGGAACAACTCCGCGACAACCGCAACAGAACCATATGAATCTCATGAACGGAAAGCCTAGAGAAGGAAATCGCAACAGCATAATCACCTTCAATCAAACAAGATAATGGTGTATGACAACTGCGGCATCGCGTGACCGTGAATGAAGGCATACCTCGTCACAGAATACACTAGAGTGAGGACTTTTTAAAAAGAGACCGAACGAACGAATTTCGAATAAATTCGTTCATTTTTTTATTTCGAACGAACGAATCTCGAATGAATTCGTTCATTTTTTATTTCGAACGAACGAATTTCGAATAAATTCGTTCATTTTTCATTTCGAACGAACGAATTTCGAATAAATTCGTTCATTTTTTATTTCGAACGAACGAATCTCGAATGAATTCGTTCATTTTTTATTTCAAACGAACGAATTTCGAATAAATTCGTTCATTTTTCATTTCGAACGAACAAATTTCGAATGAATTCGTTCATTTTTAATTTCGAACGAACGAATATTCCAGGTTCGAATATTCGAATGACGAATAATTTAAGCATCCATAGCAATATCGCGCAACTACGAAGTGAGCGGCAATAACAGATTGAATTCTTCTTCTAAAGCTTTATTTTCACCTACAAATGAAATTAGTAAGGCACGACTCATCTCTGAACCTGTACGGGCAACAACGCAAAGAATGCTACAAAATCAACTTTTCCGCTTTAACTTAGCCTAAGGAGTTTATTCGAGGTGCTGAAAATGAATAAGAGGCCCACGTTCGGTGCTTCGAAAAATCACGGTAAGTGTAGGGTAATTATATCGTTAAAGTCTCCGATGACTCAAATTTCGACTAGAGAACCTACCCCTAAACCTCATATTAAAAGGAGCTCGATGGTCACTCCGATCTTCCCTCTTTCCCGGAGACACGATATAGGCGAGTGCTTGCCCTCCTGACACGAGAGCGAGCCCATCACGGGCAAAGCGTGCCCCCAAAAAGATGCTGGACGCTCAAGACGCTAGTTTCCAAGGGAGGCATACGACGCGGTTCGGAGCCAGGACACGGATGAAGGCAATGCCTTCTGTTCAATTGCCCAATTTCGCGGTACTTGGCTCCGCCTGGACGCTTAAGGCCCTGCTCAATCGCTGGTGGCCCCAGTTGGTGCTGGGTGCTCTGGCCGGGTCACGTGTTGGCGTGCGGCCGCGTCGTGCACCGGTGCGTGAGTATATTTTTGAAAACAAAAAGCTCAGAGGGGCTTATCACCAGGGCAGGAAGCAGCTACTCGCCCACGACAGTCGCTACCTCCCCCGCGATAGCTACTACCATGGGCGACAAAACTTCGGATTTTGCACTCCACGGCCACTATCCCGCTGGCGGCTTTCAGCGGGGCGTGGAGCGCGTTTTTGTCTGAGCCATTAATCCTTCGAAAATTGCGGAAAGGATAAGAGATTCTTAATCCACAGCTCAGAAAAGCCTCTTGGCGAAGTTTTAGCCAAATCGGTGCTATCACTAGAAGGGGGGGGGGGAGTACCAATTGCCATCCCACTAGGGCTCGCCCATTTTTCCGTGCCGCCGCGCAATTATAACACAGATCCGGGGTTCCCACGCCTGCCAAAAGCGTTGCGGCGCGGACAAATTGGTATAGCCATATGCAGTGGACAAGTGGCTCCGACTGGCGAGATAGCACGGCCAGATCTAAAACGTCGACAAACCACGGAACTGTGTCGCAACCTTCCGTAACACCGGAAACGGATGTCAAATCTGTGCTTAGCACCCCCAAAGGTTGTTATCGCGGCCACTTGGCCACCCCTATACTACCCGCGCTATGTTTTTTAAAAACGGGGAGCATCTGGCAAACTTGGCAAAAAAGCGTCCGATGCATGTAACTTTGTTGAATGAAGACTTTTTTGAATTCTGAAAACGCTATCATATTCACAGAATAAATTGCTACCTAATCATGTCACTTGAGTGCCGAAGTTACCTAAGAGCACTTCGTTTTTGAGGGAAATAGTTTTTGCAATCGTTTTTCAAAAAACGTCGCGCGCGGCGAATGCGGCGAAACTTTGAGCAGAATTTTTACAAGTAATGGAAGAGCAATCTGTATGCTTTCTGCATAAATTAGGTGCAGGGGGGGAATCTCAAGGTTTGTTTACGTTGAATTTTTGAAACCCTTCATTTATGAGTCCGGGGATTTCGCAACAAAACTCCGACTTTTTAGGTAGTTCTCAAGTGTGTTTAATGTCATCTAACGGAAAAAATGTTGTTTCAAAATTAATGTTCAGAAATAAAAATGCATTAAATGCAAGAAAAAGAGGATTAAGAAAACTTCAAATTCTGAAGTTGCAAATCTATAGGGAACCTTCACCATTCCCCACTCAAGTATCCTAAACAACCTTCACCTCTCGGACCGTTGTCTCCACCCCAACGAACCTATGACACCAACCCGAGGTTTTCCTTCCCCTCCAAAATCGTTGTGGCGCGGAGAAATACAATACCCGCGCTAAGTTTTGTAAAAACGGGGAGCGTCTGCCAAACTTGGCAAAAAAGCGTCCGATGCATGTTAACTTTGTTGAATGAAGACTTTTTTTAATTCTGAAAACGCTATCATATTCACAGAATAAATTGCTACCTAGCGGCGCGCGCGATCCTGCTGTCTCCGTCTGTCCTGCACTTTCTCTCTGCCTCTAACCTCCGCTCCGCACCAACACGCGTAGGAACCATGAGAATTTAGCGGCTTTATGACCTGTAAAAACTGTCCTGCATTCGTCTCACCAGAGGAACAGGCACCGAATTTATGAATATTTCTTATCGCGAAAGGTTCTGCCGTCCCAGCATGTGCATTGGCCCATCTTCTTTTCGAAGGTTTTCGGTACAAGAAACAGTAATTAAATTCACTTACGTAAAAAAAAATTTGAAGCGCAGAACTAATTTCCGACGTCAGGTTTTAAGCTTTGTCTGCAGTCTACCGAAACACCAAACCGGCACAATTAAATTGCTCAGAGATTTCTTTACACTGTTTTTCTCCGGTATTTGAGTGATCTGTGAGGGCTTTTCCCTAGTAACGTCTACATGAGGCCTATGCATACCCTGGCGGCAATAGTCTGGCGGAAAAAGTCGCGCCCCAATGATGGGGAATGGAGGGCAGGGAGAAAGCTGGGTAGGCCGCCTTCCATTCTTTAACGTGGCGGCGCGACTTTTGCCGCTCGACTATGCAGAGACTTTTAGTGGACTTACCTACTCAAGAACATCGGAAACTAGAATACGGTTCTTGATCGTGAACACTGCCTTCAAGGGGACGCAACAAAAACCACGTCTAAAATGATAGCGTGCATCGCAAAGAGGAGGGGAATCTTAATCAATCGCCAAAAATACTACCGCTCAGGTGTTTTTCATTTGGGGGGGGGGTCCGAGAAAACAAGTGAAGGTGTCTCCAGATCGACATTTTGATGGGAGAAGGTTGGGAGTATAATTGAGCAAAACTGTAAAAATTTTTCGAATATAGTCGAAAATCATTTTTTTTTATTTTAAATTTTCGAATGTTATTGAAAATGAAATTTATCGAATTTCAAATTTTCGAATAAATCCGAAAATCATTTTTTCGAATTTCAAAGTTTTGAATATATTTGAAAATCAAATTTTTCAAATTTTCGAATAAACTCGAAAATGGTTATTCTCGAATTTCGGATTTTCGAATATATTCGAAAAACTGATTTTTCGAATTTCAAAATTTCGAGTATATTCGAATAAACAAAATTTTCGAATTTTTTGAACAATTTTTTCTATTTGTCTGATAAATTTTCTCGAATTCACGAATGATAGCTTCGATTTTCAAAATTAGTTTTGAGCTGTCATTTACTGTGACTATCACGTTGTAGAAATATTTACCAGTTACACTTACTCTTAATCTCAAACCATTTCTAGTCAGGATGGCTGCAGAATCTGTACCTGGGGTTGGATTGTGTCGGAACTGGTTAAGAGAGCCTACCTTAATGTTAGGCACTATTCATACTACTCAACGCCAGCGCGGCAACCGCTTGACGTGCGGGCGTGGCGTTGATGTACTAAGGGGTCGTTTGTACTTCCGCCGCGGAGCGGCGCAGCAATAAATGGGGCGGCGCGGCATGCCGCGCCGCTTGAAAAATCGCGCCACCAGGATGTTTAATCGCGCTGCGTCGAATTTACGCGGCGACGTCGCAGAATGACGTTAAGCACAGCCTGGAGTAGCTCTGACAAAACAGAAGGCCGATTGTAATGAGTGAATTCTAGTGCAAAAAAAAACATCTATATTTTTTTGTACCATAACACAGTACCCGAAGGCGGACAGAGTCTTCGAGAACTTTTTCTCTTTGGAAAAATTATTTCAAAAGCAAAGAAAATGAACTTTTCACAACCCAGCCTACTCTAAACAACGCCCAGGACCTTGGAAGGAATTTGAGAGATGAATCAGAAGAACAAAATTGAGAATGTGTATGAAATAACAGCAAAAGAAGCATACTATGTCAATGCGGATCGCACGTGGCCGCCGCGCCGCCTGCTTTCCTCGAGCGGCGCGGCAGCATCTAGGCGGCGGCCGCGTGCGGCACCTTTGGAGGATTTCGAGCAGAAAAACTCTAATCGCCTCGCGGCGCCGCCGCTTGATCGATACGGCTGTATTGCATCTCGCCGCGCCGCCCCGCGGCGGAAGTATAAACGACCCCTAATGGCCTGACGCCTCGTCCGCGCGGCACGCGCAGGACGCCCGCTCCGCCATGGCGGCGGCCGTAACAACTTTTTCGTCTTTTTCAAGATTAATTCGTTTTCAAAATCATTCCGTTTAATTATAATTAATTTTAGTGTTCACGACGTCCCGATGACGTCATCAGAAGCCCGAAGCACTTTTCACGACGTCCCGATAACGTCATCAGAAGCCCGAAGCACTTTTCACAACGTCCCGATGACGTCATCAGAAGCCCGAAGCACTTTTCAAAACATCCCGACGACGTCATCAGAAGCCCGAAGCACTTTTCACGACGTCCCGATAACGTCATCAGAAGCCCGAAGCACTTTTCACGACGTCCCGATGACGTCATCAGAAGCCCGAAGCACTTTTCACGACGTCCCGATGACGTCATCAGAAGCCCGAAGCACTTTTCACGACGTCCCGATGACGTCATCAGAAGCCCGAAGCACTTTTCACGACGTCCCGACGACGTCATCAGAAGCCCGAAGCACTTTTCACGACGTCCCGATGACGTCATCAGAAGCCCGAAGCACTTTTCACGACGTCCCGATGACGTCATCAGAAGCCCGAAGCACTTTTCACGACGTCCCGACGACGTCATCAGAAGCCCGAAGCACTTTTCACGACGTCCCGATGACGTCATCAGAAGCCCGAAGCACTTTTCACGACGTCCCGATGACGTCATCAGAAGCCCGAAGCACTTTTCACGACGTCCCGATGACGTCATCAGAAGCCCGAAGCACTTTTCACGACGTCCCGATGACGTCATCAGAAGCCCGAAGCACTTTTCACGACGTCCCGATGACGTCATCAGAAGCCCGAAGCACTTTTCACGACGTCCCGATGACGTCATCAGAAGCCCGAAGCACTTTTCACGACGTCCCGATGACGTCATCAGAAGCCCGAAGCACTTTTCACGACGTCCCGATGACGTCATCAGAAGCCCGAAGCACTTTTCACGACGTCCCGATGACGTCATCAGAAGCCCGAAGCACTTTTCACGACGTCCCGATGACGTCATCAGAAGCCCGAAGCACTTTTCACGACGTCCCGATGACGTCATCAGAAGCCCGAAGCACTTTTCACGACGTCCCGATGACGTCATCAGAAGCCCGAAGCACTTTTCACGACGTCCCGATGACGTCATCAGAAGCCCGAAGCACTTTTCACGACGTCCCGATGACGTCATCAGAAGCCCGAAGCACTTTTCACGACGTCCCGATGACGTCATCAGAAGCCCGAAGCACTTTTCACGACGTCCCGATGACGTCATCAGAAGCCCGAAGCACTTTTCACGGCGTCCCGATGACGTCATCAGAAGCCCGAAGCACTTTTCACGACGTCCCGATGACGTCATCAGAAGCCCGAAGCACTTTTCACGACGTCCCGATGACGTCATCAGAAGCCCGAAGCACTTTTCACGACGTCCCGATGAGGTCATCAGAAGCCCGAAGCACTTTTCACGACGTCCCGACGACGTCATCAGAAGCCCGAAGCACTTTTCACGACGTCCCGATGACGTCATCAGAAGCCCGAAGCACTTTTCACGACGTCCCGATGACGTCATCAGAAGCCCGAAGCACTTTTCACGACGTCCCGATGACGTCATCAGAAGCCCGAAGCACTTTTCACGACGTCCCGATGACGTCATCAGAAGCCCGAAGCACTTTTCACGACGTCCCGATGACGTCATCAGAAGCCCGAAGCACTTTTCACGACGTCCCGATGACGTCATCAGAAGCCCGAAGCACTTTTCACGACGTCCCGATGACGTCATCAGAAGCCCGAAGCACTTTTCACGACGTCCCGATGACGTCATCAGAAGCCCGAAGCACTTTTCACGACGTCCCGATGACGTCATCAGAAGCCCGAAGCACTTTTCACGACGTCCCGATGACGTCATCAGAAGCCCGAAGCACTTTTCACGACGTCCCGATGACGTCATCAGAAGCCCGAAGCACTTTTCACGACGTCCCGATGACGTCATCAGAAGCCCGAAGCACTTTTCACGACGTCCCGATGACGTCATCAGAAGCCCGAAGCACTTTTCACGACGTCCCGATGACGTCATCAGAAGCCCGAAGCACTTTTCACGACGTCCCGATGACGTCATCAGAAGCCCGAAGCACTTTTCACGACGTCCCGATGACGTCATCAGAAGCCCGAAGCACTTTTCACGACGTCCCGATGACGTCATCAGAAGCCCGAAGCACTTTTCACGACGTCCCGATGACGTCATCAGAAGCCCGAAGCACTTTTCACGACGTCCCGATGACGTCATCAGAAGCCCGAAGCACTTTTCACGACGTCCCGATGACGTCATCAGAAGCCCGAAGCACTTTTCACGACGTCCCGATGACGTCATCAGAAGCCCGAAGCACTTTTCACGACGTCCCGATGACGTCATCAGAAGCCCGAAGCACTTTTCACGACGTCCCGATGACGTCATCAGAAGCCCGAAGCACTTTTCACGACGTCCCGATGACGTCATCAGAAGCCCGAAGCACTTTTCACGACGTCCCGATGACGTCATCAGAAGCCCGAAGCACTTTTCACGACGTCCCGATGACGTCATCAGAAGCCCGAAGCACTTTTCACGACGTCCCGATGACGTCATCAGAAGCCCGAAGCACTTTTCACGACGTCCCGATGACGTCATCAGAAGCCCGAAGCACTTTTCACGACGTCCCGATGACGTCATCAGAAGCCCGAAGCACTTTTCACGACGTCCCGATGACGTCATCAGAAGCCCGAAGCACTTTTCACGACGTCCCGATGACGTCATCAGAAGCCCGAAGCACTTTTCACGACGTCCCGATGACGTCATCAGAAGCCCGAAGCACTTTTCACGACGTCCCGATGACGTCATCAGAAGCCCGAAGCACTTTTCACGACGTCCCGACGACGTCATCAGAAGCCCGAAGCATTTTTCACGACGTCCCGATGACGTCATCAGAAGCCCGAAGCACTTTTCACGACGTCCCGATGACGTCATCAGAAGCGCGAAGCAATTTTCACGACGTCCCGATGACGTCATCAGAAGCCCGAAGCCCTTTCCCCGACGCCCCGATGACGTCATCAGAAGCCCGAAGCACTTTTCACGACGTCCCGATGACGTCATCAGAAGCCCGAAGCACTTTTCACGACGTCCCGATGACGTCATCAGAAGCCCGAAGCACTTTTCACGACGTCCCGATGACGTCATCAGAAGCCCGAAGCACTTTTCACGACGTCCCGATGACGTCATCAGAAGCCCGAAGCACTTTTCACGACGTCCCGACGACGTCATCAGAAGCCCGAAGCACTTTTCACGACGTCCCGATGACGTCATCAGAAGCCCGAAGCACTTTTCACGACGTCCCGATGACGTCATCAGAAGCCCGAAGCACTTTTCACGACGTCCCGATGACGTCATCAGAAGCCCGAAGCACTTTTCACGACGTCCCGATGACGTCATCAGAAGCCCGAAGCACTTTTCACGACGTCCCGATGACGTCATCAGAAGCCCGAAGCACTTTTCACGACGTCCCGATGACGTCATCAGAAGCCCGAAGCACTTTTCACGACGTCCCGATGACGTCATCAGAAGCCCGAAGCACTTTTCACGACGTCCCGACGACGTCATCAGAAGCCCGAAGCACTTTTCACGACGTCCCGATGACGTCATCAGAAGCCCGAAGCACTTTTCACGACGTCCCGATGACGTCATCAGAAGCCCGAAGCACTTTTCACGACGTCCCGGTGACGTCATCAGAAGCCCGAAGCACTTTTCACGACGTCCCGATGACGTCATCAGAAGCCCGAAGCACTTTTCACGACGTCCCGATGACGTCATCAGAAGCCCGAAGCACTTTTCACGACGTCCCGATGACGTCATCAGAAGCCCGAAGCACTTTTCACGACGTCCCGATGACGTCATCAGAAGCCCGAAGCACTTTTCACGACGTCCCGATGACGTCATCAGAAGCCCGAAGCACTTTTCACGACGTCCCGATGACGTCATCAGAAGCCCGAAGCACTTTTCACGACGTCCCGATGGCGTCATCAGAAGCCCGAAGCACTTTTCACGACGTCCCGATGACGTCATCAGAAGCCCGAAGCACTTTTCACGACGTCCCGATGACGTCATCAGAAGCCCGAAGCACTTTTCACGACGTCCCGATGACGTCATCAGAAGCCCGAAGCACTTTTCACGACGTCCCGATGACGTCATCAGAAGCCCGAAGCACTTTTCACGACGTCCCGATGACGTCATCAGAAGCCCGAAGCACTTTCACGACGTCCCGATGACGTCATCAGAAGCCCGAAGCACTTTTCACGACGTCCCGATGACGTCATCAGAAGCCCGAAGCACTTTTCACGACGTCCCGATGACGTCATCAGAAGCCCGAAGCACTTTTCACGACGTCCCGATGACGTCATCAGAAGCCCGAAGCACTTTTCACGACGTCCCGATGACGTCATCAGAAGCCCGAAGCACTTTTCACGACGTCCCGATGACGTCATCAGAAGCCCGAAGCACTTTTCACGACGTCCCGATGACGTCATCAGAAGCCCGAAGCACTTTTCACGACGTCCCGATGACGTCATCAGAAGCCCGAAGCACTTTTCACGACGTCCCGATGACGTCATCAGAAGCCCGAAGCACTTTTCACGACGTCCCGATGACGTCATCAGAAGCCCGAAGCACTTTTCGCGACGTCCCGATGACGTCATCAGAAGCCCGAAGCACTTTTCACGACGTCCCGATGACGTCATCAGAAGCCCGAAGCACTTTTCACGACGTCCCGATGACGTCATCAGAAGCCCGAAGCACTTTTCACGACGTCCCGACGACGTCATCAGAAGCCCGAAGCACTTTTCACGACGTCCCGATGACGTCATCAGAAGCCCGAAGCACTTTTCACGACGTCCCGATGACGTCATCAGAAGCCCGAAGCACTTTTCACGACGTCCCGACGACGTCATCAGAAGCCCGAAGCACTTTTCACGACGTCCCGATGACGTCATCAGAAGCCCGAAGCACTTTTCACGACGTCCCGATGACGTCATCAGAAGCCCGAAGCACTTTTCACGACGTCCCGATGACGTCATCAGAAGCCCGAAGCACTTTTCACGACGTCCCGATGACGTCATCAGAAGCCCGAAGCACTTTTCACGACGTCCCGATGACGTCATCAGAAGCCCGAAGCACTTTTCACGACGTCCCGATGACGTCATCAGAAGCCCGAAGCACTTTTCACGACGTCCCGATGACGTCATCAGAAGCCCGAAGCACTTTTCACGACGTCCCGATGACGTCATCAGAAGCCCGAAGCACTTTTCACGACGTCCCGACGACGTCATCAGAAGCCCGAAGCACTTTTCACGACGTCCCGATGACGTCATCAGAAGCCCGAAGCACTTTTCACGACGTCCCGATGACGTCATCAGAAGCCCGAAGCACTTTTCACGACGTCCCGATGACGTCATCAGAAGCCCGAAGCACTTTTCACGACGTCCCGATGACGTCATCAGAAGCCCGAAGCACTTTTCACGACGTCCCGACGACGTCATCAGAAGCCCGAAGCACTTTTCACGACGTCCCGATGACGTCATCAGAAGCCCGAAGCACTTTTCACGACGTCCCGATGACGTCATCAGAAGCCCGAAGCACTTTTCACGACGTCTCGATGACGTCATCAGAAGCCCGAAGCACTTTTCACGACGTCCCGATGACGTCATCAGAAGCCCGAAGCACTTTTCACGACGTCCCGATGACGTCATCAGGAGCCCGAAGCACTTTTCACGACGTCCCGATGACGTCATCAGAAGCCCGAAGCACTTTTCACGACGTCCCGATGACGTCATCAGAAGCCCGAAGCACTTTTCACGACGTCCCGATGACGTCATCAGAAGCCCGAAGCACTTTTCACGACGTCCCGATGACGTCATCAGAAGCCCGAAGCACTTTTCACGACGGCCCCATGACGGCATCAGAAGCGCCAAGCACTTTTCACGACGTCCCGATGACGTCATCAGAAGCCCGAAGCACTTTTCACGACGTCCCGATGACGTCATCAGAAGCCCGAAGCACTTTTCACGACGTCCCGATGACGTCATCAGAAGCCCGAAGCACTTTTCACGACGTCCCGATGACGTCATCGGAAGCCCGAAGCACTTTTCACGACGTCCCGATGACGTCATCAGAAGCCCGAAGCACTTTTCACGACGTCCCGATGACGTCATCAGAAGCCCGAAGCACTTTTCACGACGTCCCGATGACGTCATCAGAAGCCCGAAGCACTTTTCACGACGTCCCGATGACGTCATCAGAAGCCCGAAGCACTTTTCACGACGTCCCGATGACGTCATCAGAAGCCCGAAGCACTTTTCACGACGTCCCGACGACGTCATCAGAAGCCCGAAGCACTTTTCACGACGTCCCGATGACGTCATCAGAAGCCCGAAGCACTTTTCACGACGTCCCGATGACGTCATCAGAAGCCCGAAGCACTTTTCACGACGTCCCGATGACGTCATCAGAAGCCCGAAGCACTTTCACGACGTCCCGATGACGTCATTAGAAGCCCGAAGCACTTTTCACGACGTCCCGATGACGTCATCAGAAGCCCGAAGCACTTTTCACGACGTCCCGATGACGTCATCAGAAGCCCGAAGCACTTTTCACGACGTCCCGACGACGTCATCAGAAGCCCGAAGCACTTTTCACGACGTCCCGATGACGTCATCAGAAGCCCGAAGCACTTTTCACGACGTCCCGATGACGTCATCAGAAGCCCGAAGCACTTTTCACGACGTCCCGATGACGTCATCAGAAGCCCGAAGCACTTTTCACGACGTCCCGATGACGTCATCAGAAGCCCGAAGCACTTTTCACGACGTCCCGATGACGTCATCAGAAGCCCGAAGCACTTTTCACGACGTCCCGATGACGTCATCAGAAGCCCGAAGCACTTTTCACGACGTCCCGATGACGTCATCAGAAGCCCGAAGCACTTTTCACGACGTCCCGATGACGTCATCAGAAGCCCGAAGCACTTTTCACGACGTCCCGATGACGTCATCAGAAGCCCGAAGCACTTTTCACGACGTCCCGATGACGTCATCAGAAGCCCGAAGCACTTTTCACGACGTCCCGATGACGTCATCAGAAGCCCGAAGCACTTTTCACGACGTCCCGATGACGTCATCAGAAGCCCGAAGCACTTTTCACGACGTCCCGATGACGTCATCAGAAGCCCGAAGCACTTTTCACGACGTCCCGATGACGTCATCAGAAGCCCGAAGCACTTTTCACGACGTCCCGACGACGTCATCAGAAGCCCGAAGCACTTTTCACGACGTCCCGATGACGTCATCAGAAGCCCGAAGCACTTTTCACGACGTCCCGATGACGTCATCAGAAGCCCGAAGCACTTTTCACGACGTCCCGATGACGTCATCAGAAGCCCGAAGCACTTTTCACGACGTCCCGATGACGTCATCAGAAGCCCGAAGCACTTTTCACGACGTCCCGATGACGTCATCAGAAGCCCGAAGCACTTTTCACGACGTCCCGATGACGTCATCTGAAGCCCGAAGCACTTTTCACGACGTCCCGACGACGTCATCAGAAGCCCGAAGCACTTTTCACGACGTCCCGATGACGTCATCAGAAGCCCGAAGCACTTTTCACGACGTCCCGATGACGTCATCAGAAGCCCGAAGCACTTTTCACGACGTCCCGGTGACGTCATCAGAAGCCCGAAGCACTTTTCACGACGTCCCGATGACGTCATCAGAAGCCCGAAGCACTTTTCACGACGTCCCGATGACGTCATCAGAAGCCCGAAGCACTTTTCACGACGTCCCGATGACGTCATCAGAAGCCCGAAGCACTTTTCACGACGTCCCGATGACGTCATCAGAAGCCCGAAGCACTTTTCACGACGTCCCGATGACGTCATCAGAAGCCCGAAGCACTTTTCACGACGTCCCGATGACGTCATCAGAAGCCCGAAGCACTTTTCACGACGTCCCGATGACGTCATCAGAAGCCCGAAGCACTTTTCACGACGTCCCGATGACGTCATCAGAAGCCCGAAGCACTTTTCACGACGTCCCGATGACGTCATCAGAAGCCCGAAGCACTTTTCACGACGTCCCGATGACGTCATCAGAAGCCCGAAGCACTTTTCACGACGTCCCGATGACGTCATCAGAAGCCCGAAGCACTTTTCACGACGTCCCGATGACGTCATCAGAAGCCCGAAGCACTTTTCACGACGTCCCGATGACGTCATCAGAAGCCCGAAGCACTTTTCACGACGTCCCGATGACGTCATCAGAAGCCCGAAGCACTTTTCACGACGTCCCGATGACGTCATCAGAAGCCCGAAGCACTTTTCACGACGTCCCGATGACGTCATCAGAAGCCCGAAGCACTTTTCACGACGTCCCGATGACGTCATCAGAAGCCCGAAGCACTTTTCACGACGTCCCGATGACGTCATCAGAAGCCCGAAGCACTTTTCACGACGTCCCGATGACGTCATCAGAAGCCCGAAGCACTTTTCACGACGTCCCGATGACGTCATCAGAAGCCCGAAGCACTTTTCACGACGTCCCGATGACGTCATCAGAAGCCCGAAGCACTTTTCACGACGTCCCGATGACGTCATCAGAAGCCCGAAGCACTTTTCACGACGTCCCGATGACGTCATCAGAAGCCCGAAGCACTTTTCACGACGTCCCGATGACGTCATCAGAAGCCCGAAGCACTTTTCACGACGTCCCGATGACGTCATCAGAAGCCCGAAGCACTTTTCACGACGTCCCGACGACGTCATCAGAAGCCCGAAGCACTTTTCACGACGTCCCGATGACGTCATCAGAAGCCCGAAGCACTTTTCACGACGTCCCGATGACGTCATCAGAAGCCCGAAGCACTTTTCACGACGTCCCGATGACGTCATCAGAAGCCCGAAGCACTTTTCACGACGTCCCGCTGACGTCATCAGAAGCCCGAAGCACTTTTCGCGATGTCCCGATGACGTCATCAGAAGCGCGAAGCACTTTTCACGACGTCCCTATGACGTCATCAGAAGCCCGAAGCACTTTTCACGACGTCCCGATGACGTCATCAGAAGCCGGAAGCACTTTTCATGACGTCCCGATGACGTCATCAGAAGCCCGAAGCACTTTTCACGACGTCCCCATGACGTCATCAGAAGCCCGAAGCACTTTTCACGACGTCCCGATGACGTCATCAGAAGCCCGAAGCACTTTTCACGACGTCCCGATGACGTCATCAGAAGCCCGAAGCACTTTTCACGACGTCCCGATGACGTCATCAGAAGCCCGAAGCACTTTTCACGACGTCCCGATGACGTCATCAGAAGCCCGAAGGACTTTTCATCGCGCCCCGATGACGTCAACAGAAGTCCGAAGCACTTTTCACGACGTCCCGACGACGTCATCAGAAGCCCGAACACTTTTCACGACGTCCCGATGACGTCATCAGAAGCCCGAAGCACTTTTCACGACGTCCCGATGACGTCATCAGAAGCCCGAAGCACTTTTCACGACGTCCCGATGACGTCATCAGAAGCCCGAAGCACTTTTCACGACGTCCCGATGACGTCGTCAGAAGCCCGAAGCACTTTTCACGACGTCCCGATGACGTCATCAGAAGCCCGAAGCACTTTTCACGACGTCCCGATGACGTCATCAGAAGCCCGAAGCACTTTTCACGACGTCCCGATGACGTCATCAGAAGCCCGAAGCACTTTTCACGACGTCCCGATGACGTCATCAGAAGCCCGAAGCACTTTTCACGACGTCCCGATGACGTCATCAGAAGCCCGAAGCACTTTTCACGACGTCCCGATGACGTCATCAGAAGCCCGAAGCACTTTTCACGACGTCCCGATGACGTCATCAGAAGCCCGAAGCACTTTTCACGACGTCCCGATGACGTCATCAGAAGCCCGAAGCACTTTTCACGACGTCCCGATGACGTCATCAGAAGCCCGAAGCACTTTTCACGACGTCCCGATGACGTCATCAGAAGCCCGAAGCACTTTTCACGACGTCCCGATGACGTCATCAGAAGCCCGAAGCACTTTTCACGACGTCCCGATGACGTCATCAGAAGCCCGAAGCACTTTTCACGACGTCCCGATGACGTCATCAGAAGCCCGAAGCACTTTTCACGACGTCCCGATGACGTCATCAGAAGCCCGAAGCACTTTTCACGACGTCCCGATGACGTCATCAGAAGCCCGAAGCACTTTTCACGACGTCCCGATGACGTCATCAGAAGCCCGAAGCACTTTTCACGACGTCCCGATGACGTCATCAGAAGCCCGAAGCACTTTTCACGACGTCCCGATGACGTCATCAGAAGCCCGAAGCACTTTTCACGACGTCCCGATGACGTCATCAGAAGCCCGAAGCACTTTTCACGACGTCCCGATGACGTCATCAGAAGCCCGAAGCACTTTTCACGACGTCCCGATGACGTCATCAGAAGCCCGAAGCACTTTTCACGACGTCCCGATGACGTCATCAGAAGCCCGAAGCACTTTTCACGACGTCCCGATGACGTCATCAGAAGCCCGAAGCACTTTTCACGACGTCCCGATGACGTCATCAGAAGCCCGAAGCACTTTTCACGACGTCCCGATGACGTCATCAGAAGCCCGAAGCACTTTTCACGACGTCCCGATGACGTCATCAGAAGCCCGAAGCACTTTTCACGACGTCCCGATGACGTCATCAGAAGCCCGAAGCACTTTTCACGACGTCCCGATGACGTCATCAGAAGCCCGAAGCACTTTTCACGACGTCCCGATGACGTCATCAGAAGCCCGAAGCACTTTTCACGACGTCCCGATGACGTCATCAGAAGCCCGGAAGCACTTTTCACGACGTCCCGATGACGTCATCAGAAGCCCGAAGCACTTTTCACGACGTCCCGATGACGTCATCAGAAGCCCGAAGCACTTTTCACGACGTCCCGATGACGTCATCAGAAGCCCGAAGCACTTTTCACGACGTCCCGATGACGTCATCAGAAGCCCGAAGCACTTTTCACGACGTCCCGATGACGTCATCAGAAGCCCGAAGCACTTTTCACGACGTCCCGATGACGTCATCAGAAGCCCGAAGCACTTTTCACGACGTCCCGATGACGTCATCAGAAGCCCGAAGCACTTTTCACGACGTCCCGATGACGTCATCAGAAGCCCGAAGCACTTTTCACGACGTCCCGATGACGTCATCAGAAGCCCGAAGCACTTTTCACGACGTCCCGATGACGTCATCAGAAGCCCGAAGCACTTTTCACGACGTCCCGATGACGTCATCAGAAGCCCGAAGCACTTTTCACGACGTCCCGATGACGTCATCAGAAGCCCGAAGCACTTTTCACGACGTCCCGATGACGTCATCAGAAGCCCGAAGCACTTTTCACGACGTCCCGATGACGTCATCAGAAGCCCGAAGCACTTTTCACGACGTCCCGACGACGTCATCAGAAGCCCGAAGCACTTTTCACGACGTCCCGATGACGTCATCAGAAGCCCGAAGCACTTTTCACGACGTCCCGATGACGTCATCAGAAGCCCGAAGCACTTTTCACGACGTCCCGACGACGTCATCAGAAGCCCGAAGCACTTTTCACGACGTCCCGATGACGTCATCAGAAGCCCGAAGCACTTTTCACGACGTCCCGATGACGTCATCAGAAGCCCGAAGCACTTTTCACGACGTCCCGATGACGTCATCAGAAGCCCGAAGCACTTTTCACGACGTCCCGACGACGTCATCAGAAGCCCGAAGCACTTTTCACGACGTCCCGATGACGTCATCAGAAGCCCGAAGCACTTTTCACGACGTCCCGATGACGTCATCAGAAGCCCGAAGCACTTTTCACGACGTCCCGATGACGTCATCAGAAGCCCGAAGCACTTTTCACGACGTCCCGATGACGTCATCAGAAGCCCGAAGCACTTTTCACGACGTCCCGATGACGTCATCAGAAGCCCGAAGCACTTTTCACGACGTCCCGATGACGTCATCAGAAGCCCGAAGCACTTTTCACGACGTCCCGATGACGTCATCAGAAGCCCGAAGCACTTTTCACAACGTCCCGATGACGTCATCAGAAGCCCGAAGCACTTTTCACGACGTCCCGATGACGTCATCAGAAGCCCGAAGCACTTTTCACGACGTCCCGATGACGTCATCAGAAGCCCGAAGCACTTTTCACGACGTCCCGATGACGTCATCAGAAGCCCGAAGCACTTTTCACGACGTCCCGATGACGTCATCAGAAGCCCGAAGCACTTTTCACGACGTCCCGATGACGTCATCAGAAGCCCGAAGCACTTTTCACGACGTCCCGATGACGTCATCAGAAGCCCGAAGCACTTTTCACGACGTCCCGATGACGTCATCAGAAGCCCGAAGCACTCTCACGACGTCCCGATGACGTCATCAGAAGCCCGAAGCACTTTTCACGACGTCCCGATGACGTCATCAGAAGCCCGAAGCACTTTTCACGACGTCCCGATAACGTCATCAGAAGCCCGAAGCACTTTTCACGACGTCCCGATGACGTCATCAGAAGCCCGAAGCACTTTTCACGACGTCCCGATGACGTCATCAGAAGCCCGAAGCACTTTTCACAACGTCCCGATGACGTCATCAGAAGCCCGAAGCACTTTTCACGACGTCCCGATGACGTCATCAGAAGCCCGAAGCACTTTTCATGACGTCCCGATGACGTCATCAGAAGCCCGAAGCACTTTTCACGACGTCCCGATGACGTCATCAGAAGCCCGAAGCACTTTTCACGACGTCCCGATGACGTCATCAGAAGCCCGAAGCACTTTTCACGACGTCCCGACGACGTCATCAGAAGCCCGAAGCACTTTTCACGACGTCCCGATGACGTCATCAGAAGCCCGAAGCACTTTTCACGACGTCCTGATGACGTCATCAGAAGCCCGAAGCACTTTTCACGACGTCCCGATGACGTCATCAGAAGCCCGAAGCACTTTTCACGACGTCCCGATGACGTCATCAGAAGCCCGAAGCACTTTTCACGACGTCCCGATGACGTCATCAGAAGCCCGAAGCACTTTTCACGACGTCCCGATGACGTCATCAGAAGCCCGAAGCACTTTTCACGACGTCCCGATGACGTCATCAGAAGCCCGAAGCACTTTTCACGACGTCCCGATGACGTCATCAGAAGCCCGAAGCACTTTTCACGACGTCCCGATGACGTCATCAGAAGCCCGAAGCACTTTTCACGACGTCCCGATGACGTCATCAGAAGCCCGAAGCACTTTTCACGACGTCCCGATGACGTCATCAGAAGCCCGAAGCACTTTTCACGACGTCCCGATGACGTCATCAGAAGCCCGAAGCACTTTTCACGACGTCCCGATGACGTCATCAGAAGCCCGAAGCACTTTTCACGACGTCCCGATGACGTCATCAGAAGCCCGAAGCACTTTTCACGACGTCCCGATGACGTCATCAGAAGCCCGAAGCACTTTTCACGACGTCCCGATGACGTCATCAGAAACCCGAAGCACTTTTCACGACGTTCTGATGACGTCATCAGAAGCCCGAAGCACTTTTCACGACGTCCCGATGACGTCATCAGAAACCCGAAGCTTTTTTCACGACGTCCCGATGACTCCATCAGAAGCCCGAAGCACTTTTCACGGCGTTCCGATGACGTCATCAGAAACCCGAAGCTTTTTTCACGAAGTCCCGATGACGTCATCAGAAGCCCGAAGCACTTTTCGCGACGTCCCGATGACGTCATCAGAAGCCCGAAGCACTTCTCACGACGTCCCGATGACGTCATCAGAAGCCCGAAGCACTTTTCACGACGTCCCGATGACGTCATCAGAAGCCCGAAGCACTTTTCACGACGTCCCGATGACGTCATCAGAAGCCCGAAGCACTTTTCACGACGTCCCGATGACGTCATCAGAAGCCCGAAGCACTTTCACGACGTCCCGATGACGTCATTAGAAGCCCGAAGCACTTTTCACGACGTCCCGATGACGTCATCAGAAGCCCGAAGCACTTTTCACGACGTCCCGATGACGTCATCAGAAGCCCGAAGCACTTTTCACGACGTCCCGATGACGTCATCAGAAGCCCGAAGCACTTTTCACGACGTCCCGATGACGTCATCAGAAGCCCGAAGCACTTTTCACGACGTCCCGATGACGTCATCAGAAGCCCGAAGCACTTTTCACGACGTCCCGATGACGTCATTAGAAGCCCGAAGCACTTTTCACGACGTCCCGATGACGTCATCAGAAGCCCGAAGCACTTTTCACGACGTCCCGATGACGTCATCAGAAGCCCGAAGCACTTTTCACGACGTCCTCAGAAGCCCGAAGCACTTTTCATGACGTCCCGATGACGTCATCAGAAGGCCGAAGCACCTTTCACGACGTCCCGTTGACGTCATCAGAAGCCCGAAGCACTTTCACGACGTCAAGATGACGTCATTAGAAGCCCCAAGCACTTTTCACGACGTCCCGACGACGTCATCAGAAGCCCGAAGAACTTTTCACGACGTCCCGACGACGTCATCAGAAGCCCGAAGCACTTTTCACGACGTCCCGACGACGTCATCAGAAGCCCGAAGCACTTTTCACGACGTCCCGTTGACGTCATTAGAAGCCCGAAGCACTTTTCACGACGTCCCGACGACGTCATCAGAAGCCCGAAGCACTTTTCACGACGTCCCGATGACGTCATCAGAAGCCCGAAGCACTTTTCACGACGTCCCGACGACGTCATCAGAAGCCCGAAGCACTTTCACGACGTTTTCTCATGAAATGAATGGAAGCCCTGAAGCACTTTTCACGACGTCGATGACGTCATGTAGAAGCTTCGAAGCACTTTCACGACGTCCCGATGACGTCATCACAAGCCCGAAGCGCTTTTCACGATGTCCCGATGACGTCATCAGAAGCCCGAAGCACTTTTCACGACGTCCCGATGACGTCATCAGAAGCCCGAAGCACTTTTCACGACGTCCCGATGACGTCATCAGAAGCCCGAAGCACTTTTCACGACGTCCCGATGACGTCATCAGAAGCCCGAAGCACTTTTCACGACGTCCCGATGACGTCATCAGAAGCCCGAAGCACTTTTCACGACGTCCCGATGACGTCATCAGAAGCCCGAAGCACTTTTCACGACGTCCCGATGACGTCATCAGAAGCCCGAAGCACTTTTCACGACGTCCCGATGACGTCATCAGAAGCCCGAAGCACTTTTCACGACGTCCCGATGACGTCATCAGAAGCCCGAAGCACTTTTCACGACGTCCCGATGACGTCATCAGAAGCCCGAAGCACTTTTCACGACGTCCCGATGACGTCATCAGAAGCCCGGAGCACTTTTCACGACGTCCCGATGACGTCATCAGAAGCCCGAAGCACTTTTCACGACGTCCCGATGACGTCATCAGAAGCCCGAAGCACTTTTCACGACGTCCCGATGACGTCATCAGAAGCCCGAAGCACTTTTCACGACGTCCCGATGACGTCATCAGAAGCCCGAAGCACTTTTCACGACGTCCCGATGACGTCATCAGAAGCCCGAAGCACTTTTCACGACGTCCCGATGACGTCATCAGAAGCCCGGAGCACTTTTCACGACGTCCCGATGACGTCATCAGAAGCCCGAAGCACTTTTCACGACGTCCCGATGACGTCATCAGAAGCCCGAAGCACTTTTCGCGACGTCCCGATGACGTCATCAGAAGCCCGAAGCACTTTTCACGACGTCCCGTTGACGTCATCAGAAGCCCGCAGCACTTTTCACGATGTCCCGATGACATCATCAGAAGCCCGAAGCACTTTTCACGACGACCCGTTGACGTCACCAGAAGCCCGAAGCACCTTTCACGACGTCCTGATGACGCCATCAGAAGCCCGAAGCACTTTTCACGACGTCCCGATGACGTCATCAGAAGCCCGAAGCACTTTTCGCGACGTCCCGATGACGTCATCAGAAGCCCGAAGCACTTTTCACGACGTCCCGTTGACGTCATCAGAAGCCCGCAGCACTTTTCACGACGTCCCGTTGACGTCACCAGAAGCCCGAAGCACTTTTCACGACGTCCTGATGACGCCATCAGAAGCCCGAAGCACTTTTCACGACGTCCCGATGACGTCATCAGAAGCCCGAAGCACTTTTCACGACGTCCCGATGACGTCATCAGAAGCCCGAAGCACTTTTCACGACGTCCCGATGACGTCATCAGAAGCCCGAAGCACTTTTCACGACGTCCCGATGACGTCATCAGAAGCCCGAAGCACTTTTCACGACGTCCCGATGACGTCATCAGAAGCCAAATGCACTTTTCGCGATGTCCCGATGACGTCATCAGAAGCGCGAAGCACTTTTCACGACGTCCCTATGACGTCATCAGAAGCCCGAAGCACTTTTCACGACGTCCCGATGACGTCATCAGAAGCCGGAAGCACTTTTCACGAAGTCCCGATGACGTCATCAGAAGCCCGAAGCACTTTTCACGACGTCCCGATGACGTCATCAGAAGCCCGAAGCACTTTTCACGACGTCCCGATGACGTCATCAGAAGCCCGAAGCACTTTTCACGACGTCCCGATGACGTCATCAGAAGCCCGAAGCACTTTTCACGACGTCCCGATGACGTCATCAGAAGCCCGAAGCACTTTTCACGACGTCCCGATGACGTCATCAGAAGCCCGAAGCACTTTTCACGACGTCCCGATGACGTCATCAGAAGCCCGAAGCACTTTTCACGACGTCCTGATGACGTCATCAGAAGCCCGAAGCACTTTTCACGACGTCCCGATGACGTCATCAGAAGCCCGAAGCACTTTTCACGACGTCCCGATGACGTCATCAGAAGCCCGAAGCACTTTCACGACGTCCCGATGACGTCATCAGAAGCCCGGAAGCACTTTTCACGACGTCCCGATGACGTCATCAGAAGCCCGAAGCACTTTTCACGACGTCCCGATGACGTCATCAGAAGCCCGAAGCACTTTTCACGACGTCCCGATGACGTCATCAGAAGCCCGAAGCACTTTTCACGACGTCCCGATGACGTCATCAGAAGCCCGAAGCACTTTTCACGACGTCCCGATGACGTCATCAGAAGCCCGAAGCACTTTTCACGACGTCCCGATGACGTCATCAGAAGCCCGAAGCACTTTTCACGACGTCCCGATGACGTCATCAGAAGCCCGAAGCACTTTTCACGACGTCCCGATGACGTCATCAGAAGCCCGAAGCACTTTTCACGACGTCCCGATGACGTCATCAGAAGCCCGAAGCACTTTTCACGACGTCCCGATGACGTCATCAGAAGCCCGAAGCACTTTTCACGACGTCCCGATGACGTCATCAGAAGCCCGAAGCACTTTTCACGACGTCCCGCTGACGTCATCAGAAACCCGAAGCACTTTTCACGACGTCCCGATGACGTCGTCAGAAACCCGAAGCACTTTTCACGACGTCCCGATGACGTCGTCAGAAGCCCGAAGCACTTTTCACGACGTCCCGATGACGTCATCAGAAGCCGGAAGCACTTTTCACGACGTCCTGATGACGTAATTTGAAGCCCGATGCACTTTTCACGACGTCCCGATGACGTCATCAGAAGCCCGAAGCACTTTTCACGACGTCCCGATGACGTCATCAGAAGCCCGAAGCACTTTTCACGACGTCCCGATGACGTCATCAGAAGCCCGAAGCACTTTTCACGACGTCCCGATGACGTCATCAGAAGCCCGAAGCACTTTTCACGACGTCCCGATGACGTCATCAGAAGCCCGGAGCACTTTTCACGACGTCTCGATGTAGTCATCAGAATCCCGAAGCACTATTCACGACGTCCCGATGACGTCATCAGAAGCCCGGAATACTTTTCACGACGTCCCGATGACGTCATCAGAAGCCCGAAGCACTTTTCACGACGTCCCGATGATGCCATCAGAAGCCCGAAGCACTTTTCACGACGTCCCGATAACGTCATCAGAAGCCCGAAGCACTTTTCACGACGTCCCGATGACGCTATCAGAAGCCCGAAGCACTTTTCGCGGCGTCCTGATGACGTGATCAGAAGCCCGAAGCACTTCTCGCGACGCCCTGATAACGTTATCAGAAGCCCGAAGCACTTTTCACGCCGTTCTGATGACGTCATCAGAAGCCCGAAGCACTTTTCGCGACGTCCCGATTACGTCATCAGAAGCCGGAAGCACTTTCACGACGTCCGGATGACGTCATCAGAAGCCCGGAGCTTTTTTCACGACGTCCCGATGACGTCATCAGAAGCCCGGAGTACTTTTCACGTCGTCCCGATAGCGTCATCAGAAGCCCGAAGCACTTTTCACGACGTCCCGATGACGTCATCAGAAGCCCGGAGCACTTTTCACGACGTCCCGATGACATCATCAGAAGCCCGAAGCACTTTTCGCGACGTCCCGATGACGTCATCAGAAGCCCGAAGCACTTTTCACGACGTCCCAATGACGTCATCAGAAGCCCGAAGCACTTTTCACGACGTCCCGATGACGTCCATCAGAAGCCCAAAGCACTTTTCCCGAGGTCGCGATCACCTCATCAGACGCCCGGAACACTTTTCGCGAGTTCCCGATGACGTCATCAGAAGCCCGGAACACTTTTCACGACGTCCCGATGACGTCATCAGAAGCCCGAAGCTCTTTTCACGACGTCCCGATGACGTCATCAGAAGCCCGAAGCACTTTTCACGACGTCCCGATGACGTCATCAAAAGCCTGAATCACTTCTCACGACGTCCCGATGACGTCATCAGAAGCCCGAAGCACTTTTCGCGACGTCCCGATGACGTCATCAGAAACCCGAAGCACTTTTCGCGACGTCCCGATGATGCCATTAGAAGCCCGGAACACTTTTCACGACGTCCCGATGATGCCATCAGAAGCCCGGAACACTTTTCACGACGTCCCGATGACGTCATCAGAAGCCCGAAGCACTTTTCACGACGTCCCGATGACGTCATCAGAAGCCCGAAGCACTTTTCACGACGTCCCGATGACGTCATCAGAAGCCCGAAGCACTTTTCACGACGTCCCGATGACGTCATCAGAAGCCCGAAGCACTTTTCGCGACGTCCCGATGACGCCTGCAGAAGCCGGAAGCACTTTCCTCGCCGTGCTGATGACGTCACCATAACCCCGAAGCACTTCTCACGACGTCCCGATGACGTCATCAGAAGCCGGAAGCACTTTTCACGATGTCCCGATGACGTGATCAGAAGCCCGAAGCATTTTCCCGATGTTTCGATGACGTCATCAGAAGCCGGAAGCATTTTCCCGATGTCTTGATGACGTCATCAGAAGCCCGAAGCACTTTTCGCGACGTCATGTTGACGCCATCAGAATCCGGAGCACTTTTCACGACGTCCCGATGACGTCATCAGAAGCCCGAAGCACTTTTCACGACGTCCCAATGACGTCATCAGAAGCCCGGAGCACTTTTCACGACGTCCCGATGACGTCATCAGAAGCCCGAAGCACTTTTCACGACGTCCCGATGACGTCATCAGAAGCCCGGAGCACTTTTCACGACGTCCCAATGACGTCATCAGAAGCCCGAAGCACTTTTCACGACGTCCCGATGACGTCATCAGAAGCCCGAAGCACTTTTCACGACGTCCCGATGACGTCATCAGAAGCCCGAAGCACTTTTCACGACGTCCCGATGACGTCATCAGAAGCCCGAAGCACTTTTCACGACGTCCCGATGACGTCATCAGAAGCCCGAAGCACTTTTCACGACGTCCCGATGACGTCATCAGAAGCCCGAAGCACTTTTCACGACGTCCCGATGACGTCATCAGAAGCCCGAAGCACTTTTCGCGACGTCCCGATTACGCATCAGAAGCCGGAAGCACTTTTCACGACGTCCTGATGACGTCATCAGAAGGCCGAAGCACTTTCGCGACGTCCCGATGCCGCCGTCAGAAGCCCGAAGCACTTTTCAAGACGTCCCGATGACGTCATCAGAAGACCGAAGCACTTTTCACGACGTCCCGATGACGTCATCAGAAGCCCGAAGCACTTTTCACTACGTCCCGATGATGCCATCAGAAGCCCGGAATACTTCTCACGACGTCCCGATAACGTCAGCAGAAGCCCGAAGCACTTTTCACGACGTCCCGATGACTTCATCAGAAGCCCAAATCACTTTTCACGACGTTTCGATGTCGTCATCAGAAGGCCGAAGCACTTTTCACGGCGTCCTGATGACGTCATCAGAAGGCCGAAGCACATTTCCCGGCGTCCTGATGGCGTCACAAGAAGGCCGGAGCACTTCTCACGACGTCCCGATGACGTCATCAGAAGCCCGAAGCACTTTTCGCGACGTCCCGATGACGTCATCAGAAGCCGGAAGCACTTTCACGACGTCCTGATGACGTCATCAGAAGGCCGAAGCACTTTTCGCGACGTCCCGATGATGCCATCAGAAGCCCGGAGCACTTTTCACGACGTCCCGATGACGTCATCAGAAGCCCGGAGCACTTTTCACGACGTCCCAATGACGTCATCAGAAGCCCGAAGCACTTTTCAGAATGTACCAATGACGTCATCAGAAGCTCGAAGCACTTTCCAGAATGTCCCGATGACGTCATCAGAAGCCCGAAGCACTTTTCACGACGTCCCAATGACGTCATCAGAAGCCCGAAGCACTTTTCACGACGTCCCGATGACGTCATCAGAAATTCGAAGCACTTTTCACGACGTCCCAATGACGTCATCAGAAGCCCGAAACACTTTTCACGACGTCCCGATGACGTCATCAGAAGCCCGGAAAACGTTTCACGCCGTCCCAATGACGTCATCAGAAGCCCGAAGCACTTTTCACGACGTCAGATGACGTCATCAGAAGCCCGGAAGCACTTCTCACGATGTCCCGATGACGTCATCAGAAGCCCGAAGCACTTCTGACGACGTCCTGATCAGAAGCCCGAAAAACTTTTCACGGTGTCCCGATGACGCCATCAGAAGCCCGAAGCACTTTTCGCGACGTCCCGATAACGTCATCAGAAGCCCGGAGCACTTTTCACGACGTCCCGATGACGTCATCAGAAGCCCGGAGCACTTTTCACGACGTCCCGATGATGCCATCTGAAGCCCGGAATACTTTTCACGACGTCCCGATGACGTCATCAGAAGCCCGAAGCACTTTTCACGACGTCCCGATGATGCCATCAGAAGCCCGAAGCACTTTTCACGACGTCCCGATAACGTCATCAGAAGCCCGAAGCACTTTTCACGACGTCCCGATGACGCCATCAGAAGCCGGAAGCACTTTTCAAGACGTCCTGATGACGTCATCAGAAGGCCGAAGCACTTTTCACGACGTCCCGATGACGTCATCAGAAGCCCGGAGCACTTTTCACGACGTCCCGATGACGTCATCAGAAGCCCGAAGCACTTTTCACGACGTCCTGATTACGTCATCAGAAGCCGGAAGCACTTTCACGACGTCCTGATGACGTCATCAGAAGGCCGAAGGACTTTTCGCGACGTCCCGATGATGCCATCAGAAGCCCGGAGCACTTTTCACGACGTCCCGATGACGTCATCAGAAGCCCGGAGCACTTTTCACGACGTCCTGATGACGCCCTCAGAAGCCCGGAGCACTTTTCACGACGTCCCGATGACGTCATCAGAAGCCCGAAGCACTTTTCACGACGTCCCGATGACGTTATCAGAAGCCCGAAGCACTTTTCACGACGTCCCAATGACGTCATCAGAAGCCCGGAGCACTTTTCACGACGTCCCGATGACGTCATCAGAAGCCCGAAGCACTTTTGGCGACGTCCCGATGATGCCATCAGAAGTCCGAAGCACTTTTCACGACGTCCCGGTGACGTCATCAGAAGCCCGAAGAACTTTTCACGACGTCCCGATGACGTCATCAGAAGCCCGAAGCACTTTTCACGACGTCCCGATGACGTCATCAGAAGCCCGAAGCACTTTCCACGACGTCCCGATGACGTCATCAGAAGCCCGGTGCACTTTCCACGATGTCCCGATGACGTCATCAGAAGCTCGAAGCACTTTTCGCGACTTTCCAATGACGTCATCAGAAGCCGGAAGCACTTTTCACGACGTACCGATGACGTCATCAGAAGCCCGAAGCACTTTTCACGACGTCCCGATGACGTCATCAGAAGCCCGGTGCACTTTCCACGATGTCCCGATAACGTCATCAGAAGCCCGAAGCACTTTTCACGACTTCGCAATGACGTCATCAGAAGCCCGAAGCACTTTTCACCACGTCCCGATGCCGTCATCAGAAGCCCGGAGCACTTTTCATGACGTCCCGATGACGTCATCAGAATCCCGGAGCACTTTTCACGACGTCCCAATGACGTCATCAGAAGCCCGGAGCACTTTTCACGACGTCCCGATGATGCCATCTGAAGCCCGGAATACTTCTCACGACGTCCCGATGACGTCATCAGAAGCCCGAAGCACTTTTCGCGACGTCCCGATGACGTCATCAGAAGCCCGGAGCACTTTTCACGACGTCCCAATGACGTCATCAGAACCCCGGAGCACTTTTCACGACGTCCCGATGACGTCATCAGGAGCCCGAAGCACTTCTGACGACGTCCTGATGACGTCATCAGGAGCTCGAACCACTTTTCACGACGTCCCGATGACGTCATTAGAAGCCCGAAGCACTTTTCACGACGTCCTGATGACGTCATCAGGAGCCCGAAGCACTTCTGACGACGTCCCGATGACGTCATCAGAAGCCCGAAGCACTTTTCACGACGTTCCGATGACGTCATCAGAAGCCCGAAGCACTTTTCGCGATGTCCCGATGACGTGATCAGAAGCCCGAAGCACTTTTCACGACGTCCAGATGACGTCATCAGAATCCCGAAGTACTTCTCACGATGTCCAGATGACGTCATCAGAATCCCAAAGTATTTTTCACGCTGTCCCGATGACGTCATCAGGAGCCCGAAACACTTCTGACGACGTCCTGATCAGGAGCCCGAAGAACTTTTCACGGTGTCCCGATGACGTCATCAGGAGCCCGAAGCACTTTTCACGATGTCCCGATGACGTCATCAGGAGCCCGAAGCACTTCTGACGATGTCCCGATGACGTCATCAGAAGCCCGAAGCACTTTTCACGACGTCCTGATGACGTCGTCAGGAGCCCGAAGCACTTTTCACGACGTCCCAATGATGCCATCAGAATCCCCACTCACCTACAAATCGATCACTTACCAGCCTATGCACCCCCTACCAACTTACCTGTCTGCCAAGTTGATTGCCTGTAACCATTGGCAGTGGCTATTAGCAGTGAGGACCGAAAAGCGTGACGGCCTACGGCCCACGGCCTACGGCTCACGGCCTACGGCGCACACCATGAAATTTTCTTAAGCTTTCGGGCTCACAATTTTGTTATTTGCGAACCGATTTCGCTGAAGTTCGGACAGCAGGTGTATTCTGGACCCCTTCGCTTATATCCAGAAGGAAATCTTCAGAAATTTTGTTTCTAAGATTCTATAAACTATTTTATAAAATTCTAAGTGATCACAAGGCCTAGGCAAAACAAAACCTCTCCAGCCGCTTCGCGGCTGGAGCGGTATTTACTACTACTACTAATAGTGGTGCGCGCGAAGCTCGCACCTGATTTGGAAATGGATTGCTTCTGCGCAAACCACTCGTTACAGAATCTCGGTTTGGAAGATAGTTCCGAACTTGGCATTTTCACAAAATGTAGAGCAGTAAAGCTAATGTGAAAAAGCTAATGTGAAAAACTAATGTTTTTCAGCATTAGTTTGCTGCCGATTTGCCTTTTTTTCAGCCTGAAGATTTGCTAGATCCGGCCCAACTGCTTAGGTCAACCATAGCTTTAAGATTTCCTGAACACGGTGATTTGTTTGCTTTTACGAATAGTGTTACAGATTACACTTAGCTTTGGAATGCAATTTCCTCGAATACATGGAGTTGAACCCTCGGTACCACTGGAACATTTTCTAATCCGATTTCTCATCCGAATTACCCGGTGGATCCGATTTTATCCGATCGGATATCCGATAACCGATCCGGTCGAAAATTCTCGTTTCGGAAAGAATCCGTTATCCGAAAGTCTCATTTAGACCAGTATCCATTTTATCCGATGAGTTGGTTTTGCTAAATCGGAAATATCCGAAATCTGATCCGACGCGATTTTGGTCATCGGATGGAATGTATACTAACTACTACTGTTTTGCCTAAATAATTTTTCCATTTTCGATTAGCCCCATTTTTCACCGGCGACAACCACCGTGAACATCTCAGAACTTCGCAGACTAGCTATTTCCGCCCTATAAGTATGTAGTCTGATAGCATCATGCTACATACCATACCTAGAACTTAAGACGCATGTATCATTCCTCAAAGACGCATGTAACAAACGCTGAACACACAGGAGCCTTAGATCAAAGGCGCATGTATCATTCCTCAAAGACGCAAGTAACAAACGCTGAACACGCAGGAGCCTTACATTAAAGGCGCATGTATCATTCCTCAAAGACGCAAGTAACAAACGCTGAACACGCTATCGCCTTACATCAAAGGCGCATGTAACAAACGCTCAACGCACTCTTCTTACAGTAAGAATATAACACACAGTCCACGAAGGCGAGAATTACATTTTATTAGGAACTATTCCATAACACTCTTTTTACAGTAAGAATATAATACACAATCCATGAAGACAAGAGTTACAGTTTAGTAAGAACTTCCATATGGGTGAAGAACAAGAAATACATCGGTTCTCAACCACAAAAACCCTGAGGAGGTTGAAAACAAAATGAAGAAGGCATTCAAATGCTCTACAAGACAACATGCAACACAATGTTACTAGTAAAAAGAACATGAGTGAACTGACTTACTTGACTTAATCGGTTGGCTTTCGCCTGACGCGGTCATTCCGCATCTTCACCGAGGTGTGCCGTCCTAGTAGTCAGCCGTGTCCATTTTTCACGGTCTTCAGCCACAATTTGAACACATTCCATCCAGCTGTCACTATTCCATTTCCTGCGAAACGAAACATCGCGCCTGAACTGTCTTTCGATGCCGAGTGACTTTAGATCCTCTTTAACCACATCCGTCCAGAACTTTTGCCTACGCCCAGGTGGCCGTTTCCAGACAGGATTTGGAAGCATTTTCAAAGCGTGTTGTACGAGACGATCCGGCGTTCTTCTTAGTATATGCCCGAGCAGTCGAAGTCGACTTTCCATTGCTGCTTGAGATGGCGTTAGGAGATGCTGGCACCTCCCTCGTGTCAAGCGTTGATGTACTGCGTCGATTTCCTTGTAAAGGTCTTCGTTATGGCATACACGCGGCCAGAAATATCCAAGCAAACGCCTAAAAAGCTTCCTCTCCGTGCAATCCAACCTTTCCATCTGCGTTTTCGGTGCTGTCCACGTCTCCGATCCGTACATCATGATAGGGCGAATAGCGGATAGGTAGACGCGCAACTTGACTTCCTTCGCGATGGTGGTAGACCACAAACACTTGGTTAGAGAATTGAATGCAGACGTAGCTTTCGCACATCGTTGTCGAATATCCGCTGCATAACTACCATCGTTCTTCAGCAAACAGCCCAAATAACAGAAATCGTCCACCAGTTCGATACGTTGTCCGTCCACACAAACTCCAGTTGAAGGCCTCTGAGAGACCCACATCTGCTTGCATTTGTCGGGACGAAGACGAAGTCCATAGGCTGCGGCATACTTCGAAACGAGGTTCACAATCCTTTGCAGTTTTGCGTTGTTTTCAGCGAATAACACAATGTCGTCGGCGTACTCCAGGTCGACAAGAGAGCGTCCTGATGGTGTTAGGATCACATCCGCAGGAAACTGTTCTGCAACTCTACGCATGATGTCATCAACGGCGAAGTTGAAAGAAAAGGTCCTGCAACGGCTCCTTGCCTTACTCCTGTTTTCACTTCGAGAGCTGACGTAAATCCGACAGGTGTACGAACTGCTGCTGTTCTTCCTTTGTTCATGCCTCGATTAACCGAACATACTTTTCCGGGACTCCATCTGCTTGCAGAGCATTGAGCAATCGATCACGATGAGGAGAGTCAAACGCGGCTTCAAAGTCGAAGAAAGCAAGCTGTAATGGCTTTGAATGTCGCTGCCATGATTCATTTACTTTTCTCACGACGAACACACTTGGTCGATGGTCGATCTTTCAGGTCGAAAACCGGCTTGCTCATCTCTGGTCGTTCCTTCACGATGTTTGATAAGTCGCTCGAGAATGATACGTTCTAAAACCTTGTACATGACACGAAGTAGAGAGATTCCTCTGTAGTTCTTAGGATCCGTGACGGATAGCTTCTTGTGAAGAGGTACGATGATCGCATGTCTCCACGAATCGGGTATCCTTTCGCTCATCCATATGGCACGGATGGTGTTGGTCATTTCACGAATCCCAGACGGAGGAAGAGCTTTCAGCATTTCAGCAGTGATGTTGTCATCTCCACCTGCCTTTCCATTCTTCATTTTCCGGACACAATCCAAAACTTCAGACTCAGTCGGCGGTTCCTCACTGACATCGTAATGTGCTCTCTGAACATGCGGGAGCTCAGGTACTGATGGCGCTGGACGATTCAGTAACGAACTGAAGTAATCCTTCCATATTGGCAGCGTCGCATCACCAACTGCAACTCCATTGGTAGTGTTCAAGACAGGAGAACATCTCTTCATCTTCCCGCTATACTGTCGCAGCAACGTGTAGGCTTTCTTCGGATTCTTCTCCTCACAAGCCTTCTCGAACTCCTTAGCTCTACACGTCCACTCTCGTTCGCGGCCACTTTGAAGCTGCCGACGCAACTTCCTCCTCAGACGCTTCTCCTCCACGAAGTTTCCTGCAGTTCGGAGAGCACATACTCTGTTGTAGGTAGATGTTGTTTCTTCTGAGACGTAGGCGAACTTCTTCTTAGGCTGTACAACCGGGAGTGCCTCTTTCGAAGCGTCCTGGATGCACTTGACAAAAGAATCCGCGTCGCAAAGTTTCTTCTTAGTCCGTACTCCGATGTGAATAGAAACGCGTTGTCGGAAATTCCTTCTGCACTCTTCATCTCTGAGACTTGTCATGTCAATCCTCTGGAGAGGCTGAGCCCCTCGCTTCCTCTTATGAATCCTCGCAGTGAAGTTCAACAGAACAGGACGGTGATCCGAATCGAATGCGACATCCCACACAGCTCTAGATCTTCGAATGTCCGATACTGGAATATTCCTCGTCAGGACATAGTCAAGCTGTAGTTTCAAAGTTGTCATCTTCCGCTTTCGCTGCTCTTCTGGAGATAGCCCGGTTGGTCCCTGCCACGTAAGCTGATGGCGGCGATGATTCCTCTTGAATGTCGATGCAATAATCAGACCACTGCGTTCACAAAAGTCGACAAGGCGGTAGCCATTGTCCGATGTTTGCTCCACTGGGTAGAACCATTTACCGAGTACTTCGGATTCCTGATCAAGTCCCATCTACGCATTTGCGTCAATCCCCACGACAACAGCATGTTGACAAGGTATCCTGGCCAGCAACGTATTGAGTTCCTCATAAAACGCATCCTTCGAATTGTCTTCGGCGGTTTCAGTGGGCGCATGAGCATTCACTATCCACAGATTGAATCCTCTGTGATCCCGCCGTCGTACGAATGCATTCCGACACGACGTTGAGCCGAACTCCTTGATCATACCATTGAAATCCTTCCTTACAGCTATTGCACAGCCTCCCACTCTCCTATTGTCAGCGTTACCGCAGTAGATGGTGTACTCTCCGACGCTGATGACGGGTCTATCCTTGAGGCGGATTTCCTGCAAAGCAGCAAACGGTGCATGGAAATAGCTCAGAAGTCTGGATAGCGCAGTTTTTTGGATATCACTCGACAGCGATCGACAGTTCAGGGTGGCGAAATTGTGGCTTGTGGCCAAAGACTCCATGACTCCCTAGGTACGGATCCTAAGGTGTTATGGACCAGAGGCCTTAGTGTGCCGGACGGCGACACCTTTATGCAATGTGCGGGATACTTTCGCGATATAGTTGTGCACGCTATATCGCTCGAACGTTCCCTGTGTACACTCAAACGTCTGCTGGGTTCAGTAGAAGCAGGGGCACCAACGAGCAGGTACCAACAGACTTGTATACACACCCCCAACAGCACATGAGTGAACAGAAAGAACAAAATATTAGAAACCCGCATATTAGAGGCCATGCTGTTAAGACAATGTTGAAGACGGCGATTCAGTGGGTTCCACTTCCAGGTACGGGTCGGGCACAGTAGGGAGCACCGCTGCTGCATCAGAGTCCTCCACGCTTCTGCGAAAATTCGCTCTAGAAATTGAGAATTTCACCAAACGATTTCTTTCCTTGACTACTGAAGAAAGAAATCAACTCACAATGTGACCAATATCATATTAAATATATCAGCATGAAGTGACCCATCTACCGCGATATTAGCCTTCTTATACGTCGCAATGACGAAGTCAATTACTCATCAGCATCCCGCCGGAATGTTTGGAGTTTTTTCTAGCATGCAATTGATATTTGTCGATTGATATCCAACAAGATATCGGTGCTATCTTAGCGAGGGGTGGCACTATGGCGCGATGCACTTGGCCACGCCCATTTTACCGTGTCCCACTAATTTTGAGCACCTACCCGGGGTTTCCCTCTCCTGCCAAAATCAGGGCAGCCATGGCGGCACGGGAAAATGGGCGTGGGCATGTGCGATCAACAGTACCCCCCCCGCTAAGATAGCACCGAGATATCAATCAACACGAGATATCAATTGAAGCAAATCAAGTGTACGCTGAAATTGCTCAAAACAAGCCTACGGGTTGATGAAGATGCCACCCCAAAATTCTAAAATTCTTAAGGAAGCAATGTCAAAAATGATAACCATTTCTCGGTTTGATACTTATTTCCCCGTAGCAAATGAGATCATTAGATGCTTCTTCGCAGCACCTCACCGAAGACACCGGGTTGTCTTCCGGAAGTTCGTCGAAACGGTACATCTCGAACAGAATTTCACGTTATGATATGAGTCCTCATGTTCTACAAGATTTTTTATTAATTGAACTTGAAAGATTAGGGAATTCACAAATTCTGGAAAATCAGCTATTTTATTCCCATTGAGAGAATTGCGCGTAGACGTTCGTGTGTGATGTGCGGTTACATCCCCCGCACAATTTATTTGACGTAGGACCCCACGATTGCGTCTAAACGGTTTTAGCCCACTGGCTCAACCCAAACCGAAAGCCACTTTGCCAGGCCCGCTTACGCAATATGCAGGATTCCTCTAATCTCTGCAGCGGAGTCGGTAGATGTAGAAACAACAACAATAGACAGAAGACGCATTTCCAAAAATTCGCCAGGTTATAGGACTGTAGTGGCGCCGAAACATCCAAAATCCACCAGAAGCAACAGGTATTTCTGAAAATAAAGATTACACTCGGATTAGAAAGGCTTGGTGAAATTCACAAGAAATAAATCGGCGAGCTGTGATTACACAAAATAATCTGGGACGACCCCAGCAGAGCGGTGCATGAGAGAAAGCTGAGAGAATTCAGTAAACTGGTCAGGAGTGCGGGTTTGGGAACCGACCGTGTTAAAACAGCTTTTAACAGAGATTCACAGTTCACCTCCGCACTGCCGTTCAGTCCGCAAAGTGCACGCTGATTACGAAATCGTGGTGCGGCGCGGTTGCAAGTATCCTCAGACAGAGATGTGGGATCACCCGAGCGGTGGGCTCACCCGGGCACCAAAGGCAAAAACCGCCCGGGTGATCCCACATCCCTGTCTGAGGATACTCGCAACCGCGCCGCAGCACCATTTCGCAATCAGCGTGCACTTTGCGGACTGAACGGCAGTGCGGAGGTGAACAGTATGTATGGTTATGGCTCAGAACAGGCAGTTAGGAGCCTCAATCGATCGCACTCCCAAAGCTGTACACCGAATTTCCGTGGTCAGGGGCAGCACGGAAACAACTTGTCAAGGCTGGTGAAAAAAGCGGGATGCTCGCAATTCAGGTGGTGGAAATGCAAAAGTTGAAAAATCGCTCGACGAAATTTTTCAGTTTGGGGATTCAACTGTTTGCTTTATCTGACGGCACGACACTTATTTTCACCATTTCGCCAACAAAAGGATGTTTTTTTGCGAACGTTGCTTATCTAAACATGAAACTGAAATCCTCCCAATAAAATTCGCCGGGGTTCTTCAGCAAAACAAAGGAAAAATCGAATTTAAACCAGTTCCCTTCCGAGACACGGCTTAGAATTCCTCATTTTTTCTTCCATTTTCTTTCACACGAGAGAAAGCTAAGGGAGATTGATTAACTGGTTAGAAGCACTACGAAAACAACTTGTCACGGCACGTCGAAAGTCGAAGACTTGCGATTCGGTTGGTGGAAACGGAAAAGCTGGAAAATAGGGTGACGAAAAAATCCAGGTCGTGAACTCAATTTTTGTTTGCTTTGGCTGCAGAACAGGTCGCTTACTTGACGGCACGACACCATGTTTCACGGTTCTAGCCACAAAAAGGGTTTTGAGAGAAATACTTATTTGAAAGTGAATCGTAAAGCCACACAATAAGGAAAGGTAGAATAATCGAAAACACAGCCGAACCTATCCGAACAGGATGAAATGGAGGGGTTACCGACGAGAAATCGATCGTTAGCAAAAGGTCTGAGATCTTTTTCCAAATACAGGCAAGGTACAAGGTTCTCTCGATTTGTGAGAGAGTGGGATTATACCCATCCATGAAACTGAAACCACTTCTTATTCCAAAATTATTTGAATATTCGAATAATTTCGAACAACTGTTAATTGCAATTATTTGATCACCAAAAATCTGCTCTGTCTGCAATTGTGGGAGCTTTAACCCTAGATCAACTTAACGGAACACGAAATGTTAGAATACATCCCGAGACTCCTTCGAAAATTCGATTATCTGATTATTTGAATATTCGAAGTGCCCAAGTATATACACACGTACACACATACACAGAGACAGAAGAAGAGTAAAGCAAATATAGTTAGCAGAATCACGAACAAAATGCAAAGCTGAGAAAGCTCTCTGATCAGCGAAACACATGAGCTTATCCGGGAAAGGTGAAATGTAGTGGTTATCGACGAGAAATCGATCAATTGTGAAAGACGCACTCGTCATAAACAATTTGAGTAGCCTTCTTGCGTCTAAACGGTTTGTTACTTGCGTCCTTGTGGTCTCTGCCGAAAGACGCACTTACCATACACGCCCCCTCGAATGTTGCTTGCGTATTTCAAACGTGCAAGTGACAAGAAATGACGTTGTCGACCCTTTAAAGACGCATGTATTAAGGAATCGGGCTGATTAGACGCAACAAGCTAGTCTGGGGAGTTCTGAGATGTTCATGCAACCGGACAACTAGTCCAGACCAGAGAATAATGTCACTGAAATAAGACGTTCTAGTGAACTTCTCGCTGTTTCCTTGTGATTCTGGTAACAGATCTGTGGCCAATGCATTGTTTGGAGTGCAAAACTTGGGAACGAAAATAATCGTGAAGACTGCCTTTAACAACAGGAGCCGATCGGTTCCCCGAAGCTCTATACCGCTATTCTTTGAGCGGCAGCACGCTACCTGTTCAATTTCTCTCAACCTGCCACCGACCCCCGCTACTTTCTGAGGCGGTAAAGGGGAGGCCGCTCACCCCGAAGCATCAAGTTTCGAATTGGCAGAAAACTGTTGTCTTCTAATGATATCCCCATCATTTTCGATGTGAGGGTGACTCTCATTTTTAACACTTGCCAGCAACGATGGGCCGCACTTGGTACATGTGAGTGCCTCCTATCGTCGTCCTCTCTGACCCACCGGGTGCGAGTAGGGAGCTTCGGGGGTCGGACCTGCTCCGCGCGCGATCGCGTCGCGGACATGCGCTGAACACGGCTCGGCAGCAATCCCTCGGTACAAGGGCTCTCGGTAATGGACCAATCCTCAGCAATGTCCACATATGAAATGATTTAGTATACGAAATTGAGCTGAGTATAATTTTGAGAGCAATTTACTCAAAAATCGTCATTAGCCAACAGAACGCCGATTATCTATTAGATTTTATAACTTGGATGCTCTCAAACGAGTAAAAACGAGTCACACATGAATATAACCTGAACGTTCAGCTGTTTAATACATGCGATCTCATGAACATGAAAGAAAAACCGGATGTGAATAAAAAAAATGAGCACAGGCGTTCCAAGGCGTCTGCATGACGTTCGACGTAACAAAGAAAGCGTATTAGCGGTAAAATTTTCACACAACAGCAGCAATCAATATGAAAACTACTAGCCATATCGGACTAGACCGTTAAATAAACCAGAAAAGGGGGGAAATCGAATGATTGCTCCCAACAACCCTACAGAATACTCATATAATCCGGTGCACTTTTTCCTTTTGGAGTTTACTTTTTCCGAATACCAAGTTTTTGAAATACAATTGAAATTCGCTTTTTTCCTTGAGAATACACCAACACCGGAAGAGCATAGCTACAATGTGAGACCATGCTTCACAAAGGGGTGCTGCTGTGCAGCTTAGCCACTCTATCACAGGATCGTCCGTCGATCCTCTGAGTGGAGGCTAAATCTATCGTTCATCGGGTATTTCGGGGGTGAAAACAGTCTGAACCCTATATGGACGGCGCTCAGGGGAGGAAATCCCCTGCGTGGATGCTAAATCTATCGTGTATCGGGTATTTCGGGGGTGGGAATCAGTTTGAACCCTATGTGGACGGTGCAGCCTGCGGCTGCACCGTCGCTCAAGGGAGGAAATTCCCTGCGTGGAGGCTAAATCTATCGTGTATCGGATATTTCCGGGGTGGGAATCAGTTTGAACCCTATGTGGACGGTGCAGCATGCGGCTTCACAGTCGCTCAGGGGAGGAAATCCCCTGCGTGGAGGCTAAATCTATCGTGTTTCATTTTCATGTCTGAAACGTGAGTGGCTTTCACCAACTAGCTTTGCACCCAAAGAAATCGCAGGAAAGATGCCACCAATACTTGAATCATCCGCGGCCCAAAATAACGGAGAAAATAGAAAAAATGGCGTAATATTGGCGCGTTACGCCGTGAATGAACACAACACGTGCAGCTCAACAAACATACGATTTTAAACATTAATGTTAATCTTCCTTTGCAATTTTTTGTTTTGTTTGTTTGTCATTGTTTCCATGTAAGTAGTTGTATTACCATTAGCACTTATTGATTCCTCATTCGTTTCGCGAACTCAGAACGTCGGAGGGCCGCGCCCCCGTACCCACCACTCAGCGAGGCGGGGCCCCCCTCCGCGCCTGGCTTCTACAGGTCCCCGCCCCAGCCCCACGAGTCATAATGGGCGCGACGCCCGGACATCCAAGCAAAAGGGCGCGGGGCCGGGCAGAACATCTCCACCGTGTCATCGCTTCAATGACTGATTCCTTGTATAACGATTTCCGGGAACCACCTCACCCACACCCTGGGCGGGTGCTATACCCTTCTCCAAAAATTTCCAAACCCCGTGATGGGTGTCCCATTCAAGTCTAATCAATAGACTGGGGAACTTACCTTACTGCCACCCCCGCGAAGTGCGCGATGATGTAAGTGCTTACTCAGTGGTGCCTGCAGTGAAGTTACCATAAAATTGTGCTCCGTATGTGGCACGGGTTTGATTCTGGCGTTCAACGTATCATGCGATTTGCCCGAGCGAACATGTTTTCCTCTGTTTCGAATTTTCCCTGCAGGACCAAGCTAACGAAATTCGGTGGAGCCCCCGCCTCGCGCCTAATGATTCTCCGCTTGCAAAACATGGCCCCGCCGTTCGCCCTTGGTCGGAAATTCCCGGGCACACGGCCCTCCGACGTTCTGAGTGAGAGTTGCGATGGGGCTGAAACGATCGTGATTAGCTGTGCCGCGCCGCGACCGCGCGCGGAGCAGGTCCGACCCCCGAAGCTCCATACCGGTATTCCTGACCCACCTTTCTGTGGGCATGAGCTCGCTTGTGTGTGCTCACTTACCAACGCGTTTGTGCGACTTCGCTGACTGCAGGAAATAAAGTTGCGTAGAAAGTTTTATGTAGCAGGCCTGCACCTGCACTAACCAAGGCGTGCCTCTCTCAAAACGACTAAACCAAACAAAGCCACTAAACCATCTTTCAGAGTATCATAGCCGTGCGATGCGATGTCAGAATAAATTTTAATATTGATCGTGATCGCACTGCCAGCCGATTTTTATTGGACTAGTATCGAAGCAATCGGCGATGGAACTGTAAAAGAGGTTAAAAGGGAGTTCTACCGCAATGAGATCCGTCAGATAACCATAGTATCGATCGTAATCGCATCGCACGCAGCGATCGGCGAATCAGTATGATTTGGAAATGTAACATTTGTGAGAAACTCCTTAAAAGAAGTGAAACGTCTTATGCTACTGATTTGGCATGGGAAGAAACTCGAAAGAAGCACTAAAAACTCAGTGAAATGAATCGCTCAGCCGCGAAGCGGCTGGAGAGGTTTGGTTTTGCCTGGCACTTGTGATCACTTAGAATTTGTTAAAGTAGTTAATAAAACCTGTAAAACAAATTTTCTAGAGATTTCCTTCTGGATATAAGTGAGAGAGTCTTGAAGACACCCACTGACAAAATTTGAGCCAAATCGATTGAAAATTAACAAAGTTGGATCGGCGGAAGCTTAGCTAAAATTCGAGTTTTTTCTTGTAACGCGTCCCTCGTGTCCTGTTCCCCGTTCGTCGTTCCTCGTTCCTCGTTCCTGTCACTAGCCACTGCCAGTGGTCGCAGGCGATCAGTTGGGCAGGTAGGTAAGTTGGTATATGGACAGGTAAGCAGGCTGGTGAGTAGGTAGATAATGAGTACTTACTGTTTAACATTAACTACTTCACCTTTTACTACTTATCATATCAAGTGATATTATCAGTTGGTAGACCAAATGGTGCTCTTTCGGAATAGACGACCCACTAAAGAATACAGTGAAATTGGCAATTCTTTGGGTTTGACCAACCGCTCGTTTAGCCACATCTAACAGCTCACTGTGTTTGAAAAAGACTAGATCAATCGACAGATCTAGTGGGATGAACATTTCTCATAAAATTTCTCTAGTGGGTCGTCTATCCCGAAAGAGTACCGACCAAATCGCTTAAACACGTCGTAGGCTGTACTTTTTTGTAGGGAAGGGACAGGGGAAGAGACTAACAAGTTTGTTACTTACTGTTTCACATTAACTACTTTACTTCTTACTGTTTATCATATCAAGTGATATTATCAGTTGGTAGGTCAAATCGCTAAAACACATTGTAGGCCGTACTTTTTCGTAGGGAAGGGGCAGGGTAAGTGACTATTAAGTTTGTTACTTACTGTTTCACATTAACTACTTTACGTCTTACTGTCTATCATATCAAGTGATATTATCAGTTGGTAGATCAAATCGCTAAAACACATTGTAGGCCGTACTTTATCGTAGGGAAGGGGCGGGGGAAGTTACTAACAAGTTTGTTACTTACTGTTTCACATTAACTACTTTACGTCTTACTGTTTATCATATCAAGTTATATTATCAGTTGGTAGATCAAATCGCTAAAACACATTGTAGGTCGTACTTTTTCGTAGGGAAGGGACAGGGGAAGGGACTAACAAGTTTGTTACTTACTGTTTCACATTAACTACTTTACTTCTTACTGTTTATCATATCAAGTGATATTATCAGTTGGTAGATCAAATCGCTGATGACGTCATCAGGGTGTCATGTGAAGTACATAGGGCATCTGATGACGTCATCAGGGTGTCATGTAAAGTACATAGGGCATGTGATGACGTCATCAGGGTGTCATGTAAAGTACATAGGGCATTTGATGACGTCATCAAGGTGTCATGTAAATTACATAGGGCATCTGATGACGTCATCAAGGTGTCATGTAAATTACATAGTGCATCTGATGACGTCATCAGGGTGTCATGTAAAGTACATAGGGCATCTGATGACGTCATCAGGGTGTCATGTAAAGTACATAGTGCATCTGATGACGTCATCAGGGTGTCATGTAAAGTACATAGGGCATCTGATGACGTCATCAGGGTGTCATGTAAAGTACATAGGGCATTTGATGACGTCATCAGGGTGTCATGTAAAGTACACAGGGCATTTGATGACGTCATCAGGGTGTCATGTAAAGAACATAGGGCATCTGATGACGTCATCAGGGTGTCATGTAAAGTACATAGGGCATTTGATGACGTCATCAGGGTGTCATGTAAAGTACATAGGGCATTTGATGACGTCATCAGGGTGTCATGTAAAGTGCATAGGGCATCTGATGACGTCATCAGGGTGTCATGTAAAGTACATAGGGCATCTGATGACGTCATCAGGGTGTCATGTAAAGTACATAGGGCATCTGATGACGTCATCAGGGTGTCATGTAAAGTACATAGGGCATTTGATGACGTCATAAGGGTGTCATGTAAAGTACATAGGGCATCTGATGACGTCATCAGGGTGTCATGTAAAGTACATAGGGCATCTGATGACGTCATCAGGGTGTCATGTAAAGCACATAGGGCATCTGATGACGTCATCAGGGTGCCATGTAAAATACATAGGGCATCTGATGACGTCATCAGGGTGTCATGTAAAGTACATAGGACTCTTGATGACGTCATCAGGGTGTCATGTAAAGTACATAGGGCATCTGATGACGTCATCAGTGTGTCATGTAAAGTACATAGGGCATCTGATGACGTCATCAGGGTGTCATGTAAAGTACATAGGGCATCTGATGACGTCATCAGGGTGTCATGTAAAAAACATAGGGCATCTGATGACGTCATCAGGGTGTCATGTAAAGTACATAGGGCATCTGATGACGTCATCAGGGTGTCATGTAAAGTACATAGGGCATCTGATGACGTCATCAGGGTGTCATGTAAAGTACATAGGGCATCTGATGACGTTATCAAGGTGTCATGTAAAGTACATAGGGCATCTGATGACGTTATCAAGGTGTCATGTAAAGTACATAGGGCATCTGATGACGTCATCAGGGTGTCATGTAAAGTACATAGGGCATCTGATGACGTTATCAAGGTGTCATGTAAAGTACATAGGGCATCTGATGACGTCATCAAGGTGTCATGTAAAGTACATAGGGCATCTGATGACGTCATCAGGGTGTCATGTAAAGTACATAGGGCATCTGATGACGTCATCAGGGTGTCATGTAAAGTACATAGGGCATCTGATGACGTTATCAAGGTGTCATGTAAAGTACATAGGGCATCTGATGACGTCATCAGGGTGTCATGTAAAGTACATAGGGCATCTGATGACGTCATCAGGGTGTCATGTAAAGTACATAGGGCATCTGATGACGTCATCAGGGTGTCATGTAAAGCACATAGGGCATCTGATGACGTCATCAGGGTGCCATGTAAAATACATAGGGCATCTGATGACGTCATCAGGGTGTCATGTAAAGTACATAGGACTCTTGATGACGTCATCAGGGTGTCATGTAAAGTACATAGGGCATCTGATGACGTCATCAGTGTGTCATGTAAAGTACATAGGGCATCTGATGACGTCATCAGTGTGTCATGTAAAGTACATAGGGCATCTGATGACGTCATCAGGGTGTCATGTAAAGTACATAGGGCATCTGATGACGTCATCAAGGTGTCATGTAAAGTACATAGGGCATCTGATGACGTCATCAGGGTGTCATGTAAAGTACATAGGGCATCTGATGACGTCATCAGGGTGTCATGTAAAGTACATAGGGCATCTGATGACGTCATCTGAGGCCCTATGTACTCTCCACGACTTTCCGATCACGTCATCAGATGCCCTATTTACTTCCCACGACGTCCTGTAGAAGTCATCAGATGCCTTATATACTTTCCACGACGTCCCTATGACGTCATCAGATGCCCTATGCACTTTACACGACGTCCTGATGAATTCATCAGATGTCCTGTGTACTTTCCATGACATCCTGTTCACGTCATCAGATGCCCTGTTTACCTTCCACGACGTCTTGATGACGTCATAAGATGCCCAACGTACTTTCCACAACTTCCCGATGACGTCATCAGATGCCCTGTGTACTTTCCACGACGTCCTGTAGACGTTATCAGATGCCATATTTACTTTGCACGACGTCCTGATGACGTCATCAGAGTGTCATGTAAAGTACATAGGGCATATGATGAAGTCATCAGGATGTCATGTAAAGTACATAGGGGATCTGATGACGTCATCAGGGTGTCATGTAAAGTACATAGGGCATCTGATGACGTCATCAGGGTGTCATGTAAAGTGCATACGGCATCTGATGATGCCATCAGGGTGTCATCTAAAGTACATAGGGCATCTGATGACGTCATCAGGATGTCATGTAAAGTACATAGGGCATCTGATGACGTCATCAGGACGTCTTGTCAAGTTCGTGCCAAGTGCATAAAGCATCTGGTGACGTCATCAGGACGTCATGTAAAGTACATAGGGCATCTGATGACGTCATCAGGACGTCGTGCCAAGGTGGTGTCAAGTGCATAGGGCATCTTCTGACGTCATCAGGACGTCGTGGAAAGTGAGTAGCGCTTCATTTGTAGCGTGCGCAACAAGTTTGTTGCTCGCTGATTATTAGAGCAATTCATGCTATTCGAAAGATATTGAAGATTTTTCAGGGATATTATTTTGTTATATCAATAAAAAGTGAACAATTCCATCAAAAAGGGGTCTTCCAAGCAAAATAGGCTTGGTTGGCGTCAGAAACAAAGTGTGGTATTTCGCGTGGAAGAGTTCATTGGTTTCCAAGAATGGATTTCAATTTTGACGAGATTATGAGAAAATACTCTCATTAGATGCTGCACTTTAGTTTCGCTTCTCGTAGCAACTGGAGCTAACCGTCCGTCTGTGTTTTTGGCATCATCTTCTATTCTGATGATAAGTATTAGGTTAACATGCACATACATTTAAACGGTTCTCGCGTAATCTAGACCATTTTTGGAACCACAGAGTGCTCTCGTGTAGAACACCGCAACGGTTTGTTTTCGCTGTTAAGAAGTATCGGCCAGGAAAATCAGTCTCAGAAAATATTGTCCACTTTTGTAGACTCTCCTCATTCAACTTACCTATTGTTCCCTTTTTGTTGGAGCGTTTCTGACGCCAACCGAACCTCTTTTGCTTGGAAGACCCCTTTTTGATAGAATTTGTATTTAAAGCTAGAAATCAAAAAGCTTCGACCCTGGCAGGACTCGAACCTGCAATCTTCGGTTCCGAAGTCCGACGCCTTATCCATTAGGCCACAAGGCCACATTCACTGGACGTAGCAAACTGATAGATACGGCCCGTTGCGAGGCATTGAATGGCAGTACACAACGTCTCAAAACTGTTCGTCCCATTGAATTCCAGTCAGCCAATGTGAGTGTCACAGGCATTAAATGACGGAGAAGTTTGTATGTAGATATTTAGTAAGAGCACGGTCATATAATTATTTCGGACAATACTTTTTAAAGAATATTGATCACTTTTTGTAGACTCTCCTCATCCTACTTGCCTATTGTTCCCTTTTTGTTGGAACGTTTCTGACGCCAACCAAACCTATTTTGCTTGGAAGACCCCTTTTTGATAGATAATCTTCGATTTGGCTGTGCACTATACTTCGGCGACTCTAATTTTTTTTCGAATAATCGAGTTATCGACTGAATCGATTTTTCAAAATTTCGAATAATCGAGTAGCCTAATTGACCCGATTTTTCGAATAATCGAATGGTCAAGTTTTCGACTAACTCAATTTTTCCAATTTTCAGCAACTCAGTTTCTGAAGCACCTTATCTCGAGTATTTTAAGCATACCACATTCTACTGCTTCGACACAGTGATTAAAAGCATATCTGGCAATGCAAAAGGCCATCTTCACACAGTAAGACGGCCGGAACCAATATTCATGTATTAATGTCGATTAGGAATATCCATCGACCGAATTCCAAAAGCTTCAGAAAACCAAACAATAATCACTATAGGAGAGAAATACGAGATCATTTAATGGATGAACAGTCAGAATTCATCTTTGGAGACGATAACCATGGAAAAAGCCGGAGCTGAGTTTAGCTATAATAAGCCAGGGAAAATCGTTGGATGATCCAGAAGTAGACTAAGTCTACTTCTAGATCATCCAAACTCATAGTGGAACCTCCGTCATCATGTTAAGCCTCTTCGGCTAGACTTCAGCCGTATTCTTCGTCTTTTTGGCCTTCATGGCCTTTTTCGTCTTCTTGCCCTATTTCTTCGACGGAGAGTGCAGCCCCTCTTCCGTATCTGCGAAGCTGTGCTTCTGTTGCCACAAAACAAGCTGTTCGTTTCCTGGATCTCCCATTTTTTTCTGAGAGGAAGGAGGATATAGCCAAGCATTAAAAACAAATTTAAAAATCAAAAGTTCCGGTTGCACTGCGACGTTCCGCTGGTCCCAAATGCATTCAAACCTCATGCATGCCTCTTTTCTCGAGCAAGGTGAAATCCAGACTATCGCGACCGTCTCGTTATCTCTGATGAGTTTATCGGTATGTTCACACCTGAGGATTGAGCAATTTTGGCGTAAATCAATGCCGGCAATAAGTGAAACAGATGGTCGTGAGCCGTACGAGAACATTCGAGAACTATGAGCAAATAACAATTGGCGGCAAATGAGGTGCATGGTCTGCAACTGTATTTGGAAACAGTTTAACTGACTTAGAATTTCTTTGACTCGAAACAATCGACTATCGAATTTATTCGACTGTTCGGGTCTATCGAATAATCGAGTTTTCGACTAAGTCGATTTTTCAAGATTTCGAATAATCGAGTAGTAGAATGACTCGATGTCGTCTGTTTCAGTCGATACCAAGACTCGATGACTCGACTCGACATAATAAGTACAGTGTGCACTTGTTTACTAAACAACAACAACTGAGTGTGACATTGAAAAACCAAATCACGCACTTCTTACTGAGCATTTATGTATTCGTGTGACAGCAGTTCTCTTAGTTGACGACATTCGCATAAACACACTACGTGATGTTATTTCCACTTTCACTAATTGATAGTCAATCGGAAGCGAACGCATCAAATAATTTAGTAATGCTTGACAATCAATATTTATGAATGATTGAGGTGGGAGATACAACATAGTTCTGCAAGGACCTGAGACTTGTTAATCTGAACTGCAAGCGTTAGGTTGATTTCAGAAGAGAAGCGCGTGGTTTGGTTTTTCAATGTCACACTCAATTTTTGTTGTTTAGTAAACAAGTGTACAGCCAAATCAACGATTATTCATTTCACTGAGTTTTTAGCGCTTCTTTCGAGTTTATTCCCATGCCAAATCAGTAGCATAAGACATTTCACTTCTTTTAACGAGTTTCTCACAAATGTTACATTTCCAAATCATACTAATCCGTAGCAAAGCAAAACAGTTGGATAATTTCACTTTATTTTAGCAAAGGTTTCCTTTTAAAGGCACATTACACCCTCAGATATGACCTTTCAAATGTTCATGCAGTTGTCTAGTAGACCCCTCTAGCATAACACTTGCCCACCCCTTCTAGCACCACCACAGTTCACACCCTTTTTCATGGTTTCCGAACCCATTAACAAATAGATGAACGGTTGAATCACAACCGCCTTTTCGATTTTCACTCCCTTGTCGGTCCTTCCAGTTGGGTCAAACACACGATCCGTAACGCTTGGCGTACTCCCAGTTGGGTTCCGCCCTCTTTCCCCGGTGCTTGGCGCTTTTTCAGTCGAGTCCCACACACTTTCTCCGGCGCTTGACGCACCCCCAGTTGGGTCCCTCACGCTTTGCTCGGCGCTTGGCGCGTTCCCAGTTGGGTCCCGCACGCTTTCCCCGGCGCTTGGAGCAGTTGCACTTGGGTCCCTCCCGCTTTGCTCGGCGCTTGGCGCACCCAAAGTTGGGTCCTGCACACGTTCCCCGGCGCTTGGCGCACTCCCAGTTGGGTCACGAGTACGTTCCCCGGCGCATGGAGCACTTCCAGCTGGGTCCCGCACTCATTCTCCGGCGTTCGGCGCTTTTTAATTAGGGTCCCGCCGGCGCTCGACGCTTTTTAATTAGGGTCCCGCACACGTTTCCCGTCTCTTGGCACACTTTAAGTTGGGTTGCGAACACATTCCCCGGCGCTTGGCGCACTTTTGGTTGGGTTGCGAGCACATTCCCCAGCGCTTGGCGCACTTTCGGTTGTGTCCCGCACACTCTCCCCTGCGCTCTGCGCAATTTCATTCGGGTTCCGCACACGTTCCCCTTCTCTTGGCGCAATTCCAGTCAGGTCCCACACACGTTCTGTGGGGATTGGCGCACTTGCAGTTGGGTCCCGCACAGTCTCCCCTGCGCTTGGCCACTCCTAGTTGGGTGCCGTAAACGTTACCCGGCGCTTGATGCACTCACAGTTGGGTCCCGCACACATTCCGTGGCGCTTGGCGCACTTCCAGTCAGGTCCCACAGACGTTCTGTGGCGTTTGGCACACTTCCAGTTGGGCACCGCATGTGTTCCCCGGCGCTTGGCGCACTCCTACTTGGGTGCCGTGAACGTTCCCCGGCGCTTGGCGCACTCCTAGTTGGGTGCCGTAAACGTTCCTCGACGCTTGGCGCACTCACAGTTGGGTCCCGCACACTCTCTCGGCGCTTGGTGAATTTTCAGTCAATTTCCGCATACGTTCCCCGGCGCATGGTCCCTTTTCAGTCAAGTCCCGCGCACGTTTCCTGTCGCTTGGTGCCTTTTTAGTCAAGTCCGGCACACATTTCCCGGCGCTTGGTGAATTGTCAGTCAAGTTCCGCCCGCACACGTTCACCGGCGCTCGGTGCCTTTTCGGTCAAGTCCCGAACACGTTTCCCGGCGCTCGGCACACTTCCAGTTGGGCACCGCATATGTTCCACGGCGTTTGGCGTACTCCTAGTTTGGTGCCGTAAACGTTCCCTGGCACTTGGTGCACTCACAGTTGGGTCCCGCACACATTCCTTGGCGCTTGGCGCACTTCCAGTCAGGTCCACACACGTTCCCTTACGCTTGGCGCACTTCCAGTCAGGTCCCACACACGTGTGGCGTTTGGCACACTTCCAGTTGGGCACCACATGTGTTCCCCGGCGCTTGGTGCACTCTTAGTTGGGTGGCGTAAACGTTCCCCGGCGCTTGGCGCACTCACAGTTGGGTCCCGCACACATTCCTTGGCTCTTGGCGCACTTCCAGTCAGGTCCCACACACGTTCCCTGACGCTTGGCGCACTTCCACTCAGGTCCCACACACTTGTGGCGTTTGGCACACTTCCAGTTGGGCACCGCATGTGTTACCCGGCGCTTGGCTCACTCTTAGTTGGTTGCCGTTAACGTTTCCCGGCGCTTGGCGCAACCACAGTTGGGTCCCGCACACATTCCTTGGCTCTTGGCGCACTTCCAGTCAGGTCCCACACACGTTCCCTTACGCGTGGCGCACTCCCAGTCAGGTCCCACACACTTGTGGCGTTTGGCACACTTACAGTTGGGCACCGCATGTGTTCCCCGGCGCTTGGCGCACTCCTAGTTGGTTGCCGTAAACGATCCCCGGCGCTTGGCGCACTCACAGTTGGGTCACGCACAGGTTCCTTGGCGCTTGGCGCACTTCTAGTCAGGTCCCACACACGTTCTGTGGCGCTTGGCACATTTCCGTTCGGGTTACTCACACGTTTCTCGGCGCTTGGCGCACTCACAGTTAGGCCCCGCACACTTTTCCGGCACGCACACGCACACGCACACGCACACGCACACGCACACGCACACGCACACGCACACGCACACGCACACGCACGCGCGCACACACACACACACACATTTTAAAATTCACAAATTTTTCAATATCTCGAGAACCACAAAGCAGATTTTTCTGAAACTTGGGCATTGTTAAGAACCTTTACTGCTCTACATTTTGTGAAAATGCCAAGTTTGGAACTATCTTCCAAACCGAGATTCTGTAACGAGGGGTGTGCGCAGAAGCAATCCTTTTCCAAATCAGGTGCGCGCTTCGCGCGCACCACAATTCGGGAATTCCTATCCTAGCGTACCGTGAAGTATTGCAAGGCAGATGATTCTGTATTTGGAGATAATCACTGTCTCGATTCGCCAATCGTCTTTACATCCTCCACGTTGATGGCAGGGTTCGCGATAAAAGCGGCTGATGAGTTGTTCTATGGCTTTCTCAAACTATAACTCTAAGACGAAAATTAGAACAATTCCTGTGAAAAAAAAACGCCCGGTGTACAAGGTGTAGTGGGATGCCGCTGGAGACCGCATGCGCCGAGAGGCAAGATTATCATGGTGAGGTTCTTCTAAATGGGAAATCAAGCGTCAGATTGCCCGTGATAACTAGTGATAAGGAGGTTCCGACAAAAAAACCACCGCTTCGCGCTGTGGTAATTGGAAACAGGAGCTCACTCAGACAGGAATGGGGAATCACCCGGCTCACAGTAGACGCAGGGAGTCTAGCATTGAATCCACCAGCGTCTCGGGGCAAGCAACGACCATTTTGTCCGCGATTATCTCCCTATCCACAACCTGGGCACGCATCACGTAGCCTAGCGGGAAACCGGCTATCGAGGTCACTCTAATGGGTGGGATCCGTGACTTCATGGTGATCCATGACACTCTAATGGATAGGCTAAATGATAAAAGTGGAAACTTTGGTGTAAAAGTAGTTCGGGGGGCACTCAGGATTCAATTGAAGACTGGATGATACCGCTTTAAGAAATTGAAGTTGTCCGAGACTTGTAACTTCAGTCATTTGCAACCGATGTATGCGAGCCCACCTTAATGAAGAGAGAGGCTGAGAATGAAGGGAAGACGGGGCTATTGATCGGAAATCATGGCTCATCTCCCCAATGTTCCAGACCGACGAGCACTTTTGCTACAACCGTTGGCTCGCCCATTTTCAATTGTGTGTGCGAGTGTGTTGGCGCGTGTGCAGTCTGTATCCTGCACGTCGTTTCGATGAAAAGCCTGCATTCATGAGACAGGGACGTACCTAGAGGCGGTTCGGGGTCGCCCATAAAAACTAAGCCTCATACTCACTCGGGGATAGACCGGCACGCTGCCCGAAGTATACCCAGCCCTCGCGTCGAGACCGGCTAACCACCTGCGAGTTTATCTTTTGCCCCAAGCAGTAGTAGCAATGGACCTCATTTTTCTCACCCCGAAAGACTCTCCGATATGACAGCGTTGGATACAACAAGTATGGAGAGGCTGCGAAAATTGCAGGGCCAAGCTAGGTGGCCTAAAACAAGAAACCATGAAAATTTAGTGCAACGTCACGCGAAGGGCGGGGAGAGCCGCGATGTTCAAGAAGAGAAGCCCCAGGACAACCGCCATGTGGGAACTCTTTACCGCACTCAGCGCGCAATCAAGAGAACGACGCTTGTATCGTAACGTTTCACACATGTGAGAGAGGGTACCCCGAGTTACAAGCTACGCAGACGGATCAAAAGCTGGAACGCCGTCGACTATGCTGAGTCGTCGAAAACCGTCGTCGAAGACCAGGCAGGCCCGACACATGATGCACTTTGAGGGCAACCGCTGGGCAAGAGCTGTGTCCGATTGGATACCGCGGAAACTCAAACGCACCACTGGCCGTATTTCAACACGATGATCGGGCCCCCTCACTATGAGCTTGGGAGAGGTATAAGATTTTTCGTGTTCCTATAGCGAAGAGTAATTCATGCCCAAAGAGGGCAGGCGGTAGGGACGAATGAAGATATCACTAGCACCCTCTAGAAGAAGTCGATGGTCAACGGGAAGACAGGCATTACAGGTGGTCTTCTGTTATCAACGTTTTTCATCATTCCAATTAATGAATCTTGTGTGCCCCTCACTGACTAGGGTAGAGCCATAAGCACATCCAGCATGACACTCTGAAAATTTTGAGAGAAATTCGCGTTAGCAGTTTGTTCCTCTCGCAGACACTACGGTTCTCCTAGAATGATATATGGTTTCAGGCTTATTATCACACTTTTATCGAACACTGCCAATGCAGAGGAATACAAAACCATAACTGTGGCTGTTGTTGAAGGAAAAATGTTCGACACTGTTCTGAACTTGGTTCGTAAGTACGGCTTCACTCTCAAATAGGATGTGTCGGTCTTGTGTTTGCTGAGCAAGTAAGATCTTTTCTGTCAATACTACTGTGCTCAGAATGTAAAATAACTCCCGTATACCTATTTTGGGTGAGATCAAATGTTTGTGCACTTTTCTAGAATAAGTTTATGATTTAAAGGCAGTGTTCACGACAATCTTCGATTTTGAGATTAATCGCTAAATCGATTGTTTGGCCCCCGAGTAGGACTGAAATGACAAAGAAACCGAGAAAAACGCACCAGAAGGGCACGAAATTCTCAAGTATCAGCCCGCCTCTTAAGTATCACTGGAACTGTTCGTTTTGACAATGAAATCTTTCGTGGACCCGTCTTTTGCAATTCTCCATTCTGGGTTGCTCCGTTCTTTCCTTCGAGCCCTAACTAACACTGTTTTGCCCAAAATATTCTTCCATTTTCGATTAGCCCCATTTTCTACCGGTGACAACCACCGTGAACATGTTCATCCAACCAGACAACTAGTCCAGGCCACAGAATAGTGTCACTGAAAAAAGATGAATTAGTGCGTTTCTCGCCGTTTCTTAGTGATTTTGGTGACACTTGGTGGCCAACGCATTGTTTTGTGTGGAAAACTTGGAAACGAGAATCATCGTGAACACTGCGTTTAAATCGCGTATCAAAAAGATAGGACACCCCTGGATTAAAGACAGTGTTCACGATACATTTCAATTCCGTTATCTCCACGGTTTACGGAAGGTCTGGTGCCCTATATAGCAATACATGCTTAAAAAGGACACGAAAGACGCGTTTTTGAGCCAAAATAGGCCCTCTCTTATTTACGTAGATTTTTGAGCGTGGAGGAACTGACCGCTAGAAGGATGATACCTATCAGTGCAATGAAGCGATCAGCTCACTTATCAGCACTTCCTTGACTTGATCATTCCTGTAATCTGAGTCTTCATTTGTTCATTCCGAGGGGGCGGATCTGGGGCACCAGGCGTGTCTGGGGCACCAAAACGCTTGTTTGCAACCGTTATTTTGCCGCTCCTGGCTAGTTTTCTACCGTTCTTTCGACACTGAGAACCTAGGATCCTTCTCGCCTATCATTTCACTGTGAAAAGTCACCGATGATGATCATCGTGAACGCTGCCTTTAAATTGGATTTCTCGTTCGATAAAATTGTGTGATCACAAATCTATTGGCCGATAGGCCCACCTCGCACCTTTGCTGCAACAAATACCCGATTTGATATACTTTCGACCAATCTGATCTGCCTTTGCAAGTAGATTTGCTCTATTTCTCGGTTATGGCTGTTGGAGCGCATAAATCCAGACATATCACCGGCTATTGACTCAGACTCGACTAACTAAAATACCGCAGAGATTCTCCATTCTGCTGAAGTCGGGACAGTAGACTAGCCACTCTGAACAAGAGAGTTATTGCCGAGCAAAGAAGCCGTTCTCAGACCGGCACACGCGAACTTTCTGGTTGTTCTGCTAGAAACTGCTACATGGTTGCTCGCAAACATGGGGAAATGAAAAGAGGTGTTACTTTGATATCCCCTGGTACTCACTGAAGATCATCCGACTGCTGGCGAACGCAAACTGTACACGTCCTTGACGGGCAAATGCTCTGACAGATTATGGCAGGTCTGAGACCGCAGTTCCGACGGCTAAATTAGACCGCATCTGTCCTCGAATTCCTTTAGTAGCACTTCCGACGATCAGACCTATCGAGAAAAGACTCCTTTCCATCAGAAACCAGCGCCTATACACAAATAGCCGAAGTAGCTGTCCACATTAGCCGTCGAGACTGCGGACGCAGGTCTCCCATAATCTTTCAGAGCATTTGCCCGTCAAGGACGTCTACAGTCGTTCGCCAGCAGTCGGGTGATCTTCAGTGAGTACCAGAGGATATAAGAGTAGCACCTCTGTCCATTTCCAGATGTTTTCGAGCGACAAAGTAGCAGTTTCTAGCAGGAAGTTCGCGTGAGCCGGTCTGAGATCGGCTTCTTTGCTCGGCAATAACTCTCTTGTCCAGAGAGGCTACTCTACGGTCCTGTAATCAGCATAATGAGGGATCTCTGGGATATTTTAGTTAATCGGGTCGGAGCCAATGGTCGGCGATATATCTGGATTTCCGCGCTCCAACAGGCCATAACCGAGAAATGGAGCAAGATCTACTTGCAAAGGCAGATCAGCTTGACCGAAAGTATGCCAAATCGAGTATTTGTTGCAGCAATGGTGCGAGGAGGGCCCATCGGCCATTAGGTTTGTGATCACACAATTTTATAGAACGATAAATCCAAATCTAACCCAGGGGTGTCCTATCATTTCGATACGCGATTTAAAACATAAATTTATTTTAGAAAAGTGCACAAACATTCGCTCTAACACAAAAGAGGTATACGGTGTACGGGGGTTATTTTACATCCTGATCACGGTAGTGTTGACGAAAAAGATCAATCTTTTCTCAACGAACGCGAGACCGACAAATTAGGGTGTGCCCTATCTTTATGAATAGCAGTGTAGCTGAGCCGCAGGTTCAGAGTGCAAGCTTCGTAATTTAGCCACGAAAAATTGAACAATCAACTTCAAGTCACCGCGTCTGACAAATTTTCCTACACGAGTATGAACTACCTGATTAAGAGAAAAGAGTTTTTGCGCAGGATACATTTTGTGAAACACCTAGTGGGCTACGACCGGGACAAATGTGCAGATTTATGAGCATTGCAGATGCGGAATATTTTGGGACACGAGTTAAAGGAGACGCTATAAATCGCACATGATAAGTATTTGCGATAGTAATACCCTAGTCAGAACTTCAGGTGCTGGATACATTCGTTCGCGAATTCGCAATTCGATTCAAACACCTCTCGGAGTCCGAGGTTACCTGTTCAGCATTCTCAAAGTTGTCGAAAGAGTTTGCACCACTAAATGGTCAATCGATGATAGTTTTCATTCCGTGAGTTTGTATTGACCCTGTAGTGAGTTATTCGGTTGTGTTAGGCCTCGTGATCAGACTCTTAAATAGTCCTTAGAGGCAGAGGGCACCCGTAAAACTAATTCTTAGATTTTATGTTTGTCTTGGAGAGAGTCACACGCTGATCACAATGGTATCTCTGATATCGTCCAAGACCCCCTTTGAACAGAGTTATGGCTCTTTCCAGATGCCTAGATTTTGAGGGTGAAAAATTGGTGGACGAGTTGTCTCAGGCTTGTATTTCTCTTCATTCGCAATCGTTGCGTGAGAGAGAGCCAGTATAAGGAGACAGCCCTCTATTGGACTGAAGAACGACGACTTGTTGGAAAAAATCCATCCATCGATCCGCTATCGAGTTAGAAAATCTGTTAGGGGGTCGGGCCTGTGGTGGTGAGTGAAGGGGGTCGGGCCTGTGGTGGTCGCTTATATCTCGCTTATTTGGAGGAATTGAGATCTCGCATTTGGCACGTGTTATACAGGAAGCATTTCCTACACAATTACATGAAAATCTCAATATTCATATCTGAGGGTGTACTGTGCCTTTAAAGGCACCATACTCGCTCGTAAACGTGGTTGACACAACTACGGAAGTAGAATGGTATGGCTCAGAACACAACGCCTAGGCATTTTGAAGCGTCGAAAACGACCCACAGTGATGCTACACGAGTGAGAAGTTGCCCCCGCCCCTGTATCTGCCAGCCCCTTGTAGTTGCGTCCTCCTTCAAAACAGGGATGCTGGGCCATATCCACAGTCCGCGACGTTTGTGGTGTACCTATTGTACCCATTCTACCACCCACAAACGTCGTCGACGGTGGAAATAGCCCACCACCTCTGTTTTCGAAGAGGACGCAAATACAGAGGGCGGGCGGATACAAGGGCGGGGCACACTTCTAGCGTCATTTTGGGTCGTTTTTGCCGCTCCAAAATGCGTACGCGTTGTGTTCTGAGTCATACCATTCTATTTCTGTGGTGATCTCAATCACGTTTACGAGCGTGTATGCTGCCTTTAAAGGCAGCAGACACACTCGCAAACGTTGTCGAGATAACTACATTAGTGGAGTCGTGCAGGTCCTAGAAGAGCCCTCACAAAGTTGCAAGCGTCAAGAACGAGTTAAAATGACCGTATTTGAGCCGGATTGAGTCACCAAATCATCCTTTCTCCGCCCATCGATACGGGCTCCGCCCTTCGATTCAGATATTCCATGCTCGACTAAGGTCTTTTTGGATTACTTTTTAGGCTTCTAAGGGCTTAAGCGTCCCAAAAAGGGCTGTACGAGTACATAAGCGTCGTTATCCCAACAAATTTGTCGCTAGCTTCTCTATTTCAGCCGATGCGGTACAACTCGTTCACTTTCCGACCAATATAGAACGAACCGTTATATCTTCATTTCAGTCGAATTTTTTTTCGGTTTTTTCTTTTTTTTTAATACTAACAGCTTCAGACCTTCGATTCATACCATAAAATTGATATCATTTTTCAGCGTGTATGCTGCCTTTAACAAAAGCCTTTTCGTCATAAAGACTTCGCATTTTGCAGTTTGGGAGAAGCGAGCGTGTCCAGTCGCCAGTAAACCTACAACGGAACATTTGGCTGCTGGGGACCCGTGGGATCATAAAAGGTGTGACCCTGTTAGAGAATCGCAATTTTCGGCCAGCGCCTCATCCTTTCGCAACAGCCTATGTTAATTGCCACAGATCTTTACGTTTCTCATGAAGAATGTGAAGGTAAGGTAATCAATAAAAGGGCGAATCGTTCTAAATTTTATTCATAAACCCCATATACAGTTTTGTCCCTCCAATATGTACTCAGGAAAAAAACACCGTCAAACAGATGCGAGAACTACAGATCGGTCAGCGTGACGTCCATTGTCCATTGTCGACTTTTTGAAAAACTACTTAAAGGCAGTGTTCACGATAAAAATTGTTCTCGAGTTTCCACCAGAAAACTAAGATTTAGAGTTAGACTGTTTCATCAGTGAAGAAAGAATCATGAAAAACGCTGCGAAACATCTAAAATCAGCTCTTCCTCTTGAAAGCCACATTTCAGCGATGGATGAGTTGCGCGGGCATGCGCCTGAACTAGACAGCGTGCAAATGCGCCCCAATGCTGAAACTCAGCCGCGCTCGCGCTCCAGTGCTAATGTAGGAGCACACCAAACTGTTCCTCGGAAAACTCGACCGCGAGCGGAATTGCTAGCGCGAGCGGCCTTCGGAGCCGTATGGAGCTCTTTCGGGCTCGTTTTGGTTCGTTCTTTTGACCCCAGTGCTCCAATGAGACCCTGAACTTTCGATTTCCGGCCAAAAACCGAGGACGAAACTTATCGTGGACACTGCCTTTGAAGCTAGTGTTCACGATGATTTTCGTTCCAGAGTTTTCCACTCAAAACAATGCGTTGGCTACCAAGTGTTACCAAAATTACGAAGAAACGGCGAGAAACGCACTAAATCGTCTTGTTTTAGTGACATTATTCTCTGGCCTGGACTAGTTGTCCGATAGGATGAACATGTTCACGGTGGTTGTCACCGGTGGAAAATGGGGCTAACCAAAAATGGAAGAATATTTTAGCCAAACCAGTATTAGTTAGGGGTTGATGGAAAGAACGGAGCAACAAAAAGTAGAGAATTACAAAAAACGGGTTCACAAACGACTTCATTGTCGCAACAAACAGTGCCACTGAGAGTAAAGAAGCGGGGTGAGAGTAAAGGTTCTCAGACAAAGAGAAAACCTGACCGCGGGCAACTATTTGAAATAAAGATGACCGCGACAATGCGGCGGTTAAAGCGCGTTCCGACTGCGCTCATGTTTTACCGGCGGTCGAACAGCGCTTGGACGCGATCAAACCGCGGTAAGAAACGACGGTCGGATCGCGTGCATCGCAAAATCAGCGGCCGCGAAAGGCAGGGCGGCGCGGCTTTTAGTCCGCTGCCTGTAACTCAACAAGATTCGGAACACGTTCACATATAAAGTCACTTCTGCTGAAGTTGCCACGCACGCTGCATAACATATCAGTCCGAATAATCATTCATTGGTTCTTCTAAATAATAATTAATGTTGATTATATTATTTATAATTTTATAATTTTCAATTATTTTCGTATTATTATTATTATTATTATTATTATTATTATTATTATTATTATTATTATTATTATTATTATTATTATTATTATTATTATTATTATTATTATTATTATTATTATTATTATTATTATTATTATTATTATTGTTGTGTCTTCCGCAGTAGGTGGCCTTGGAAGATTAATTGATCTTCGCCAGTAGACAGCAAGACACAAAACTGAACCATACTCGGATGAACGGTCTTTTATAGAGCCGCTATCATAATCAAGTAAAAAGTGTAAACACGTTTTCATTTACACTACGCCTCCCCTAGTAGAAGGCGCCTAACAATAGCAGTTCTACTAACTTGGCCAGTTTACAATACAATCACAGATAAGAAGGATCATATATCTATATCGGCTTCTTCATTCTGGTTGATCTTCTTAACGTCGCTGGCTGTACTCCATTTTGAGGTGTCTCGACGGCTGGAGGAACTGGATAACATTCATTCGCTTCATCACTTGTTTCTGTATCGGCGGCATCACGATTACACGAGTCATCCAACTCCAGTAGGTCAAGTAAAGTCTTGAGGGAAGTGTCGTCTCACGTCGCCATTCCATTACTTCTTCTCAATTGGTTTGCATGCTTGTGGAGGATTCTTCCGCTTATCTCCACTTCGGAGTTCACTTTTCCAAGTCGTCGTCTCACTATTCCTTGTTCCCATACAGGTTTATTCCTCTTCCAGGATTGTGAATAAACGATATCTCCGACTTTGAACTTTTTATCAACAACTCCATTTCTTCTGTCGAACTGCTGCTTCATTTTACTTCGCACTTCATCTCCAAGAGCGGTGGTCGAATTCTCTTGCTTCGGGGATAGCAGGTTCAACCGCGTACGAATTTTCCGTCCTAAAAATACCTCTGCTGGTGTACGGTCGTTGAGTTGTGCATGCGGTGTGCTCCTGTACGTTTGCAGTATAACGTTGAGCGTTTCATGTGATGGTCTTTCCTCCCCTTGCAGTTTCTTGATTCCTCGTTTGAGCGTATCAATGAAACGTTCTGCTTGTCCGTTAGACTGGGGGTGATAGGGATCAGTTCGTATGTGCTTTATGCCTCCTTCTTCGCACATTTCTTTGAACTTTTCTGAAGCGAACTGCGTTCCGTTGTCGCTGACGATTGTTTGCGGGTATCCATACCTGGAAAACAACCTCTTGAGGCTTCTCACTGTTTGTCCGGCCGATATGTTGACGATCTCCGTTACTTCAGGCCATTTGCTGAGGGCGTCAACTACTACCAGGTAATAATAGCCTTGTATCGGTCCGGCGAAGTCAATGTGTACTCGTTGCCATACACACGTTGGGGTGGTCCAGCACTCCAAAGGTACTTTGATCGGGTTTTTTGCTTTCTCTTGACATCTTCCGCAATTTCGGACTGTCTCTTCACAGTCTTTATCAATGTTCGGCCAATAGACGTAACTTCGGGCTAATTTCTTCATCCGAACAATTCCAGGATGACCAGCATGAAGTTCTTTGATCACAAGGGTTTGAAGTTCCTGGGGAATGACCACACGTTCTCCGGTCATTATACAATCTTCAATAAGGGATAGGGTATCTCTTCGATTGTAGAAGGGTGACAGTTTCTGTGTCACTTTGGGCCATCTTCCAGTTGTCACGTAAGATTTGATCTTTCTCAGGAGTGGGTCTTTTTCGGTGCATACTTGAACATGTTCATGGGTTACGGGTAGTTTTCTGATACAGTTCTTTAGCAGAGCAGTCACATCAGTCTCCACCAAGGCAATAACCGTTTCTTCTTCTTCGGTCTTATGCTTCTGCATTAGTCGCGATAATCCATCAGCTTGACCAAATTTCGAAGTATTCACATATTCAATGTCGAAATCATATCCAAGTAATATGGTAGCCCATCTCATTAGACGATTCGCTGAGTAAACTGGAACTCCTTTCTTATCTCCAAAAATGGCTAGTAGAGGTTTGTGATCAGTAAATAGCAAAAATTTTCTTCCGAACACATACTTGTGAAATTTCTTCACAGCATAGATTAATCCAAGCGCTTCCTTTTCAATTTGCGAATCATTCTTCTCAGCACTGTTCAGAGAACGGGAAGCATGGGAAATCGGTTTTTCTGAACCATCTGCGTATCTATGCGAAATAACACATCCAATGCCGTAATCGCTGGCATCTGCGGCAACAACGATCTTTTGTCCCGGATCATAGTGAGCGAGGTTCATATCACTTGATAACGCGTTCTTCAGTTTCATGAACGCTTCCTGTTGCAAAGATGTCCACTTCCATTTGACATCTTTCTTCAGCATCGCATCTAGCGGTCCTCTGACATCTTTCATGAACGGTACGAACGACGAATAATAGGTCACCATACCTAGGAATGCTCGCAACTGTGTAACGTTCGTCGGTTCCACCATGTTCTTGATTGCTTCAATCTTGTCCGGATTTGGTCTTCTACCAAACTTGTCAACAATAAAACCAAGATATCGAATTTCTGGTCTGCGAAATGAACACTTTTCTGGGCGTACCTTGAATCCGTATTCAGCGATTCTCTCAAATAACGCAATCAGATTCTTCTTGTGCTCTTCTTCATCTCGACCAGAAATCAGGATATCGTCGAGGTATGTAGCGACACCATTTAGTCCAGCTACCATCTTGTTCATCAACTGTTGAAATATCCCAGGAGTAGTTTTGATTCCAAACGGCAATCGATTGTATCGGAATAATCCTTTGTGTGTATTGATTACTACCTTCTTCTTTGATTCTTCGGTACGTTCAATCTGGAGGTAGGCATCGGACAGGTCAATTTGGGAAAAAATTGCTCCACCATTCAGGGACGCGAAAATGTCTTCGGGAATGGGTAGGGGGTAGTCGAAGGAATGTAGCGATTTGTTGAGACCGGTAGAGAAATCAGCACATATCCGTATCTTTCCATTCGGTTTCTTCACACAGACAATAAGGGCTGCCCACTCACTGTGGCTTATGGGCGCGATAATGTTCATCTCCTGAAGCCTTTCAAGTTCAGCATCGACGGATTCTAGGGAACCATGGGGGACGGGTCGGGGGTAACGGAATACGGGATGTGATTCTTGCATCACGTTTAGGTCTGCTTTCTCCTTGACACACAGTCCTAGACCTCCTTCAAACACACGGGGAAACCGCTTCATCAACTCAGCTTCAATTGTTGACTTGTTTCTGACGTTCACTTCTGCTACCATCATCTTCATATGATACAGCATTTCTTCATTGTCTTGTATCCATTCAAGACCCATCAGTGAGTTACTCGGTGTAACATACGCGTATCCTACGGTTCTTGCACCTTTCATTTCAATCGTGCATTTCAACTTGCCGGTGATCTGCATTCGACTTCCACTGGCATTCCTGACCACAACATCACATTTTTCTAGAACTGGAGATCCTATCTTCTTCCAGATCTTATCATTGAGTAGAGTGATGTCTCATCCTGTGTCCAACAAAAACTCCACAGGGTGGTTGTTCACCTTCGCTTCGATGTACATTCGCGAAGTGTTAACGTCAGCTGCTGCGCTTCCAATCTTGATTCCACGCACATTTCGTCTTGAAAATTGCCTTCTCTTTTCTTCTTTTTTACTTCGACGATTTCCTTGTTTGGGCCTATTTTCAAACTTCTGAAGTCGACTCACAATATCGCAAAATTTTTCCTTATGTCCAGTCTTCTTACATTTCTTGCAAAACCAGGGCTTCGATTCGCATTGCTTTGAATAGTGTTTGCCTTCGCAATTCCAGCATTCAATAGCTTTCTGGACTGATCTGGACGCAGCTTCGACAGTTCTCTCATTTCCTGCAATAGCTTCACAGTCTCTTTTAAGGCTAAGAAAGTTCTCACATTCTTGGTGCAGCTCATGTAGAGAAACTCTCCGGCCTGTCTTGTACTCTCTGTCTAGTACGGTGATCAGTCTTTGTCTGATTTCTGCTTCTCTGTGCGATTTCAATCCGAAAATCCACAAAAGACACTCGATTCCATCAGAATCCAGTTCATGAATTCGGGCCTTCTCGCAGAACTCGTTGACTCTTCCAGTGTATGTGAGATAGTCTTCGTTGTCGTTCTTCTCAACCTTCAGGCACTGGTATCTTGTGGTGAACTCGGACTTCCTGTAATCGAAAATGTCTTTCAGCGTACTCACAGTTTCTTCGAAGCCAATAGCTGTCACTTCTCTTGGCAGCACATGTCTCTGGTACTTCTCGAAGGAAACGTTGTCCGGCTTCTCGCAAGGTAGTCGCACTCTTGCGTTTTCGGTCAGATTCCTTGCATCCTCGTTGAAAACATCCTTGTATCTTGTGAACCATTTGCTGAAGCTCTGCTCCTCTTCTGGATCGCAGACAAACTTCTCGATCCTGTTGCTCAGTGCGGCCATGACGTTCGGAATTGAGTCTGTCGCACCAACTGTGCGACCTCCATCTCCAGCCTCGACTTGGCTGAGGAGTCCGGTCATCAGTCGCCTCTGCTCATCCATGAGCTCCTTGAACATCGTCATGACGGCTGCGGGATCCATTGCTTTCGGCGTCTTCTTCTGAGCTCCGCCTGATCGCCACTGTTGTGTCTTCCGCAGTAGGTGGCCTTGGAAGATTTATTGATCTTCGCCAGTAGGCAGCAAGACACAAAACTGAACCATACTCCGGATGAACGGTCTTTTATAGAGCCGCTATCATAATCAAGTGAAAAGTGTAAACACGTTTTCGTTTACACTACAATTATTATTATTATTATTATTATTATTATTATTATTATTATTATTATTATTATTATTATTATTATTATTATTATTATTATTATTATTATTATTATTATTATTATTATTGTTATTATTATTATTATTATTTTCCTTATACTTAAAGCAGTTATGTCCCGATGTGTGTAGTTGTGTGTGTGTGTAGCGTCGGCATGGATCGCGAAGAGACTTCGCGTTCACTGTTGAAGGTTAGCGCAAACTTGGTGTCATGTGCTATAATATAGGTGCACCGAATTTGCGCCAACCTTCAACAGTGAACGCAAAGTCTCTTCACGTTCCATGCCGATGTTATGTGTGTCCCGCGGATCTCAAAAACTGGTATGAAATGGTACCAACATTTGGGTGGGTAGGACATATATATATTGATTACCAAAAAATCAGCGTGAACCACCTCTTGCGCGCCTCGGGGCAACCAAGTTTGTCCGTGGGGCGCACATTTGGCCGTGGGTCATGAAAACCTCCATTAGCCATCTAGAGCTAGAGGGGCTATGCTCTACTCTGGCAAACGCTGGCTAGTAGCCCCAGAGGAATTCACTTGTCGCCGAGGAGCTCCGGGGCGACTAGTCTAAAATTGGCAAGGTCGTAGCTAGACAATGGTGAATTTGTCAAGCTAGATGGTGAAAAACTCTAGCTATTGTCGCCTAGTTTCATTGAGCTACTGGCGCCGGTCTTGTCAAGCTATTGTCGCCTAGCTTTGTGGAGCTACTAGCGCCGGCCTGGTGTCAAGCTACTGTCGCCTAATATTGTGGAGCTATTTTCGCCGGCAATGTTAAGCTACTGTCGCCCAGTGATATGAGGCCATTGACGCCGACTCCTTGTGAGGATACTGTAGCCTACCGTAGAATAAAATGCCATGAATTTGCCTAGAATTCACCGGGATCCTGGATATCACGAAGGATTTTACGCAAAATTAGCGCGAGCCAAGAAAAGTCCGCGAATTCACCGCACAAATGCCTCGAAAAAAAAAAGGAAACTACAAATAAACATGACCGAATTCCACCCGAGCCTGCCGCGAGTTCACCGCGATCCGAGAGCGCCCTACTGCAGCAGCGGCTGACACAGGAAAGCGATGAATTGGTAAATATCGTACTTCGAATCCTTGTATGCAATGGGGAAAACCACGGCAGACTTCGGTGCCATCGCTGCATTTTTGCGTGTATTCTTAAGATTCTTCCCTCTAGGTCCATACTGGTTGAATAAACTTAGAATATCGGACAATGCATTACTTCATATCATAGTACGGGAACAAAATTTACATAAAAACATTCCCTACTGACATACTACAACCATAAAAAAATCTATTGAACAATGATATTCACAGAGATCATTTTACACCGTACGAGCAGAGAACAACATCAACAGAACAACATAACGACTAACGCCAAAAAGAAATCAAGAGAACTTAGCTTCGAAAAAAAAAAACAAGACTCGAAGCTGCACTTCTTAGCGATCTATTCTACGCCAGAATAGATCAAGTATACTAACACCCAATTTTTTAACATAGTGTTTCGAGCGTATCTCGGCTTGGGCTTAGCGAAACTCGATGAAACTTTTATATGTTGTATTGCATCATAAACCTCGTCTTACTCGCACTCAAGCCTGAGTTTTCAACACAGTTTTTTATTGTGTTTTGAACACAAAAACACAGTTTTTCAATAAAGAATCCATTTACAAATTTGCGGTAATAAATGAAATTAAGGCTATTAAAAATCCATACACGTGCCACTTTTTTGTCATCAGAAGACCTTAAAAATCGTGGTATACATAGGACTGCGAAAAAATGATGTCTTGATTCATATTTTCGGAGATGATCTCAGAATAATTTTATGCAATTTCGCACCTCTTTGGTATGTCATTTCGACGAGAATTAAAAGGAGCGAAATCTACATATTTTTGAAAAAATGCCCAATTTCGTTAAATTTTTACCCATCAAAAAATTGCCTTGAGAAATTATTTTCTCGCAATGTTATATTGTGTCTTTAAAGGTCCTCTTATGGCTAACAATAGATAAGGGTCTAGTTTTTTTACGGTCATGTTCTGAGGAAACAGCCCTCACTTGATTTAATACCACGAAATCATAAACGAAATCGGTATCAAAAGGCTGAACATTCGAAACTCAATCTTGAGTGTGCGTAAGGCACTTTTTATGATGCCCTAAAACATATTAAGGTTTGGTCGCATTTCGCTAAGTCCTGGCTCAGATACATTCAAAATAGCATCTTTAAAGAATGGTTGTTCGTATGCTTACGTGCCTCACTAGCACTGCCTCACTAACATCTAATAAAGTGAGCCCGAATGAGATTGGCGGCCTACGCGGCCGGCGTGCTTGGCAGGTGGCCGTCGCATGTGCCGCCCTCGGACGGACAAGTGTTGGATTTCAACGACGGCCGTTCCCTTCCCCTCGTCTGCAGAGCTGATAAATCGACGCAGTGCTTGCTGCCAGCCGGTGCCGGCCCCGTTCGTAGTCGGTGGCGGTGGGGACTTTTCGCATGCTCGTCCGAGAGCGGCGAACGCGACGGCCGCCTGCCAAGCACGCCGGCCGCATGGGCCGCCATTCTCATTCGGACGCACCTTACATGTAACAGGGGTTGCCGGCTGCAGGATGAAGCGGGGCGTTGCGTAATTTTCCCAAATCGTGGCGACCACCCACCATAATTTTGTTCCAGGTTTTGAAGATTTTGCGATCCCCCGAGGCGAAGTTTCTGGACAGTTTATAGCCAGACGCTGAAAATTCTTAAAAAACCTGAGCGATTCTACCTACGATCATTCCCTTTGATGACCAAAAATATTGAGAATTTTCGGGGCATTTCCATCAAATTTTAATTTTTTTGGACCGAAAATTCTGCAACACCCCACCCTAACCTTGATTTTCGGGCCAAAATTTCTGAAAAAAAAATTCAAATTCACCCCACTCCCGTTGCGAAGATTCTCAGCCTCGCCTGACCCTTGCCGGCAGTCCTAGTCCTGGCTTAGGTCCTTCAATCGTTCTCGACCCCTGAGTCGTCCATTCGTTGCCACTTTTCCGCATTGTCTTCGTCGGCCGCTTCTGTGATGATCTTCCTTGTTTTCTGAAAAAAAGGATAACATAAGACGGCCGAAGAACTGGAAAAACATACAAATAGTAAGCTATACCTTTCGAGCTACCAGCTTGTGATGAAGTCTATGCAAGCTGATGATTATATGAACAGAAACAGCTAAACTTCAATGGCATTACTCGAATTGAGAATAAGGCAGCTTGTGATCTAAAAACAGTAACGTGTGTGTTCCACTTTCGCGATAAAATAGCCGGATATCGGGTAAAGCCATTGATGGTAGGACTTCGGCGTATTTCGTCTACCATAATCCGGAAATCGCTTCAGGACCCAACGCTGAAATTCCTATTAGCCCAAGCCATTTGCAGCTTGATTTACTTCAGACGCGCGCGTTTCGCGTCGCAGTTTTGCTGCTTAGCGCGCTTGCTCCCTATCCAGATAAAGCCAAAGATGGTAGGAATCAGCGCTTTTCGGGTGCCGTTTCCGACAGTAGTTTCGGGACCCAACGCCGGGTTTCCCTTTACGTCGGAACTGTTTTGCAACCTCATTCAGTTCAATTGTACGCGTTTCCTTTATGGTGTCACTCTGGAGCACACCATGCAGAGGTGGGATCAGATCAGAACTTGTCACCCAGCGATTTTTCTAAACTTTCAGAGCTAGAGTCCTCAAACTCTGGACGTGCTAGCTTAGAAAGAGACACTCAAACTGAAAATCGTTTTCTGCATTCACCTTTAACTGCATAGGCCCTTTAGCTCTGCTGATTTTGCAAAGGGAGGAAGACCACTGGTTGGTGACTCCGCTGCTTCCTCCTTTGGTGGAGCCATGAATGAAATCTCGCCACTAAGAATTCCGATTGTTCGTGTTTTCGCGGCATTCTCGGCAACGAGAAATTTTCCATGGGATTTTTTTTCGGGCGCCTGTTCTACTCATAAGGCCTCCTAAAAATTTTCTCCAAAATCAGCTACAAGTATTCCAAACAACAGCGCATCGGTGTGAATCATACTGTCTGATTAGTGTGATTCACATGCCTTACCCAGTTTATAATTCTGCTTCTACATCTCGGCATCACACATTCGGAAAAGAAGACTTTTGACTCCGGAGTTAGCTTTCACGGACAAGTAAGAAAATGCCCCATCCAAAAATGATTAATTCATCCTGGAATATCAAAAATTCGTATTCATTAAAAAAATCGACGAGCGCTGACTGTGAATTGAAGTGGGTGAAGGCAATGACTTTCTTCAAGGGATACGGATACTGAAGTGGTGAAACCCTTCATCTGAAAAAACTCTTCAGGCCAGTATGAAATGTTATTTTGACATCATCCGAAAAAAATATCCGGAAACCTCCTGCTTCAATGGTGGTGAAAAGTTCAGAAAAGCTAATCGATATCATGATGAATAGTGAGTGGAACAGGATGATCTAAACGGCGAAGGGACGGAGCACGTTTGGGTTCTGAAGCGATTGCCGGATTACGGTAGCAGAAATAAGCCGAAGTCCTACCATCAATGGCTTTAGGATGCGAGCAGTATTGATCGAAGAAAGTATGTACGTCATACCAGATTACCGAAGAATTTCGGCGGACAAAAAGGCGGGGTTTCTCGGGCAGAAATACTGCGAAATTCCAACAATTCCGAGCACATATCTAAAGGTTTCGGAAATTTTTAGCTCCATTTTCGGCCTTTCGGGACCCTTTCATTGGAAGAATGTCTGGCAAAATAGAAACTTTTTCGGGTCTACTAAATATTTTTTCAGCCTATGTGAGTAGTGGAGAGTTCTGCCAGATAACTAGAAAAGTCTGCCAGATCACGAGAGAAATCTGCCATAATACGGGAAAATTCTGTCAGAGGAGGGCAACATCGTCTCGTAATCTGGCAGAAATTCTCATAATCTGGCAGAATTTTCTCGTATTCCCCAGTCCGTATACGTATGTGTTCGGCCAGATTACTAGAAATTTCTGTCAGATCACGAAAGAATTCTGCCAGAATACGGGAGAAATCTGTCAGAGGAGGGCAACATCGTCTCGTAATCTGAGAGATTTTTTTCATATTCTTTCAGAATTTTCCCGTAAGGCGTCGTTTATACTTCTGCCGCCGAGCGGCGCGGCGGAGTGCAATCTTACAATATCGATCGTACCGCGCCGCATGATCAATATTACAGAAATGCACTGTGCCGCGCCGCTCGGCGGCGGAAGTATAAACGACCCCTAATGGTCTGGCCTGAGAAGAAATGGGAAGAAATGGCAAGGAATGGCAAGAAATTGGCAAGAAAATGAGAAAGGCAAGAGAAAGCGAAACTGAAAGAAACGAAAGTGCGCGAGCTCTGATGCATGGAGGAAAGTAGCCTTCCAAGCGCGAGGCGAGAGACGATTTGAGAGTGTCCCCGATTGGCCGCTATAGAAATTCAAAACACGATCGCTCGTGTTTCACACCGTCTCAAACACGTGATGTTAAGGCGCCATAGCTCGCCTCACGGGGACATTCAGGATCGGGTTGTAGCTTGATATCAAGCTAGATTTTCATGAGAAAATCACCATAATGACGTCACGCCCGAAGGTCGGCTATTGTGGTGAAAAAGGCGCTAGAGATCAAAAAATGGACCTTAGTATGGGGCTACTAGCCAGCGTTTGCCAGAGTAATAGTAGCGACAGGTATTCTGTAGTAGTGTACGGGACGCTGCACAGAATCGCTAGGATTTGGGGAGTGTGCAGCACGTTATAGACAGTGTGCAGGACCTCAGTGGGATTGTGTAGGACGTCATAGAAAGTGCGGAGGACCCCAGTGGGAGTGTGCAGGTCTCCAGTGGGAGTGTGTAGGACGTCATGTAAAGTGTGCAGGACCCCAATGGGAGTGTGCAGGACGTCATATAAAGTGTGCAGGACGTCATATAAAGTATGCACGACCCCGATGAGAGGGTGCAGGACGTCATATAAAAGGTGCGGGAACCCAATGGGGGGGTGCAGGACTTCATACAACGTGTGCAGGACCCTAATGGAAGTGTGCAGGACGTTATATAAAGTGTGCAGGGCCCAAATGGGAGTGTGCAGGACGTCATAGAAAATGTGCAGGACGTGTGCAGGACATCATAGAAAATGTGCAGAACGTGTGCAGGACGTCATATAAAATGCGCAGAACCCCAATGGGAGTGTGCAGGACGTCATATGAAGTGTGCAGGACTCCAGTGGGAGTGTGCTGGACGTCGTAGAAAGTGTGCGGGACCCCAGTAGGGGTGTGCAGGCCCCCAATGGTAGTGTGCAGCACGTCATAGTAAGTGTACGGGCCCCCAGTGGGAGAGTGCAGGAGGCCATAGAAAGTTTGCAGGATCGCAATCGGAGTGTGCAGGATGTCACTAAGGTTGTAGAATTTAAAAAAAAAAACGAGATTTAGTTTTTTTTCATGCTAATTCTTAATCTTTTCTAGCGAAGAGAACAGATAGGAAAACGTGTATCTTGAGAAGCGTGCGACGCGTTTTGAGATGGGCGCAGAACTTCGGAGACATTTCCCTGCCAATCTGAGGAAACAAGCAGCAGCTCCACATCCGCACGTTCTCTGTTCGCCACACATTACAACCGCTCAGTCATTTCGACTTACTAACTTCCATAAATTAGTTCATATACGCTGAAAGCCTGAGCTTATCGAAATCTGTTTTTCAAAGGATAATCATCCACGTATGTACATCTTTCATTTATTGTGAACAGGGGCATGATGTTGTTCAGTAAGGGAAATAACACGTTTTTCTTTATCATGACAGAGATAGTAATGCGAGAATATTCGCTTGGGAGCTTTACAAATCGGAAGGAAGGGCAGTTGGTTGCGATATAAAGGGAGGAGGGACGGAAAAGGCCGTAAATGTGATGCCGGTAGCAACCGACGATCTACCGCTGGCTTCTTATGTTTTGCTTTTTTGATGCCACATTTTTATACGCTACCCCCTGCTGTAAATGTCCGGCAAACTGTTCTGCTCAGGAGAGTCCATACGGATAGCAACTTTTGGGTAGGCGGAAATCAGTCAACACCGATATCTGCCTCAGGAAGTTGGCGCACGTAAAAGTTTTCTTGAGCGAAAACTTCGCTAGGGCTCGCTAGTTATTATTATTATTATTATTTTTATTATTACTATTACTATTACTATTACTATTACTATTACTATTTTTATTACTATTATTATTATTATTATTATTATTATTATTATTATTATTATTATTATTATTATTATTATTATTATTATTATTACTATTATTATTATTATTATTATTATTATTATTATTATTATTATTATTATTATTATTATTATTATTATCATTATTATTATTATTATTATTATTATTATTATTATTATTATTATTATTATTATTATTATTATTATTATTATTATTATTATTATTATTATTATTATTATTATTATTATTGTTATTATTATTATTATTATTATCGCTCCAGCCGCGAAGCGGCTGGAGAGGTTTGGTTTTGCCTAGGCCTTGTGATCACTTGAAATTTTATAAAATAGTTTATAGAATCTTTGAAACAAAATTTCTGAAGATTTCCTTCTGGATATAAGCGAAGGGGTCCAGAAGACACCTGCTATCCGAATTTCAGCAAAATCGCTTCACAAATAACAAAGTTGTGAGCCCGAAAGCTTAAGAAAATTTCATGGTGTGCGCCGTAGGCCGTGAGCCGTAGGCCGTAGGCCGTGGGCCGTAGGCCGTGGGCCGTAGGCCGTAGGCCGTGGGCCGTAGGCCGTGGGCCGTAGGCCGTGGGCCGTAGGCCGTGGGCCGTAGGCCGTGGGCCGTAGGCCGTGGGCCGTAGGCCGTGGGCCGTAGGCCGTGGGCCGTCACGCTTTTCAGTCCTCACTGCTAATAGCCACTGCCAATGGTCTCAGGCAATCAACTTGGCAGACAGGTAAGTTGGTAGGAGGTACGTAGGCTGGTAATTAACCGATTCGTAGGTGAGGGGGATTCTGATGACGTCATGGGGACGTCGTGAAAAGTGCTTCGGGCTTCTGATGACGTCATCGGGACGTCGTGAGAGTGCTTCGGGCTTCTGATGAGGTCATGGGGACGTCGTGAAAAGGGGTTCGGGCTGATGACGTCATCGGGACGTCGTGAAAGTGCTTCGGGCTTCTGATGACGTCATCGGGACGTCGTGAAAAGTGCTTCGGGCTTCTGATGACGTCATCGGGACGTCGTGAGAGTGCTTCGGGCTTCTGATGACGTCATCGGGACGTCATGAAAAGTGCTTCGGGCTTCTGATGACGTCATCGGGACGTCGTGAAAGTGCTTCGGGCTTCTGATGACGTCATGGGGACGTCGTGAAAAGTGCTTCGGGCTTCTGATGACGTCATCGGGACGTCGTGAAAGTGCTTCGGGCTTCTGATGACGTCATCGGGACGTCGTGAAAAGTGCTTCGGGCTTCTGATGACGTCATCGGGACGTCGTGAGAGTGCTTCGGGCTTCTGATGACGTCATCGGGACGTCATGAAAAGTGCTTCGGGCTTCTGATGACGTCATCGGGACGTCGTGAAAGTGCTTCGGGCTTCTGATGACGTCATGGGGACGTCGTGAAAAGTGCTTCGGGCTTCTGATGACGTCATCGGGACGTCGTGAGAGTGCTTCGGGCTTCTGATGACGTCATCGGGACGTCGTGAAAGTGCTTCGGGCTTCTAATGACGTCATCGGGACGCCGTGAAAAGTGCTTCGGGCTTCTGATGACGTCATCGGGACGTCGTGAAAGTGCTTCGGGCTTCTGATGACGTCATCGGGACGTAGTGAAAAGTGCTTCGGGCTCCTGATGACGTCATCGGGACGTCGTGAAAAGTGCTTCGTGCTTCTGACGACGTCATCGGGACGTCGTGAAAGTGCTTCGGGTTTCTGATGACGTCATCGGGACGTCGTAAAAAGTGCTTCGGGCTTCTTATGACGTCATCGGGACGTCGTGAAAGTGCTTCGGGCTTCTGATGACGTCATCGGGACGTCGTGAAAAGTGCTTCGGGCTTCTGATGACGTCATCGGGACGTCGTGAAAGTGCTTCGGGCTTCTGACGACGTCATCGGGACGTCGTGAAAGTGCTTCGGGTTTCTGATGACGTCATCGGGACGTCGTGAAAAGTGCTTCGGGCTTCTGATGACGTCATCGGGACGTCGTGAAAAGTGCTTCGGGCTTCTGACGACGTCATCGGGACGTCGTGAATGTGCTTCGGGTTTCTGATGACGTCATCGGGACGTCGTGAAAAGTGCGTCGGGCTTCTTATGACGTCATCGGGACGTCGTGAAAGTGCTTCGGGCTTCTGATGACGTCATCGGTACGTCGTGAAAAGTGCTTCGGGCTTCTGATGACGTCATCGGGACGTCGTAAAAGGTACCTCGAGTTTCTGATGACGTCATTGGGACGTCGTGAAAAGTGCGGGCCTACCCCAGACGGGGGGGGGGCACTCAAGATTCAAGTCAGAAATGGAATGAACCACCGATCTATAACGCTATCAATCAAAGTATTTCTACACAACTTCATGAACAACAATGACTGATAGCAGCATCAAGCACCTTTTATCAAGGTTTCCATTGATTTTCATGAGAAAGTCGTGGGTGCCCCGTCTAGGATAGTCCCAAGAGTGCTTCGGGCTTCTGATGACGTCATCGGGACATCGTGAGAAGTGCCGGCCTACCCCAGACGGGGGGGGCACTCAAGATTCAAGTCAGAAATGGAATGAACCACCGATCTATAACGCTATCAATCAAAGTATTTCTACACAACTTCATCAACAACAATGACTGATAGCAGCATCAAGCACCTTTTATCAAGGTTTCCATTCATTTTCATGAGAAAGTCGTGGGTGCCCCTCCGTCTAGGATAGTCCCAAGAGTGCTTCGGGCTTCTGATGACGTCATCGGGACATCATGAGAAGTGCGGGACTATCCTAGACGGGGGGGGGCACTCAAGATTCAAGTCAGAAATGGAATGAACCACCGATCTATAACGCTATCAATCGAAGTATTTCTACAGAACTTCATCAACAACAATGACTGATAGCAGCATCAAACATCTTTTATCATGTTTTCCATTCATTTTCATGGGAAAATCGTGGGTGACCCCTTCCCCGTCTAGGATAGTCCCAAAAGTGCTTCGGGCTTCTGATGACGTCATCGGGAAGTCGTGAAAAGTGCTTCGAGCTTCTGATGAAGTCATCGGGACGTCGTGGAAACCCGGATAGTGGGCAGGTGTTCGGGACCCGTTGCTGCTCATCCGAAAAGTTGTGAAGACCACCCCGTAGAGTGAGCAGGAGCCCAGACTCGATGCTAGCCATCCGAGAAATTATGCCCCGGAATTCGCGCAGGAGAGAACACCTTGCAAAACTTCTGTAAAAGTGTAAGGATGACAAGCATAGCAAGCAGAAAGTTTGAGATGTTATGTGAGTCATGTCAGGTCATGTTGCCAGGCTGCTTTTCAGTTTCGTAAGGTCATTCACACAACCCCATTTTGAGTGCTCCCTCTTCCTTCTTCACCAGCCTACTGATTTTTTCTGCAATAAATGGTATAGTGGAGTCCACCAAGAGTGTCTCATTTACTTATCAATGAGAAGCGGTCGATTGGAGATCAATGAACATGAAACTCGTTGCAGCACAACCGCTCTCGCTCGATCGGTTCGAGCGTGCTGGTATGGGATTCATGCTTATTGATCCCCAGCCGACCGCTTCTCACTGATAAGTAACTGAGACACTCTTGGTGGACTCCACTATGCTTGCTTATTAGCATCCAAATTCAAAAACAAATTGTTAGAACTATCTCCATTCGCAGCTCAGCAGAGCTTTTTCATATCAGATTCATGGAATCGAAGCGGCTGTTCTGCGAAGGAATGGGGCAACAGAAACGAAATAATGAGTATGTAAAACTGCTTTGTTCCACTGATGTGAAAGTGTCCAGATGGAATGGAAGGTAGTTTCTGACTGTCCCGGTTTTAAGTTAGTTTCATTTGAAAGCGAAGAACTGCAGGCAGATTCTGCATCCGGCTGTAGGCCAGCAGGCTTTCATGATTATCGACCGGGCTGGCTACGTCTGGGCGACCAACTATAACCGGGGCCTAAGGTCCCTGTCAGAGTTGGTTGAGAAAATCACAGTGGCCGACCCGTTCGATACGTATGAAAAACATGGAAGGTGCAAATAACACCCGGTGTAGCCAGATGTGGCTGACGCGATCAATATGAATGAATTATGTGGAACGATATCATGGATATCATTCATTTCTTAGCTAATATCATGTGAACATCGGTCTTGTCAGCCACATCGAGACAAGCACGCTCATGCCGATCATTTTTTCCGCAGGGCTACCGTAACCCTCCTTAAAATTTTTCCAAGTGTCAGCATGGTTATGAGCACATCCTAATAGCCAACAAACATGTTTGCACAATTTCGACCTCCTCAGCCACTCCCCAGTGGCTTCTCGAGGAGAGCGGTGTGTGAATGAATGCATACCGCTCCTCCGCTCTTTTATACCCCGCATGTTATGAGCGTGTGTTTACATTCGTTATCATGTTTTGTTCAAGAATGGTTACGGTAGCCCTGCGGAAAAAGTGATCGGCATGGGCGCGCTTTTCACATCGAGTGATTTTTCTGAGATAGTTTTACAACAGTTTGGGTCATTGATTCTTGTGACCACAGAAAGAGGACTGATCCAGTGGGGAGATGAAGAGGTCTTTGTTCAGAAATTCTTGCATGGGATATTACAGCGTAATATCAAGAAAAAGTGAACAATTCTGTAAAAAGGGTCTCCCAAGCAGAAGTGGTTTGGTTAGCGTTACAAATGCTTCAACAAAAGGGAACAATAGGAAAGCGGAAAGAGGAGAGTCTACAAAAATGAACAATATCCTCCAAAAACTCTTTTCTTTTTCGAAACTTCCAAACAGCGGAAACAAACCGTTGTGGTATTTTACGAGGAAGAATTGACTGGTTCCCTAAAACAATTTAACATCATCTCCCCTTTTAATGATAGCTATTAGGTTTACATGCATATATACATATTTTATCCGCACTCACATAATCAAAGTCCTTTGTGGAGCCAAAAGCGCTTCCTCATAGAGAACCACAACGGTTTGTTTCCGCTGTTTGGAAGTTTCGAAAAAGAAAAGAGTTCTTGGAGGATATTGTTCATTTTTTGTAGACTCTCCTCTTTCCGCTTTCCTATTGTTCCCTTTTTGTTGAAGCATTTGTAACGCTAACCAAACCACTTCTGCTTGGGAGACCCCTTTTTTACAGAATTATAATTATTATGACTGTGTATCAAGCAATATAAATCGCGGGAGCTTGTGAACCGACCGTGGATAAACCTTGATCAACCGCACGAACTTGTGCGCCAACCGCGTGACCTTCAGCACTGACGGTGGGGTCTTCTGGATCGACCGCGGGACCTCGCGGGCTGACCGTGGTTAAACTCGGACCCGCCGCGGGACATTACGGACTGACAGCGATGCTTTCTGGATTGACCGCGGGATTTCGCGTACTGACGGCGGGAGCTCGCGGACTGACCGCGACAGCTCGCGGACTGACCGCGGGAGCTTGCGGACTGACCGCGGAAGCTTGCGGACTGACCGCGTGAGTTTGCGGACTGACCGCGAGCGGAAACCGGTTCGACCAATGCCCATCCCGGTGGCGGTCCGCTATTTGCGCGCGGTCAGGTTTTCACTTTGTCCGAGTTTTCGTGTCCTTCTAGTGCGTTTTTCTTGGCTTCTTCGTCGCTTCACCTCTACTCGGGGGCCAAACTATCGATTTAGCGATTAATCTCAAAATCGAAATTCATCGTGAACACTGCATTTAAAGGCACAGTCCAAGCTCAGTTACGAAATCTGAGATTTTCACATAATTGTTAAGTTCGCCCACCCTATATAGCCCCGGCCAAATGCTAGCTCTCAATTCCTCCGAATAAGCGAGATATAGGGGGAAGCCACCCTGGGGCACCCATACCAGGAAGCCACTTTGGCACACCCTTTTACGATCTTTCGAGCTCAACAGCGGCGAGGTGAGCGATGGTTTCTCACCAGTAGCCCCTTTCTTCCCTTTATCCTCAGCCTCTTTCTTTATTCAGGTCGGTTCGCATAAATCGGTTGCAAATTACGGAAGTTACAAGCCTCGGACAACTCGTCCACCATGCTTCCGTAGCAGGGATGTGCGGCAATTGCCGTTTGCCGGTTGCCGATTGCCGTTTGGCGGCCATTTTTGGACGATTTTTGTCGATTCTCGTTTGCCGTTTTTCTTCTCACTTTTCGACAAAATTCGGCTAAAAGTGCGCAATAGGTAACAAACGCCGCGATTAGAATACGCATGGTAAACCCGATAAGCCTTGCAGCGACCAGCTCGAATGTAGAGGGACAGACTATACGTACTCTAAAACTTCAAGCCAGTTGATGTAATCTGCCTTGCGGTCACGTCAAAGCAATTGCTAGTACTGTAGTGTCACGCTCGTCTGGGCCCTCTTGCCTGGAAGAGCACCGAATTCCCCACCCCCTACTTGTTGGGGCTTGAGCAACTACCGTAGGGCTCTTCGGGACAAGAATTACCATCCTGAACATTTCCAGGAGAGGACACAAGAGTTCAGAAAAACGCTGAATGGCTCAATTTCTTCCAAAAATTTTTCAAAGCGTCGTGTAGAGGATGTTGAACTCCACTGGCAGTTTGTGGGCTTATGCTTTTTGACATCTGCTGTGCTCACACTTGCGCCGAAAAACATGCAACCAAGTTGAAAGTTGGAGTTCTGAGTTGAAAAAGTGGGAGAGGGTGTAAACGGCGTGGAGAACTTCCGCTTTGATTAAATTCGCTGCTTGACTGTAAACTGGATGCTCTGGCAAAAACTCGTTTGCGACCCCGTAAGAGATTCGGGAAATTTTGGGTCGGAGGGTCGCCGATTTGGAGAATCAGTAGGCGGAGCTCGGAATCGGAGGTGGCGTTAGTCAATGCGTGTTGGGTCGCGTGCGCAGTGCCGCCAGACGACGGCACCGACGTAACGTTGAAGCCAAAATCAAACCAGCGGTACATACGAGCCGTCTCGGGGTGGGGCTAGACCGATTCATTCCATTGTCAAGTGGGGTGGGGCTAGACCGATTCATTCCATTGCATGCACGGAGGCGGGGGTGATCAGTTGGGAACAAGGGGTGGCGTACAATTTAGGAGGGAGGTGGTTTGAGGTAGTCATGGTTTTTCAGGAGTAGTATTTTTTGAAAGCTTGAAAAACTGCTCAATTGTATTTGAATTGTCTGCGCGCAATTGGGAAGAAATTTGAAAGGCTGGAGGGGGAGAGATGCCAAAGATGGAGCAGTTTTTCAGGAACGCTTCCAAGACTGTCCGAAAACGTGCGTTTAATTTGCATTTGTCCACGTAGTTATCTTTTATCTAAATAAGGTCAAATCCTAACCACACCGTGAGGCACGCCGAAGAGTACGCCGCAAACTCTGGGAAAGTTTGCCTCGGTTGTGCCAGGATAGTAAGGCGACCCTCAACTGTGCTACGAGAGTTACGCGGTAGTATAGCAGCGGCTCCGCAATCATCACTGTGCCGATACGGTTCTGTTGCAGTGCTTTGAGCCTCGACAACGCCACGACATTGCCACGATAGTACCGCAGCGGTACCGCGTTAGAACCACACCGGCTCCGCGAGGATGCATCAGCTAGCCAGCGTCGACTACGATGCACTGCCCTGTGTAGTTTCGCCTGTTCAGTCACCCAAGTTTCATTACCCACGTCCCGTATGTCCTTGCCCGTAGTAACGGAGATACCCTCTGTTCCTATAAGACAGAGGAACTAACAACCGTAGGTGCGCATTTTGTTCGTAGGCCTCTCCCAGTTGTACTATGACTCATAATTAATTTCATACGAGTTACTCTCAGTTTGTAAAGGCGCAGCCACCAGAGCCGCAGCGGCACTTTCGCGGAGCAGCTGTGGTGCCTGTAGGAACCGGTGTGGCTTTATCGCGGATCCGCCGCTGCAGTTTCTACCAGAGAAGCGGCGCGGCTGCCACGCTCGTTAGAAAATAATCACCTAAAGTAGGAGCGCAGTGAGCTCTTCATCTCTTTGAATGAATTTCAAGTGCTCACCCTCTTAATTTGGATTGCGCGATACTTTGAATTTTGTGAATGGAATTGAAACACGAAGCAAATGAATGACTACTAAATATTTCGAGAAAGGTTGACATTTGAGAACCTCAAAAAATTACTATTCTTTTACCACAACATTTTTATTACCAGTGTTCAATAGAATGCTCATTCCGGTGCCCTTTTTTATATCAGGTATTGTACCGACGTAAGAGGTTCAACTTCTTGTGGTATTATTGAAACACCATTTCTTGTCTGGTTATTGAAATACCAAATAAGCATGAGAACAAAGTATTTTTAACCGGTACTTTTAGAACATTTGTATTGTTTTTGTACAAGTTTTTTATTTTGCCGTTTGTCGATTGCCGATTGCCGTTTGCCGGCCATTTTTGGACAGATTTTGTCGATTTCCGTTTGCCGATGTTTCTAAATCGTTTGCCGCACATCCCTGTTCCGTAGCACAATTTTTGAGGGGCCATAACTTCGTTTTTAGGGGGTCTTGTACGATTCCGAAGACATCATTGGAATCAGTGTGAGACCGTTTTCAAGATAGGTAGAGAAACATACAAACGATTTTGAGGTTGGACTGTGGCTTCAAACCTCTTCACAAATCTGATCTCGGAGAGAATGCTATGCTCCCTCAAAAGTAGCGTGAGCTCATCAAAGGAGGACCTATGGCAGAGCACATTCTGCTGGAAATTTTGAATGATTGGACCCTGTCGCTAGCTGAAAAGCGTCGTTGTGACATTATATATTTTGACTTTCAGAAAACGTTCGATCGTGTAAGTCATGGTAAACTGATTCATAAATTTGAGTTATTGGGGTTCTATTCTGCAGTGGTCCAGTGGATCGCAAAATTTCCGGTGGTGTGGTCGAGCGAAGGTACGAGTTGAGATAAGTTTCTCTTAAAGGCAGTGTTCAGGATGAAAATTGTTTTTCTGCTTTCCCGCCTATCTTGAAAGCGGCAGCATGCTGATTCCAATGATGTCTCTGAAATCGTACAAAACCTTCTGCGAACGGAGTTATGGTCTCTCAAAGACTGAGCTAAGGAAACATGGTGGACGAGTTGTCCGAGGTTTGTAACTTCCGTCTTTTGCAGCCGATGTATGCGAGCTGACCTGAGTAAAGAGAGAAGCTGAGAATGAAGGAAAGAACGGGTCGAATGATTGGAAATCATCGCTTATCTCACGATCTTGAGCATTGATTTGTTCACGTCGGTGGGCGTGTGATGCGCTTTTGAGGTTTGCCTTGCGCTCGAAATGACAACTTCAGGCTCTTTTGGAGCTTTTCCTGGCTCGTTTTCATGCGTTCTTTCGACGTCAGCGTTACATTGTGCCCCTCCACTACCCATTCCTAGTGGAAACTGAAACACATTTTTTATCGAGAACACTGCCTTTAAACTTTGCCGTTCTCTAGCGGCGTACCACGGGAATGTGTCCTTTCACCTATCTTATTCATCGTTTACATAGCAGGGGTGGTAGTAAATGGAGTGTTAAATGCGAACAAACCGCCAGCTCCAAGCCGCCAACATACCGCCCTACAGATGTTTGCTTGATTTCTATGAAAAAAAACTTGTCCCGTCCCCCGCCTCGGTTAGGACCTCACAGTGGTCAACTCCTATTATTAGAAGTAGACTGTGTCTGATAAGATACAATTACAACACAACCTTCACTCATTGCTACGCACAGGAAGCTATCACCCCTTTGCTCAAACTGATGTTTTCATAAAGCATGAATGTTTGACTAGCCGACAACCGACAGCCGTCGTACTTGTCGTGATGTACAGTACACTTTAGTTACAAATTCTTTCCAACTGTAGTCGACGATATAACAAGAAACAGTCTTCGGGATACTTGTGACACAGGTGCGCGAGCAGAAGAAACGGCGCTTTTTGGCGAAATATAGTAACACGCGACTCTGTCCAACGGGGTCACCCTTTTATGTTTCCGCGGGTCCCCAGCAGCCGAGTGTTCCGTTGTAGGTTTACTGGCGACCAGCGTGTCCTCTCTGACTGGGGCGGCATGCATGAACGCTGCGAAGGTCAGGGAGCCGCCCGCAGACTATACGCCAAGCTGCATGTTTTGTCATCCCAGTCGCTTTCTGGCACTTTTTTGTCATACCGTGCATCTCAATAATTGCAAGCAAATGCGACTGGGATGACAGAAAATGCGCGCGTAGAGTTTGCAGTGGATAGTGCATTTACGTCCGCGATACACTATTATACGCTACGCACTTCGAGGCCGTCCCGTGGCTCGACGCTGCGCGCATAGGACGCGGAGCGGCTCTCTGACCCTATTCACAGTGTTCATGCATGCCGCCCCTGGACATCGTTATCAGCAGTTGTTTCGCCCTGATCGGCGGCGGAAATTGATCGTCGGTGAAATTGTAAAACACTAGAAATACTCTGAGTTGAGTTGGTCAGCAAGCAGCGGCTGACCTTTACACAAGCAATCAAATTTCAATAAATCATTTCGTGGTTAACAATTAAATGAAACTTCCAATCCTTTATTTTACTGGAAGTTCTGAAGTTTTCGGTGTGGATTACAACGTGGCCGATCCACATCAAAAAGTTGCTCCCCCAAGACTATGAGAGTTTTGAGCTAGAACTAGACCACCACGCACCGCAGCGGCTCCTGATAGACTATTTCTCTGCTTTTTGCGAATTAGGCAAGAAATAGGAAATAATAACCGAGGAATAACCAGAAATAACCAGAAATAACCGAAACGCGGCCGGCACACCGACACGCAACGCTGCCGTCGCCAACTATGTAGCTGCGTCGCCATCCGGGGCCGCCAGCGTTTCGACGGATGGTGGCCATCGTGTATACCAAACCCTAAAGAGGCGGGAGAAACGGGAGAGACGCAGCCATTGGACTGTCGCTAGCCCCTTGTTGCGTCCAATCAGAAACCTCGCTCCTCCCTCGTCTCTCACGCCTCTTCAGTGGTCGGAATACACGATGCCCACCACCCCGTTTAGACGGGGCCATCAAAAAGCTGAGCGGAGTCCAAGTACCTCTAACTTGGGTTATTGAACCGACGGCAGTGTTGCTATCTAAATCATGCCTCAAGAATGCGTCGTATCTTTCTTGGAGAGGATTACTTCTTCGCTATCTCTCGCCTATTTTGCGGCGAGCATTATTTGGCTGCTATTTCTTGGCAATGTGGCGTTAACCAGTTAAAGGCAGCACACACGCTCGCAAAAGTTGTTGAGATAACTACATGAGGGTAGGTCGTACGGGCCCTAGAAGAGCCCTCACAAAGTTGGAAGGGTTGAAAACGAGTTAAAATGACCGTATTTGAGCCGTAGTGAATCACAAGATGGTCCTTTCTCCGCCCATCGATACGGGCTCCGCCCCTCAATACAAATGTTCTATGTTCGATTACGGTCATTTTGGCTCATATTTTACGCTTCTAACGTCGTAAGCGTTCCAGAAAGGGCCGTGCAAGTAGACTCGCGTCGTGATCCCAACAAGTTTATCGCTAGCTCCGCTATTTCAGCCAATGCGGTACAACTCGTCCACTTCTGGGCCGATATAGAACGAACCGTTATATCTTCATTTCAGTTGTTTTTCTCCCGGTTTTTTCGTTAACTCTGAATACCTCCTAGATTCATTCCATAAAACTGATATCATTTTTGAGCGTGTATGCTGCCTTTAATTTCCGGCCAATTCTCGGCTATTACGCGAAAAGCAGGCATTTTTTGGTTCTTTATCGGTTTAAGCTTTCAGAGATGAGTGCATGAACGCGCTTCGAACGGGTTTCAGATTGAACCCACAATCAACCCTACACACTGGACTATCACTCTCTCCGAACGCACTTCCTCCAGATCCCTTTCCAGCGCGTTCATGAATGCCGACTCAGGGATTTAACTGTTTAGGATAAATTTTCGAACGTTTCTCATTCGTACCGGATTATCAGAAGTAGCCTGATTAAAATGTCATGACTCCACCCTGTAGAATTTTTCGCACTCCGTGGAAGTGTGGGTTGAAAAATTCATAAAACTCTGACAAAGCATGGGTTGCTGGTGCTCAGATGTGTTTTAGCAAATCTAGAGGTCAAGCTTTGCTGGAAGGGAAAGCAGGAGTGGCGGCTTGGCTTCTTTTTGTGGGCTTGTCAAAGGCAACCATCTCCGTGTGCTAGACTTGCATACAATCTTTGATACAGATCAATAAAAATAAACAAAAGGGGATCGATTTTCTCCAGTGTTGAAGAGGTCACATAGGTAAGTTTAAAAAAGCCTTGCAAAGTTATGGTTTCCGTTTTCGATTCAGTCTGACGCATGAACCAGGCGGCTGGCCGTGCGGGGTTCGCGGCCTCACTAGAGATAGGGATTTCTGTTCGCGCGGAGTTATCTACCGTCGCAGCCCCGTCCCAAAACGTTGCCAAACGAAGTTATTAAAATGATTCGAAGAGTTCTTCAAACTTGAATACCCTAAAAACATAAATGGAAGAGACTGGAAGCTTTTCAGAGATGGTTTCACTCGTCCGGTCTGCAAAGAGGGTGGCCAAGGGAACGCGTTTTTAGTGCGTCCGTACAAAACCGACCAACACATAGTAAGTGTCGGAATTTTCAATTGGGAATCAATGACCTTCTTCTCCTCTTGCCCTGCTTTCTCTCCGTATAATTTTTGCTCCTCCTAGGAACAGCAGTGGTCGGATCGTTTGTTGCCCCCAATCTCTCTTTCCTTGCAGCCCACATACAAGTATGGAGAAATGAGGTATGGCGAAGATGGAGAGCAAACAGGATCCATTTACAGACTTCTGGCTCACCTACACAAAGTCACCACGGTAACGTTCACAGCGAGAAAACAGCGCAGCAAGCTACATACTTCGCGGGAGAGAGAGGGTTTTTTTCCCAAAGAGCAAGGAACAGAAACAAATTGCAAAGTGTGGGTACAAGACAGACACAGAAAACGAAGTTTCGATTTGGAATCAATCCTTGTTAGGAACGAGTGCTCTCATGGTTAACCAGGAATCTTATAGAGCAAAACTATCCTGTCTCTTCCTGTGACACCTGCGTTCAGTATACCTTTATCATGGCGAACTATCAGAATGCCCGCTCATATCATATCGTCCGTGCCATTCAATTAGGAAGCCGCACGCAGCTATCGGGCGCGATTTTATTCCATTGAAAACGATCATCTCTTAGTCTTCCCGCGACAGATTTGTCCGCCGAGCGGCGTTCCCAATTAAATGTGCAGCACAAATAATGCAAAGACACGCTCAGCTCCCCTGCTACCAAGCCGGCGTCGTCAGCAGGATATTGGCCGTGTAGACCAAAATTCGAAGTCTTATCGCCCGCTGCAGCGGCTATCGCTGGCGCAGGGTGACTGCCGCGGGCGAGCAGCTGCCTGAAGCCTGGGCGACGAGCCGCTCTCGAGACAGACAATTCGCTGACTTTGAAATGCATGGTGATAAGTCTTTTCGAATTTTATGAGCTGGACGTGAAGCCCAAGAATATGCATAAGGCGCACCGGCACGCCACGCAGCCAGTGCGCCGAACAATATCTGGGACCGCACACGGTTGGACGGGGCAAAATACCGCCGATTTGGATATCTGAACTGACGACATTGGTGAAATCTGAGTCCTGACTCAAGAGCGCGTCGTATGCTTCTCTTGGGAATGGGTCTTTTTTTTGGGTAGCACGCTTAGCCCGTGATAAGCATCATCCCCGCGTAGGATTGGTTCGAACGGCGGCGTCAGTCTGCGTTCCGAACTAATCCTACGCTTCGCCTCATCTTTCCTACCGTTCGTCCGTTTCCTCGCGTAGTACAGTGCATCATTGTGGGGCCCTAACCTTTACAATACAACCATTCTAGCTTATCACTCCTGTACCTCAATTAGCCTGCACAATTACCAGAAAGTACAACGGAGTGGTGCAACGCGCATCACGATGGTATTTTTGCACCGGTCATATGAATATTACAGTATACAGGATATCACATCAAACCATTATGAAACGGAGGTTAGGAGGTATCAAAAACAGTCGAATGGTTAGACTGAGGGATTAGCGTGTCTATGGACGCTGCCTGAAACTACAATCTGTCACAGCCTGCCGCTAACGTGCGAGAACTATGCATTGTGTAACGGTTCAGCCATAGTTGGCAATACTGGATTTGGCAACGGCGTCCGACTTTGTACAACATCTTGGTCTTGCAGAACTTGTCCCACATCCCTCTTCTAAACCCTTTGTAAGTCAAGCACCAAATAATGCTATCACGAGGTGGTAAAGTAAAAGTAGAGCATAACTTTTTGGGAAACGTGGAGAGACAGAACAAGATCAAACACGCCTTTCCGCAGGCAGTTTGAAACCATTGACACTGCCATTAGGCTCTACATTTGCCACTTATCTCAAGCAACGCTATCATCGACGGTCTTTATAACAAGATTATATAGCCCATTATCAAGGGCGAAATACAGTGGTCCCTACTTGGTGAAAATTATACATTTTAGGTGTCTGCGGATTTTCACAAGGAACATCACTCAGCCGATACAGACTTGAAGGTGGGCAGTGCACCTTGTTGTTTTCTCTACGAGTCAAGAAATGCTTCAATATAGACCTTTCCCATTATTCTGTTAGCCCTCATCGAAATCGGGTCTTCGTTTAGGTGCGTTTTGGGCTCATTGGGCGAAGCCTTTATTGCGCCCACGAGTTGGCTGCGCTTGAACATTCATTTTTGCTTGTGCAAAACATTTGTATCTGACTGCAATACTTCGAGTTATTAATTAAATCGATCTCACAAAGATAGGCGACTGAGCGACGAGCTTCCTCATTCAAATGGCGGCTTGTTGTCGAAAACACGTCATGTTTACTTTACCCCTGATATAGCAAGCATGGAACTTGATCTGAATGAAACCTTCTCGAGAGAAAATGGGTAATAAGTAGATCAAGACTTGGTTTTTTTTGAAGTTTGAAAACATTCATGAAATCAGCGCGAAGAGTATGTCCTCTACACTCATCCTCCCTGGTCATCCTAAGGAACAAGCGAGGAGAAAAGTACGGAAATAGAGCTTCGTGCACGAGTACACGAAGAGGGTGAGATCCCGTGCATGATCGCCAACACAATTCTTTCGTTTTTTTTTTCGAGCAACTGCTATAGTGCGGAATTTAGTCTAGTGAATGGACCAGGCGCGAGAACGAGACTCCGCTGACAGGTGCTTCTGCGAACGCAGCAAGGCCAGTCGCAAATGGTCGCGCCTCGTCCATTTGCTAGACTGAATTTTACAAGGAGACCATATACGTATGGTTCCCATCAGTAAACCAACAGATCAATCGCCCGCATTTGCGTGAAGCCTCGTCTAATTCGTGTAATCGTTCAAATAGCCGGATAGAGATGCAGCAAGTACTATATGTATAATTTGTAGAGAAAGGGAGACCAAGGGTGGTCCACATACATTTACGGGCGACAGTCCGTAACTACACGAAAATTTTGTTCCTACTAGTTTTGTGATCTGAGCAGCCACAACACATGTGTAGTTCTTCTCTGGCGAGCATTTTTCACATTACAGTAATCAGTTTTAACCTCTCCTTCTGCCGAAAATGATCGAGGAACGAAAACGGACAAATAAGCACCCTCTTCGCAGTTCGAGATATCATGCTATTTAAAGGCAGCATACACGCTCGAAAATGCTATCGATTTCATGTGGTGGATTGAAGTGTAGGAGCTATTAGTATTGAAAATTACCAAAGAGCCCCGAAAAAAATTATGAAAATAATGTAACAACGGATTGTATTCGAATTTAAATGTATGCGCACAACATGCTCGCAAAGGTTCACGAGCGCAAATGTGATTGGAATACCGATGTTAATCTTCTCGCATGGCCTGCTACTGAACGTTCACGCCGTTTAGAGCCTCAAAAACTAGTCAGAATGACCCGTGTTCGAGCAATTTCGAAGATCTAGGTGTGGAACCCCACCCACTTTTTCTGTGAACCCCGCCTCCTCATACAGCTTTACTGCTTAAAAACGGTCACTTTGGCTCGTTTTTGACTCTTCCAACGACGTGTGCTTTTCAGTATAGGTCGAATGAGTTATTTAACGTCGTTACCCCGAAAACTTTTGCGAGTGTTTATGCTGCCCTTAAACCATTTTGCTCGCATGGAATAGCCTGATGTTTCAAACTGCAAAAAAAGCGAGATAACTCGTCCGTTTTCGCGCAATTGATCCAGAACCTAAAAACATAGAGGCGATTTTCATCGTGCGCAATACTCCCGTGTGAGTATACTGTTGATTTGCAGGAGCCTGAAGAATCTGGTGGAATACCACTGCCTGGTTACGTAGCATTGCTTCTGGCATTCTTAACAGTCGTCGGGTTAGCGGTAATGGCCAAAGCAATCATGAAGTATCGCAAACAGCTGTCAGTTGTCTTGTTTCGGAAGAAACACATATTCTTCTTTTCAGACACTCGTAGTTGTGTCCCGCTAGATCGCTCTTGTTTGTGCTTGTCTCGGGGCAAACACCAGGGGTTCGGAGAAAACAGGAAGAATGCGCCGAAGAGCGATATCTCAGGAAAAACGGCCGACGTTGCGGGGCAACGAATTCGGCCTTTATACGTCAGCGGTCTGGCGGAGCACAACTACGAATGTCTGAGTTTATGGATGTCACTTCTACGGAGCTTTACGATTTTCAGTTCATCCAACAAGAAAGGGGTATTTGAAGTATCGCCAACGCGAAAACGAGACAGAAAATCTCCAGAAACCGGTGGAGGAGAGAAATCGAAAAAGAATCGCAAAGACGATATGCGAGAAGAAATGAACAAAATGCGCTCGGAGCCGTACGGAGAATTCTGTGTGAGCAAAACCGAACTGAACTGTGAACCTAATGTGATGTGAATCTGACTGTTTAGAAGGATATTTCAAAGGAAACATGGGAAGAGTTGGCATTGGTCATTTCGAAAAGACGGAAGCCTGAGGAAGTGGGAAAATCAAATTTGTACTTTAACTTTCAAAATATGTACATTTGTGTGCAAAAGATTACGTTGCTATAGATCCCAAACCTTTTTTATATCAGTCACATATACTGCTTCTTTCGAAAAATTTATAAAATCAGATCTTGGACAATCCAGTGAGCCCCCAGGAGTTCATGTTTTACCTTCACCGTCTCTCTCGCATTGCGATTGAATACTACGATGATCCTACTGCGCTGAACGTGACCACAGGTTCCGATGGACTTTACATAAACGTTGGTTGAGAAGTATCTCAGCTTACATCATATTCAGACTCAAGCCCCGGATTCCTCTATCGAATGATGCCGCGTTTCGCTCCTGAGACTCCAGAACCATTCACCGTGATCTGTAACGACCTCAAAAAGAAGATTCTTCCAGGGGTACGCCAACAATTTTGGTCATTCTCCTTCACACACTTACTTACTGTTAGTCATAAGTAGTCTGAATATTATATGTCGCAAAAACATGAGTAGACCGCTTTGAAAGCTGGACCATGGCGGCAACGTAAAGAAGGTTAAAATTGTAAAATGTGTCTGAATGAGACTGGCGAACCATGCGGCTGGCATGCGTGGCAGGCGGCCGTCCCTTGCGCCGCTCTTGGACGAGCGTGCAAAACGACGGCAAGCCTTCCCCGCAGCCATGTACTAAGGTTGCGTTCGCAGCAGACGTTCTAGCGTCAAGTGACGCTGGAGGTTTGCATCTTGAACATTTGTTGTTGATCTCACTCCCCAGCGACTCCCCAGCGACCGCTGCAGCCGACCTGTCGCAGACGGTGGAGGCGTAGCGGCAGCAGCCGCTGTCACTAGTATTATCCATACCATCGTTATCCCGTCCTCGAGTGCATTGCATGCGCCAGTCGTCGAGCGTCATGCGCCAGCGTTTGAGTCGCGACTTGACACCAACCGCTGGTCGCTGGCTATGGACGGAACCTAAGAACGGTGCCGGCAGCTGCTTTCAACGAGCCAATTGCGTCGATCAGTCAGCTCCGCAGCCGAAGGGGTGGACGGCAGCCATTTCGTCCGAGAGCGGCACACGCGACGGCCGCCTGACACGCACGCCGGCCGCATGGTTTGCCATTCGGACACACTTTACCTGAATAAACGAAAACTCCTGGATCACCAGAATTTCTGATAGATCCTGAACATAGGTTCTGACGGTCGGTATTACCCTGCGAAAACAAAGAAAAATGAGAAATCAAATGAAAAACCCATCCAACATGTGAACATTCTGGATAACTCTCTGCTCATCATCTACTCTCCGAGAAGGAAACGTTTCCTGTGTTGCCGCTCCTACGATTTGCTGGTACATATGCGATTTATTCCCTACAGATGAACAGAAAAAAAATCCGAGGAGAAACCAACTTTGGTTGTGCCTCTAACCGGATGCTGCATCGAGGCACTATAGATGAAAAAGCTTTCTTGTTTCAGATGACGCACTGGCAACACCCAGGATTTTACGCCTACTTCCCAGCAGGACGTCCGTATCCAGACTTGCTGGCTGAACTGCTCACTTCAGCGATGGCCTTCAACATTTTCTCCTGGGTAAGGAACGTGTACCGTTTCTTGACACTTCAAGTTTTTCTGTAAACAATATCAACATCAATAGGAAAGCCAGATATTTGATAGTAGTCTGCTAAGATGTTATCTCAACCGCTAATTTATTGAATCAATGAGTCTCAACAACTCCATGAACAGATTGCAACTTGACGACTCGCTAGTTTTACCATTTTTATTCGATTTTACTGTGAAAAAATTCCTTTTCGCCAGTTCTAATGTAATGAATAGACGAGACCGCGGCGATTCATCGTCGCTGGCGCTCCAAACTCCACTGGCCGGTGGTATCGCGATCGCCCTACTGACAGCCGCACATTGTCGCGTTTTGTCCATACCCTGGACTAGAATTGGCGGAAAACTTTTAGGTGATGGTTCTTGCAGGAAAGTTGTCCAAGCCTAAACGAGCTCGAACACACGGTGGTCAACTGGATTGGAAGAGCATTCGGTCTACCGGAATCATTTATATTTCAAGTATGTTGCATAGTTATAAGATCCTTCTCACAGGCAGATGCACTACGTTGGGAAATTCATCAGCATGGGGGCGTCGCAAGTCTAGCTTTTAGCTATCAACTCGGCCACACTTGATTCATGATGTGGAGAAGTTTTGGTATTATTTTAATTTCGGCCATGTTGGGAAGCTGTGTATATGATTATTCGAAAGAATTTGCTTGTTTGAAAAACATTGTCAGGGAACCTATCATGATAAAGCGATTCCCGGGGGCCTCGGCATTACCGAGGGATTTTAATATGTTTTGGTGATGGTGGTCGTTTGATAGGTAGTTATTACGACTCTTCGACCTGCAAAACTTACAGGGAGGAAAACTTCGACCTGCAAAAAAAAACGAGTGAGCTGGGCAGCATGACAACCCACTCAGACCTCGCACTTCTGGCAAATAACTCCTCCACACACAGAAGATGGAGTTAAACCGTTTTCGCAGTTTAAAACGTCACGCTACTCAAATTAAGCGACGTGGTTCTGAACGGAATTGGAGCCCCAGAAGGCGAGACAACTCCTTCCTCTGTGCGTAGGTAGCCCCTATCCTTAGCACCTTCTACCAGTCAAATAGGGTTTCTCAGGATTGCAGTGCCCCAGTTTTTCGGATGCAGCGGGTTGCCGCAGGTCCTGCTGGAAGCGATATCTTGTCGGTGGGCCGCCAAGCATCCGTGGGAAGTTGTTTTCTTTCGGAAGGAAAGGATACTATTCGAACGCTTTGAGCACTCATCCACTAACCTTCTTTGTTGTAACCTCCGGATACTTGACATAATCGGCTGGTTTCCGCCTGACGCGGTCAGTCCGCACCTTCGCCGAGGTGTGCCGTCCTAGTAGTCAGCCGTGTCCATTTGTCACGGTCCTCAGTCACAGTTTGAACACAATCCATCCATTGATCGCTATTCCGCTTCCTGCGAAGCAAAACATCACGCCTGAATCGCCTTTCAATGCCGAGTGATTTCAAATCCTTTTTCACCACAGCACTCCAAAACTTTCGCCGACGTCCAGGCGGTCGTTTCCAGACAGGACTTGTTAGCATCCTTAGAGCGTGTTGAACAAGACGGCCTGGCGGTCTTTTGAAAATATGCCCGAACAAACGGGGACGACCTTTCGTTGCCGCTTGAGATAGCGTTGGGAGATGTTGGCACTTCCCTCGTGTCACACGTTGACGTAAGGCGTCGATTTCGTTGTAGAGATTTTTTGTGTTACGCATCCGCGGCGAGAAATATCCAAGCAAACATCTACGTCTTCGGTGCTGCCCACGTCTCCACTCTGTACATCAATATAGAGCGAATAGCGGATAAGTAGACGCGCAACTTGACTCTCTTCGCGATGGGGTAGACCACAAACACTTGGTTAGAGAACTGAATGAAAGTGCTCTTTAGAGCGATGTACGACATAAGTCATTTGGCAAGCGGGCGACTGTTGTTTGGTGGCATAAAACGACGAGCAATATGAAACGATCAGAGAGGGGCTTTGGTTTTATCACATAGCTTCACCGTTCTTTCCGAAACAGATTATCTAGCTGAAGCTACAAACACCAGTCAGAAATGAATTTTCATGAATTCTTGATGCAATGGATTGCTGCAGTGTGTTTCATAGCCATAAGATCATCCCTGAAACAATATTTCCGGACAATTCGAGAACTAGAAACCAATCGTGGTGATTGTTTCTGGATTTGACGTCCAATATAATGGCGGAGTACATGCTTGTCGTTTGATACCTCAATTTGGTGATTCACATTAACCTTTTATTGATTAATAAACCGTTTCATAATCATAAGATCACCCACTGTAAAAAAAAATTCTCTGAGTTAATTCGTTACTACTCGGGACCTATAGAGTTTACTGGTCTTCCACGTTAGAGGAAGTGTTCACGATAATTCTCCCTTCCAATATCTCCACGGTTTACAGAAGTTCTGATGCCCTATATAGCGAAGCCTTGTCTGTGGGTGCCCCGAGCGGTCGGTGTATTGCGAGCTCCACTACATCGATTCCCAATCGTTAGTTTACCTCTCAAATCTCGTAATTCTGGTACCTCTTCGCCTCTCCTCATCGCCGTTAATTCCTATACTTCTGCTGTAACCTTCAACCATGGTCATGACTCGTGCTGCTGTGAAGAAAAATGCATCCCAAGGCTGTCCTGTGGTGGCCGGAAGTGGCGGATTTGCCATGGCCATTGATCAACTGAAGAAAGACGAGACATTCCCTGGTCATGTCAGAGATATCTTGATTCATTTGCTTGACTCTCAGCATAAATTAGAATCTCTTGTCAGAAGGAATTTGGATCTTGATACCGGAGTTGTAATACTGTCTGCTGAAAATGCTGATCTGAAACGTGCTATCTCGTTAATTTCTCAGTCAGCTGATCCTGTCTCTACTCCTGCTACTCAGTCATTGAATACGTCAGTAGAAAAATCATATGATGACGAAGATAATGCTGCTATTATTGTTGAAAGGCGTAGATCTCTGGTTTTATCTGGCGTGCCGGAGCGTAAATCGTGGCCTGTTGGACGTCGAGTCCATTACGATTATTTGAGTGCTTGCAATGTTCTAAATTTCGAGAAAACCTAAACAGGCAGCAGCGACTGTTTATCAATACGTGTTCATCTCACTGCTTTGCAAGTGGAAATGCTCTACGAGTTTCAACAAGTTTCAACTTGCCAACTTCCTGCGTATTCAGTGCTATAAACGATGTGGATAAACGGACGCTGCTGCCTGTTTAGGAGGCCCCCTACATTTCCTCAATGTCGAATGTACACCTGTTACTGTTTACCGCCTAGGGAAGCCCATGCAAGGGTATAATAGTAAGCTCAAAGTGATTCCACCAAGCTCATCATTGCAGAGAATCGCGCTGCAGAATGCTGACCGTCTTCGGTTTTTCTCTGAGAGGGGAGTCTCCATTCGAGAGTCTCTTCTGTTTTCGGAGTAAAAGCGTAGAAGGGAGGCTTACCAGGCTTCTCGAGGCTTGGACCTGGGTGGGAGAGCTGGACCTTCACACTCCGCTGGGGGTGGTGGAGGGCCGGTCAATCCTAACTCCAGCGCCCATCCTTCGGGGGGATCCTTGCAGTCGCACAGTCAGTTGTCTTTAAACTAGTGGGATCGGATGTTGAGCCACCACAGGGAGTCATAACTTGTTTCTATGCCAATGTTCGTTCAATCAAGAAAAACGCGAACTATCTAAGTTTTGTATGAGGTAGCATTTTCGACTTATATGTCTTCTTCGCTCAAATCCGATCACTCTCTGACGTCGTTACTGTGTATTTTGTCTAGCGAGTATCAATCAAATTTTGCGTCGTGATCGGAAGAGGAAACAAGGGGGTGGAATTACCTGGTCTAAGGAGAACTCACAAGTGAACATGCGTGGCTTAGCATTTTTCCACCGTCGTCGTGCACTCTCCTCGCCGCATGCCTCTCGTCCTGCGCCCAGTCCGTGCGCTAGGGCGCAGAAAAACGAAGCACGCTATGAGATCTAGATGAGAATGCCGTTACGGCCCTCGAACTAGCGTGAGGTGTATATTTTGCGACTGCATGTAAAGTGTTTAGAGTTGCAACAACTCACGTAGTCAAATTGAGTGCTGCAACTGGCTCAATTCCTCCATGTAATAAAGTATAACACTGAAAGCTAAACTGCCAAGCTGGTTTTCAACCACGTCGAAAGATTTAGTCTTCGTAAAATGCATAGAAATAGCATTCATATTTCATAAAAATTAGCAAACAAACAATTGAAACGATTTTTATACGAAAACTAAAAGAAACGAAGAAATATTGAATAAAACTAAGCACATCGGCTCAGATACACACTCTAAGCCTAAGGCCTTTTTCAGAGTTCGATCGCGAAGCAACGCGAAGGGATGATAAACATGAGCATCGATCGAGGTCGCGTCACACGTCGATATGTATTCAAAACATGTCATCGCGGCGATCAGCGATCGCACTCTGAAAGAGGCCTAATTGTTCGGGACTGAATTGATGTTATTCACGAGACTTTATCGTAAACAAATACTCGTTGAAAGTTTGATCATAAAAACTTCTAAACGATGCTTTCTGATATATGTTTTCAGAAACGAATTCTCTTCCCTGGCGGATGGCGAAAAGTGAAATTCACTCATTTTCGCTCAATATAAAGGCGAAACATTATTTTAAAATTATTACGCCAACGAATGATCCAACTCACAAATTGTCCTAGAAGACAAATAGTTCAAGGGTTGGAGTTCCGACTTGCTAAACACAAGAATTCACTATTTCTCCACAGTTGAAAAATTAGCAGTAAAAACGAGGAGTTTAAGAAGCTGGAACGTCTAGATATCAGCTCATTAGTAGATGTTACACCCTCTTTGTTTTTGTTTGGTGAATTGTACGCAGAAATGTATGTTTTTCTCCTTACAAAGCTCTCATCGTTTCTGCGATTGGGAGCCTTCAGTTCTGTAATCGATGCTATACAGCAAATCGAAACACAGACTGAGTTTCAAAGCCTTCGAGAAGACTACCAGCGAGACCTTTGTGCAAGAGCGCACGGTCTGTGCAGGCTAACCTCCAACATGCCCGCAGAGCCATCGTATTGATGACCGGAGGGCGGAATACCCTGCTCGCCTCGCTGCGGGCCGAGACTGAGTGGACTGCCGTGTTCACTTGTGAGTTGCCCCGTAACCGTTAGGCCCGCAGTGGAATCGCGAACTTCAGTATTTTGCCGGTACAAAAAGAAAGACATTCAACTGTTGGACAGAGTACAAGAAAATTATACTCGTAAAATTTTCTTGAGAATTAACGGATTCTCTTATGCTAGGGTTCCTGGTCCCTCAAGGAGGACTCCAGAACTGACGTTACATTCGCTCGAGTCTCGTCGTAAGCGAAACCACGTGTGTGTGATCCTTAAAATCCTAACTGGAATATTGAGAAATGACAAATCGAAGCTCTATAAATTCAACGCCTCTAGGACACGTGGAAATTCAGAGAAAATTTCTTTTGGGATTCCCAGAACTAACCTCAGACTGAACAGTTTCACATGCAGAGCTGGCTCTGCTTTTGCCTCTTTGAAATTGAACTTTATGAATGTGCCCCGTTCTTTTCCATCTTTGAAACGCAAAGTTTTCTTGCGTGGTAATGTTTCACTTTACCTTTCGTCTTTGTATATTCTGCCCTATTTTTCATGTCTACCTTATGTAGCATATTAAATAAATTAAAAAAAAAACTACAATGCGATGCGGTCAAAGCTCTTCTACATTTCAGGAGGTCCCCAAGGCAAGTAGTGGAGGTGGATGCATCGTGGGAAGTGCATCGGATGCAATCTTCTGTGCCGTGCTGGTCTCCAAGAATTGGAAGATTAATCAGGTTCGCTTTAAGTTCAAATGATTACGGCATGCTCGGCTGATGTGTTTTGTGTTGGAATGAAGTAAGTTGATGCACGGATCAATTATTCTCGAATCATGATTTCATAGGGCGACTGAGAGTCTATGTAATAAACTGTAGATGGGTTGAAAATTTCTTGCCCACATTTGACTAAGTCGCTTATTCAAAAAATCTCATGACAGTCTAACGTGAGGCGTTAATTTCAGCAATCGAAGCAAATACCATTCACACTGCTTGCGTTTGCTATTTTACTTCCAATAAAAATTTTATGAGCTGAACTTCATTGGATTTTTGTGATAAATTTGGCTAAAAAAGGCTTACGAAGATTATTTTCGTGAGGTGAACACGACTATAGAGTCAGTCTGTCGGTTTTCGAAAGACAAAACTAGTGATCTGTCAGTTAAAGTCGGTCTTAATGAGAGTGTCCGCCCACGCGGTCGGCGTGCGTGTCATGCGGCCGCCGCAAGGGCATTCGTTGACTTGCGAATCTATGACCAGCATTATTAGACAAATATAGAGTGACATTCTATTTAGCTGTCTGCAACCGTAGAGAAGTTCATCTTTGAATCTCCTAATCGATCTTAATATTTCGTCATGACCGACCCCGCCTTTACTGACTAAGCTCGGCTCGGAATATCAGAGGGAGCCTTCACCGAAAATTGAAATTAGAATAAATAACTAAATGTGAAGAACATGAAATAGAGTCCACGGCAATGGGAAAAGGCGGTCGTTCAGCCGCTTTTTTCACTAAGCATACTGTAGCCATGGCTGGCTCGGTTACAAATTTGCCATTAATCGGTAATGAAGAGCGGCTAATTTTTTGCTGGGTTATGGTTTTATCTGTTCCTATAATTTTTTCTTGCGTGTATCTGTCGCAGATAGTTTGGATGTATTGGTATTGTGTATGTGGGGGGAAACTTACCGTTTGTCAAGGTTGACGGAGTTTTTCTTCCTCCGAAGTTGAATGAGAAATTTATAATTTAGCCGTTGAATAGGGTGCTCCGCGCATATGCGGACGGCCCACAATAATCGATGGCAAACGCTAATTTTGTGGCAATTTTGGAGATAAAAAGCACCAGAAACGTTAGAAAACGCTATGTTATCTAACCAAACACACAATGCTGATACGCCCAGAATACTTACTGTAGATAGATACACGCAGGAATAACGCGTAGAAAATGAAGTTAATGCAGTGTGTTCACGATGATTTTCGTCCCCGAGTTTTCCAATTAAAACAATGCGTTGGCATCTAAGTGTTACCAATATTACGAAGAAATGGCGAGAAACGCACTAAAAAGTCTTGTTTCAGTGATAGTCTACTATGACTCTGGCATTCGCTCGCGTGTAGCCCTACACAAACTCACTTGTTGCCCAGTGACACCT